>CM077085.1:101067953-101435453 GCA_039513925.1 Platanthera zijinensis | reverse complement strand
GTGGTTATATTGTTACAAGATCGTTCTGAGATTTTCTCTGTTTTTATTGTTTTTATAATGAAATACATACACAATTTGATACCCCTGTTAAAGTCCTTTGACTGATAATGCTAAGGAATACCTTAGTCATCAGTTTATTTCGTTTTGTTTGGAATATGGTTTGGTCCATCAAACGACTTTCCCTCATACTTCACAACAAAATGGGGTTGCTGAGCGAAAGAATTGCCATCTTTTAGATGTGGCTCAAATTCTTCTTACTCATATGCATGTTCCCCGGTCCTATTGGGGTCATGCCGTTCTTTCATGTTTTCTCATTAATCGAGTTCCGTCTTCGGTTCTCTGTGGACGAACTCCCTTTTCTCTCCTCTATCCTGATGGGACACCATTTTCGTTGCCTCTTAGTTTCTTCGGTTGCACTGCATTTGCTCACTCTCCGGCTCCGGGACGTGACAAACTCTCTCCTCATTTGGTGAAGTGCATCTTTTTTGGCTATTGTCCGGTACATAAAGGGTATCGCTGTTTTGATCCTATTCTTCACAAACAGTATGTGTCGGCGGATGTTACATTCTTTGAGAATGCTCCCTTCTTCTCTTCTCCTTCTCTTTCTTCATCTGATAGTTCTTCTCCCTCTCTCGGTGCGCTGGCACCTCTTCCGGAGCCTGCTCCAGTTGATTCTTCACCTATTTATTATTCTTCTCCTTCTAACTCGTCGACTATCCCTGCTTCTTCTCCTGAGACACTACAACCAGTTCCCAGGCCAATAATCTCTTCTTTGGATGAGGCTGATACGGTAGATAGGTCTGATCTGGATCTTCCAATTGCTATTCAGAAAGGTGTTCGCTCATGCACCCAGCATCCTATTCAGGCTATGGTCTCTTATGCTCAGCTCTCTTCCTTGTTTAGGAGCTTTGCTATGTCTCTCTTGGCCAATGTTTTTTCTGTTTCATATCGAGATGCTATTTCTCTCCCTCTTTTGAAGGCTACTATGGATGAAGAGATGTGTACTCTTATTGACCGGGGTACTTGGACTCTTGTTTCTACCCTGCCGGGTACTGATGTGGTTGGCTGTCGCTGGGTCTTTGTCATTAAGTTTCTACCTGATTGTTCTATTGATCGTTACAAGGCCCGACTTATTTCCAAAGGTTTTACGCAGACTTATGAGGTGGATTTATTTGACACTTTCTCTCCTATGGTCAGGATTACTACGATCTGTGTGTTTTTCTCAATGGCCGTAAACAGAGATTGGGAAATGTCTCAGCTGGATGTGAAGAATGTCTTTCTTTATGGTGATTTACATAAAACTGTGTATATGGAGCAACCTCCTGGGTATGTTGCTCAGGGGGAGTCTCAGGTCTATAAATTGTGAATGACAATCTACGGTCTAAAGCAAAGTCCCAGGGCCTGGTTTGACAAGTTCAATGAGTTCATTTTGTTGGTTGGGTTTGCTAGAAGTGCTGAGGATCACTCGTTATTCATTCGCAAGACGTCAGTAGGTCTTGTGGTCCTTGCTATTTATGTGGATGATATTCTGCTCAAAGGAGATGATAGAGAAGGTGTGGATATGACCAAGGAGCATCTTCTTCAACATTTTATTACTAAAGATATAGGATCCCCGAAATATTTCTTAGGCATTGAAATATCCAAGAGACTAGGGTCGGTTTTTCTTTCCCAGAGGAAGTATGCCTTAGACCTCTTAAATGAAACATGCCTCCTTAGGGCTAAACCAGCTCGTTCTTCGATGTTGATTGGAGATGACAAGTGTTGGAGTGAGGACTCACCTCTTCTTGAGGATATCACCAGGTACAAACGGCTTGTGGGAAACTCATTTATTTGACAATAACAAGACCGAATATTTTCTATGCGGTAGGAAGAGTGAGTCAGTTTATGAAAGCTCCTAAGGTGTGTCATCTACAACTGACAATGAAGATTCTAGAGTATGCGAAAGGTGCTCCAGGGAAAGCACTTCTCTTTCAGAGAAGGGGACATTTGGAGATTCAGGACTATTCTGATGCAATCTATGCAGATGACAAGGAAGATAGGAAGTCAACATCTGGGTTCTGTGCCTTTATTTACGACAATTTGGTCAGCTGGAAGAGCAAGAAACAAGCTGTTGACTCTAGGTCAAGCAGAAAAGCTGAGTATAGGAGCATGACTCTAACTACTTGTGAGCTAAAGTTGTTACGCACTCTTATGCTTGATTTTGGAAAGATTTATTATCATACTCTGCCAATGTTCTATGACAACAAGGCATCCACATATATTTTGAGGAATCAAATCTTCCATGAGAGGACGAAGCATATCGAGGTCGACTGCCACTTCATTAGAGAGGAGATTTTGAAGAATCAGATTTGCACTCTTTTTGTTACCTTAGAGAGAGAACTGGCTGATTTCTTCACCAAGCCAGTTAAACCTTCCGAGGAGGTTTGTGGCAAGTCGGGCATGGTAGATATATATGCTCCCGCTTGAGGGGGAGTGTTGGAGCTTCAGGAGACAGATCGATCTGATATCTAACTGCAGCAGTCTGCCTGTCTCAGGGGCCTGGTGGTTTGGTCATCCGGCCTGGTGATGGAATTCAGACTGCGATCAGGTGGACAGTAACAATGGCGATCTGAGAACAAGCCGTAACGGTCTTATGGAAGCCGCAACAGCAGTCCGAGGGTAACCGCAACTGCGGTCTGGTGGGAAGAAGTAGTGGTGGTCTGAGGATAAGCCGCAGTAGTCTGGTGGAAGCCCCAGCTCCAGACAGAGGGTTAACCTCATCTGCGGTTTGGTGGCATCCCGCGGTTACTGACCGTCTACTAGCAATGGTTGGGGTCTGATAGGTTGCTGCAACTGCGGTCTAGTGGCAACCTGCATTTGCGGTCTGGCAGCCTACCCTGGGCGGTTTGACAACTTTCCTAGTTGTCGGTTTGGTATTTTTATTATTTGTATAGTGGGGGTTTGACCTTGTCAAACCGAGTAGGCTGCCCGACTTATATTTAGTCCCACATCAGTTGTTGTAATCTCTCATCTCCCTTAAATTTAATAAATAAGGGGGCATACCTATGTAATGTTTATCTTTTTGGAGCAATAAAGTTTGTGGTTTATTTAGGTATTTGTCCATTTCTTATTATCATGAGTCCAATAACCCTGTCAGCTAGGTGAGAGCCTGACAGTGGGTGCGTGTTGGATCCCTACTATGGATTTGGGCTAAGGTTCACTATTAAGATATTTTACCCCCTTTGTATAGCCTGGGTCAAGTTTGTCAGTCCTAGAGTTTAGGGTAGTCATTAGAAACAAATTTCATGGACTAGCCTGCAGTGGACTTTAGAAGACTCAAGTCTTACAAGAATTCAGAGTTCAGATTATTAGTTCGAAGTTCTTCGAACTCAGCTCGATGATCGTCGATCTCAGATCGATGAACTCAGAGTTCCTTCTCTGAGTTGAGCTCGACGATATTCGAGCTCAGGTCGACGATTTCTTCCCTCATGACAGATTCTCTGATCCACGAACTTGGAGCTGAGAATTGACAAGATACGTCCATATTGATGTTTGCTGAGCTCAGGAGGACGAATAGGATTTCTCAGCTCGACAAACTTAGAACTCTGGTCGATGAAATCTGCTCAGAGGACGACGAACTCTATTCTGAGTCAGAATGATAAGTTCTCCCTATCTCTTTCGCTAATTCATTCTATTATTTGGCAGTAATTTTCTGAGTGATTAATGCTCATATTCTCAAGAATATAGCCATTCATGGCAGCATTAATTATGGATTTCATTAGAGTTAATTACTTGCTTATTTTACTGGGACAGTTGGGGAAGCTCATTAAAGACTATATTCCAACAATTTCAATCTCCATAATCTAATCAGAAATTAATGCTTATAATTCAAAATTCAAAAGCAGAATTAGATAGCAGGATATAAAAGACATTTTTCAGACGGCTCTCAAGAATATAGATACACAGATACACAGAGATACAGATAAACAGAACAATATATAGAACAACATCATCTCCTTCTCTGTGTAGAAAAACAAGCTATTTTCCCCTTGATCTTACAAAAGACTGAAGAAGAACATCAAACATATATTAAGTGTCCTCTTCAATTTCTACTCAAGGAATCCTCAAAGACAACAATTCTAGATCTGTCTATAAGTTTCTGGATTTCAACAAGTCAAGCCTGAAGACCTACACCCTGAGCAAAGCTCCAGTCTTCCTGAACATTTCAACATCTCAGGGGGAGCTTTGACATGTAACACCCCAAATATCCCCAAGACAAAATGGAGATTTTGTAGGCTGACACAGCCTGGGACACGGGCGTGTCCTAGGGCGTGTCTTGCTCGGGATCATTTACTCAACAATGTGCGCGATAATTGTTGAGGGAGGGGCTGACACGCCCGGCGACACGGGCGTGTCGGGGGGCGTGTCCAGCCAGGTGTCGTGTGTTGTCCAGCGACTTGCAGGCGGCAAGGTCGGGCGGCGTGTCGTTTGACATGGCCTGGGACACGGGCGTGTCCCAGGGCGTGTCCGGGGAGTGTCCGACACGTGTCCATCCTGGGCGTGTCGAGGTGTCGACCTGGCGGTTGGCGGTCGTCAAGCGGCGACACGGCCTAGAACACGGGCGTGTTCCAGGGCGTGTCCAGGCATGGTCGACGAGCGTGGGGCAGCGGTCGACGTTGGCGATAGTCGAGCTTGAGGGACACGGCCATGGACACGGGCGTGTGCCTTGGCCGTGTACTTCTCTGGTCGTTTTGGCACTTGTGTAAGGCCGTGTTACAGGGGTGACACGGGCGTGTCGATTGACTGACACGGGCGTGTCAGGTCCGACACGGGCGTGTCCAAGCCTGTATTCTGGTATCTTTTGAGTCGGTTGCTAACCGACTGGGAGTACACGGCCTGTGACACGGGCGTGTCACAGGGCGTGTCAGGCATGTTGAAATGTTTTTCAGAGCAGATCTCGGCCGTTCGTTTCCTTCTATTTGGATCTTGTGGTCCAAAGCCCTTCCAGCTGCTATAAGGCCGTGGATTGAGATGAAATCTCATTCTCACTTAGCCATTCTCTTTCTAAAGAGAAGAAAGAGAGGAGAGCTTGGAGGAGGAGGAGGAGGAGCTTTCCGGCCGCCGGTGGAGCTTCGTTGGTCCGAATCGAGAGCCGAGTTTGGCGTTGCGGAGGCAAGGCCGCTGCGGTGATTTCCATCCGGCTAGTTCTTCCATGGCGCCGAAGCGATCGTCAAGGGTAACGATCTTTCTTCCTTGGGCAGGTGAAGCCCTTTGTTTAAGCATGTGCATGGGATTCTCCATCAAGAGATGGAAAAGCGTAAGCGATTCCAGCAGTTGAGTCTACATCTAGAGCCGGAAGTATGTAGTACGGCATAGGCATGCTGTGTGAAGCCCATCTACACGTATGTCGGGATTGGTGATGTTTATATTGCGAACCGGAGAAGACTCCGTGTATTCATCGTTTAGCCTGCGGAGATGGTGAGGACGATGTGCTTGGTGTGAAGGATGCTTTGCATAGCTCCTTTGGTTGCATTCTTGTTAAGAACTGGTTGTTGGAGTGCGGACACCTCTGAGTGGGTGGGCGTGTGAGGTCTTCAACAGGGGTTTGGAGGCTTATGCCCATTCCACCAAGTGGCGATGTTAAGATCGGATGAGCGGTCGATTGGTAGCAAAGCAGCAGGGCGAATTCCCTAGGCTTGTTACACTACGGGGGTAGGTCGACTGGTAGTGCTCACGGGTTTTGGTGAGGTGCGTACCTCTGAGTGAGACGGGTGCGTGAGGTCTTCAACATGGGTTTGGAGGCTTATGCCTACCTACCAAGTACAAACCTAAATGTGCCCTGAGTGCACAGAGCGCCTGGCATTGAGGCCGACGTTTGTGATGTTATGTGTGATATACATATATTGTGATTGTTATACATGCAGGGAAGGAACCACTGCCCCGGGTAAGGGGTAGGGTCGTTATAATTGGTCAGCTGAATGCTGACCGTTGCTTTGTTTATCACCCATGGGGTGGACGTCCATATGCAGGTGTTGCGGGCTGACTGGATTGAGCGGGCAGAAGCCCATGCTGCTGGTAGGCCCTTGAAGGCCGTGCGAAGTGTTGGATGTACCCATTTGTTGTAGATTTCATGTGTGCCGATGTATGAACTTATATATTTGTAAAGAGAAACCTGTAAGGCCTTAAGGCCGTGTGCGGTGTATTTGTGTAAACATTCCTGGTCATATATAAATGTGTTTTTTATATATTTGTAGTGGACATTCAGTGTTATGAGTTCTATAACTTAAAATCTTCCGCTAGAATGCTCTGAGTTAGGATGCGTGTATAAAGGTTTTTGATACTCTCAAGTGGCTCTCTCGTCTGTCTGTGAAATATGGCGTGGGGCCCCGGCCGGACCCTCTGTTATATTCCATGTGACGAATGGGGGCATTACATGACACCAGCAATCCACTAAGTCTTCTCTGCTGTTTAGAGAAAGAGAAGACAACATCACCTTCTTACCTCACAGTTCAAAAGTTCTTGTGTTGATTTTTGGCACCTGATCAAAAGCCTAAAGGGTTGTGAGATCTCCCTGCAAATTGATCTTGTGGTGACAGGTTACCTGAGCAAAAACCTGTGGTGGAAGTCACCTGATCAAAAAACTATTAGTGGATTCCTACCAGGGTGGTAGAAGATGGATTGATGGAGCCGACTTCCAATAACATGTGGACAAGGAGCGTCCTCCCTCTAACGATGATGGTGACCCGGTAGATATGAATGGAGATGACGGCCCGCAACTACTTGAAGATGGTGATGGCGCACTGACACTTGACCACGAAGAGCGTCGTCACAATAGCCGTCCGGAGCGCAAGCCCATTTATAATTTATTAATAATAAATATTAATAAATTATTATGGAGTATTAATATATTTAATTTTTGTTTTATTTCAAAATTATCATTGTTATTTCGTGTTTAATTTCATGTATTAGTTGTTACATGGTTATGTTGTAAAACTATGAGTTTAGATTTTATTTTTCATGTTGGGCTGCATGTAGCCAGTTGGAGTGTTTGTTGTAGCCTATATATAGACATGTACCCCTTTGTTTCTCATTAGTGAATGAATAAAAGAAAATTGAATTTCAAGTTTGAAATCCTCCTCCTCCTTCTAAGGCAAATTTTGGGCACTATTCTTCTTCCTCTTCCTCTTGGCCGCCGACCACCTTTCTCCTCTCTCTCTCGACCTCCTCTCTTCCTCTCCTTCTTCATCACCTCTTTGCAACCTAGCAAACCTGAGCCATCTTTCCTTTCCTCATCTAGCCGACCACCTCCTACACTCCACCAAACTCGAGTCCCCTCCTCCAACTAAGAGAATCGGCCACCACCCATTTCCATCCCTCTAAGCCGAGCCATCATCAACACCACCAGGGTCGACCACTACTTCCCCTCATAAAACCGGCCACCACCATCTCAAACCCCAGCTCCCTCCACCACCATAAAAAAAACCGACCCTCCTCCAAAAATCCCTTTCCTAATCCAAAAATATTCATTACCATAATCCCCCTTAGTTACCATATTCGAAACATATCCCCTTCCATAAATTTTCAACCTACCAAATTTGAAATATCTCATTCCTTAAATAATCCACAATCTTGCCACCTTTTCACTCTCCTACCTTAATTGGAATATTATTCCCACCATTAGAAGATTTCGCCGGGATTTTCCAAATATAGCGTGACACGAAGTGTAAGACCCCCCTCCCGGAACACAACACACGGCACGAGGGGAGTCTTATGCCCGAAATAGCCGCCTTGCGGTAGCACTAACACACGGGTTAGCCTTTACCATAAGACGCCTATTCCGCCGGCTACAATCCATATCACATATACTATGCCAACCCAACCATAACAGAAAAGTAAAGCAGTTCAATTCACAACTAAGTTTAAGTCCAAAAGAGCGGAAGTTAACAAGCACAACAGGCTTGTACACAAGAATAAGAGTCTAGAAATGTTTTGCCAAACGGCTACATGAAAACACTCACGACTGTCACTGACGGTGCCGATTGCACCACCACTTCAGGTCCTATTGTCCGGGCCTGGCTGTCCTGCTGCATAGTCCGTTGCTGCTCTACCTGCGGGGTTTCCTCCTAAAAAGGAAGACGTAGTAACCGTTAGTCATAAGACTAAGTGGCTTCACATCCGCTCCCCCGGCGACTCCTCGGCACCGGGCGGAGAAAGGAACAAAGGTACAATATGTATATATATAAGCAAGTAAACAAGCAGGTGACTGTAAATATGGTGGAGTACAAACTACGCTACACAACTAGCAGTTCTACAAATATCTATATATATGACAGCAGGTATAAGTAATCAGAATAGTAACTTAACTTATAAGAGTGCCCATACAAACTTATAAGTTAAGGATCGGCTTAACAGTAAAGTAACTCATCGTATAAGAGTGCCCATACAAACTTATACGATGAGGATCTTGAGTATGCAATGAATGACATGATATGAATGTTATGCTATGACCGAATCATGCGCACGCACATGCAAGTTGCTATGTCGACACATACTTGAAGTTCCCACTTTTCGAGCAGGTAGCTAACCTCTCAGGCGTCGTCCGTCGTGGCCAGACGGCGACAGTGGAGCGGGCGTCTCCACTACTAGGTGGTATCACACTACCTATCCTAGGCCCTCGTACGCCTCAACGCTAAAAACACAACAGCGGAGCTCACATGCGTACTACGGCTCAGAAGGGGTCTTGGGTAGATGTGCACCAAGAACACAGCCCAACCTGGCCTTTGATTTTGAACCGGATGGAACCTCGGAAACGCACGAGGTGCAAGCCCAACCGTTCTCATGGCGCGGAGGAGATCTCGGGTTATGGACACCAAGTATCTAACCCTACCGCCCAAGGTCTACCCATTGGCTCCCATCGGTGTGACGACTGGCGAACCCGTAGACCTGCCACAGTCATTATCTCAATATCGCGACACGATGAATCGTCGCACATCACATGCCCCAAAACAACTCACTCGATGCTACCCGTAGGGAGGCTACAACTCTAAGCATCGGTTGTTAATAAACCCCTTGGGCTCGGATTACGGTTACAAAATACTCTTCACATAGTGTTCATCATATTCACGCCCATCTATTCAATGAATTCACCTCAACACTTCGCATAATAGATATGTTCAACACCAAACTATATAAATATATTCTATACCAATCTCAACTCTTAATTTCTAGCCTTCTCATCCAATCCATTTCTCTACCAATACATGGTTATTCCTTATTACACAACCAAATGGGTAACCATGCTAAATTACAGTAACTATAGCATTATAAATATATGGGAGCAAGATAACAAATGAGCAAATCACAACCATTGCAAGAGTGCTAACATTATAAATTAACAAGTGCATTAACATAGGATAGCCCGATACTAAAACTGTGATTCCTGGAGCTACAGGAATCCGATCACAATGCTCAACCCCTCGTTGGAAAGGTATTCGCGAGGGCTACGACTTTTGTGTTGAGTCGATCGCCCAGATCTGGTCGCAACATACCAGAAATTCAACTCGAATACGTATAGGAAACAGTTTCCTGTACAGGATTTTCCCGAACGAAGCGGACTCGAACCAGCTTTCCCGTGGCTACAGGTATCGCATGGAAAAGTGCAACCACTCGTTGGAAAGGTAATTTCAAGGGCTACGACTTTTGTGTTGAGTCGATCACCCAGATCTGGCCAGAACACCTCTGAAATTGGCCACGAAGGTCGCCGCGTGCAGAAATCAGATTTCTGCACGCATCTTAAGGCGAGATGAACGGCATCCGTTCATCTTCTTCCTTGCAACGACCTCGCATAAACTTCTCCAGAAATCACACCCTCAACGAAAACCCCTCTCATCTCCACTTTGAATGACGAGAAGGTTGAGGGAGACTAAGCCTAGAAAACCTAGGCATGGCTTATCCTAAGAACTCTCCTCCTCACCATCAAGACTCTATGGAGTCGATGTCTCTCCTAAAATAACTACAGATCTAGCACCAAGGGAGAGGGGAGAAAGCTCACCTCAAGTCCAGCGGTACCACCATGGCCGGCCATGAGCCTCGCACTCCTTCGTAGCGGCATTTCGTTTCTGCCAAGGATGGCCCGGCAATCTTCTTCCAAGGATGGCTCCGGCAAGCCTCTTCCTCCTCCAGCCAAGAGAACTCTCTCAGAAATTTCGGGGCAGAAGAAAGGGGATGAAATGCTAGGGTTTCAGATCTTTTTCGTTTTTATACACCGCAGACACGGGTAGGCACACGGCCGTGTTCCTACCCGTGTTCAGGTGACACGGCCGTGTCGCCTGCCGTGTTTAGGGCCGTGTTCATCCCAGAATATTTTTCTACCGTGTTGGGGTTGCGGTACACGGGTAGAGACACGGCCGTGTCTCGACCCGTGTCCTCAGCACACGGGTAGGGACACGCCCGTGTCCCAATACCCGTGTACCTCTCTGACTGATAAGCCTAATCTTGGCATGAGGCACACGGGTATGGACACGGCCGTGTCCATACCCGTGTCGGCCAAAATTACCATTTTGCCTTGTTTTCCTCATTTCCCGTACATTCGCACCTGTTCACCCACACCCCCATTGGGCTCACCACAGCCCCCTAGACTTAAATACGCAATCAAGGGGCCTAGCGCGAATTGGGACGTTACAAATCGTATAAACAAAATAAAAGATTTCGTCCCCGAAATCAGGGTAAGGCTATGGGAGTGAAACACATAAAAGGGAACTATGCTTTCAAATAAAATTCTTACCTGGAGTAAATAATTCCGGGTAGCGCCCTCGCATTAAATCCTTTGGCTCCCATGTGAACTCCTCCTTCCCATGATTAGACCATAGCACTTTCACCAAGGGAACACTTTTGCGGCGCAAGGTTCTTGTCTCGTTATCAACGATCCGCACCGGCTCCAGTCGCACAGACCTATCAGACGCCACGGCACCATCCGTCGTGGGGATATACTGTTCAGGCCGCAACAAAGCCTTCCGAAGCGACGATACATGGAACACGTCGTGAAGGTTCTCCAGCTCCGGTGGTAACTCCAATCGATAGGCCAGAGGGCCAATCCTTTCCACTACGACATAGAGCCCGACATACCTTGGGCTGAGCTTCTTGACTCCACGTACTCGCGACACTCCGTGCATCGGTCGAACCTTCAGGAACACCTTATCACCCACTTGAAATTCCACCATACGGTGCCTTGTGTTGTAATATTTTGCCTGTCGGCTTTGAGCCTCTAGCATTCGATCCCGGATCAACCTAACCACCGCGTCCGTGTCATCAATATACTCATTTCCCAATGTCTTCGGATCTTCGTCTTGCACCCAGGACAAGGGTGTTCTACACCTCCTTCCATACAAAGCTTCATGAGGTGCCATTCCAATACTGGCTTGATGACTGTTATTATAAGAGAACTCCACGAGAGGTAAGAGTCACTCCCATGGTTCTCCTTTATCTAGCACACACAACCTCAGAAGGTCCTCCAATGTTCGGATGGTTCGTTAAGATTGCCCGTCCGTTTGTGGGTGAAAGACTGTGCTAAAGGCGAGGCGTGAGCCCAAATAAGCCTGTACAGCCCTCCATTCTCTTGAAGTAAACCGACCATCCCGGTCGGAGACGATCGTCTTCGGCACACCATGGTACCGCACAAATTGTTCCACAAAGAGACGCACTAAGACGCCCACCTGTGCCTCCTTCTTCATTGGGATAAATCGGGCTACCTTGGTCAACCGGTCAACTATCACCCACACAGAATCATTCCCCGAGCGCGAGCGAGGTAACCCGTGGACGAAGTCCATGGAGATGTCCTCAAATTTCCATTCGGGGATGGGCAACGACTGTAGCATTCCACTGGGGCTTCTGCACTCCGCCTTCACCATTTGGCAGGCCACACAATGAGTAACGAAGTACTTGACATCCCTCTTCATGCCCAGCCAACACATTGTCTTTCTCAAATCGGTGTACATCTTTGCGATCCCCGGGTGCACCGAGTACTTGGAGCAATGAGCCTCCTTTAGAATATCCTCCCGAATGTTGTCACCTTCGAGGATGTAAAGCCGACCACGAAAATGGACGAGGCCGTCTTTTAGGGAGTATTCTTTCGTAGTCCCATCCTCCATTGACTTGAAAGCCGGGGTTAAAGCCGCATCCTTCTTTTGTTCCGTCCGGATCCGGTCTCGTATGTTGCAAACTATACTTATCGCGGTCAAATACTCGGTATACTCTTCCGATTGATTCTTAAAGACCAAAGTGACTTCCATCTCTTGCAGTGTCTGGATTAACTCCATCCTCATCAAGCGGGATTCCGTGCTCGTTCCCGGTGCCTTTCGGCTCAAGGCATCAGCTACGGAATTAACCTTCCCGGGGTGGTAGTTCAAGGTGAATTCGTAGTCGCACAAGAACTCCAACCACCGCCGCTGTCTCAAGTTTAACTCCTTTTGGGTGTGAACGTACTTCAGATTTTTGTGATCCGAGTAGATCTCGCAGTGGACGCCATATAAATAATGCCTCCAAATCTTCAAGGCGAATACCACCGCTCCCAACTCTAGATCATGCACCGGGTAGCTGGCTTCATGCTTCTTCAACTGTCTTGAAGCATAAGCGATCACATGCCCATTCTGCATCAACACGGCTCCCATCCCTTGATACGACGCATCCGTGTAAACTTGAAAGCCCTCCTTCCCAGATGGAAGAGCTACGATGGGTGCAGTCGTCAATCTGTCCTTCAACTCTTGGAATGCAGCTTCGCACTGGGGTGTCCATTCAAACGGCACACCCTTCTTGGTCAGCGTAGTAAGGGGAAGGGCGATCTTTGAGAAGCCTTTCACGAACTTGCGATAGTACCCGGCAAGTCCAAGAAAGCTCCGTATGTCGGCCGCTGACTTCAATGGCGACCACTCCTTCACGGCCCGCACCTTGGCCGGTTCTACTGCTAGCCCCGCCCCACTAATCACATGGCCCAAGAACGCGACCTCTTGAAGCCAAAACTCGCATTTGCTGAACTTGGCAAACAAAGTGTGCTCCTTTAGCTTCCTCAGCACTAAAGTTAGATGTTCGGCGTGTTCTGCTTCAGTCTTGGAGTAGACTAGGATATCATCGATGAACACGATGACAAAGATGTCCAAATAAGGGCTGAACACCTTGTTCATCAAGTTCATAAAGGCGGAAGGGGCGTTTGTGAGCCCAAACGGCATCACGGTGAATTCATACAAACCATATCTCGAACTGAACGCCGTCTTCTGAATGTCATCTTCTTGTATCCTCAGCTGATAATATCCCGAACGCAGATCTAACTTGGAGAACCAATACGATCCCACCAATTGATCAAACAATTCATCAATGCGCGGTAGGGGGTAGGTGTTCCGCACCGTTAACCGGTTCAACTCTCGATAATCAATGCATAACCGCAGGGTGCCATCCTTCTTTTTGACGAACAAAACGGGCGCTCCCCAAGGCGACGAGCTTGGGCGAACAAACCCTGCTTCCACCAACTCCTGAAGCTGGACTCTAAACTCTGCAAGTTCCTTCAGAGCCATTCGGTATGGAGCTCGCGAGACGGGCTTGGCACCCGGAATTAGCTTGATTTGGAAGTCCACTTCCCTATGTGGGGGTAGTCCCGGCAATTTCTCGGGGAATACCTCGGGAAATTCTCGCACCACCCGCACATCCTTGACCTCTAATGTCAATTTCTTCAACTTGAAGCAAATTACATAGACCTCGTCCCATTCCATATGAGATTTCATAGCTTGAATTGAAGATAATAATTTACGGGGTGCGAATCTAATACCTTGGAAGATGACTTCCGAGTCTCCATGCCTCAACATAACTTGTTTCTCCGCACAATTGATCCTGGCGTGGTGCCAATTCAACCACTCCATGCCCAGGATGAGATCGAACTCCGGGATTCTTAACACTGTAGCCGGAGTTTCAAAGGACTTTCCTCCAATAAGGGTGTCGAAGTCGCAACTTGCTGACGACGTCATCTCAGAGCCGTCCGGAAGGCGCACCCTTTGAGTAGTGCCCGCGAAGTGTTGCACTCCCTCCAAGTCCTTCACGAAGTCCGCCGAAATGAACGAGTGAGACGCACCCGTGTCAAATAACGTATAGGCGGGGCTCCCGCTAACCATGACGGTGCCTAGGTTCCAAAAAGGGTAATCACTATTCAGAATTGCGCGTATCATTTGTATCGTAAATCTAACAAGTCATATATTATTAATAAATTTTGCACGTACCGGTGATGACTTCCTGCGGATTTCTCTCCTGAGTCATATCCAATGCGAATACATGCTCCCGTGCATGTCCTTGATTTCTCCCTGGTGGTCCTCTTCCTCGGCCACGCATGTGCCCTCGCCCCCGTGGAGCTACTGGAGGGAGAGCAATAGGAGCATCCCCGATCAGTCGCGGGCAAACTCGTCGGACATGTCCCGGTTGGTTGCACTCAAAGCATATCACCTCACGTCGGCCCCCAGGTTGTTGATAATGTTGCTGCTGCGGTGGTGGAGGTAAAGCTGGTGGTTGCGGAATTGGGTACTCCACCCGATAGTTCCGGTTGACCCACCGACCGCCTCTGTGGTTTCCCCTTCCTCTGCCATGATCATTCCGCCTTCTATTACTAGGGTCGACTTCAATTACTCCTTCCGCAGGTCTCTTGCCACATCCCATGTGGTCCGCCTCCAGTCTCTTTGCCATGTCAATGATTTCTGCCAGGCTTGCATCGGCTATAAACAAAAGGGCCTGCCTCAGGGGGTCCCTTAATCCTTTGTAGAAGCGCTTCGCGTAGCCTCTATCGTCCAAATCATAGGAATCGGCAAACCTAGCGAGGTGTTGGAACTCCCTCTGGTACTCCGTTACCGATTTCGATCCCTGCTTCAGCTGCAGAAATCTTTCTTCAAGTTCATCCCGAGCAGAAGAAGGGATGAAGTGATCCAGAAATGCCTCGGTGAACTCGTTCCAACTGATGTCCGTGTACAACCGCCCTTGGAAGGTGGAGCCCATAAGGGACTTCCACCACCTTTTGGCGTGCAGCTCTAGCAGCGTCACTACCAATGTCACCGCCATGCTGTTCGGACATCTTATGCCAGCCATCAATTCCTGCACGGTATCAAGCCATTCCTCGGTGCGCACCGACGATTCTGTCCCAAGATAGGTAGGAGGGGACAGGGCACGGAAGGTGCTCAACCAGTTGGAGCCTGGCGCTTGTTGTTGCACCGGAGCTTGCTGGGCTTTAAATGCATCCAATATGGCTGACAGCGTTTGTCCCAGTTCCGACTGCTGGAACTGTGAAGGGACGGAAGGGGTAGGAGTGCCCCCAACCGGCTCCACCTGCGCTGGGACCTATACGCAAGGTACAAATTAGGGTCAGGTTGGCTAAAACTAATGTCAAAGTTGGACAACTTAGTGCGAATTACATATGGGCACACCACTGCTTCCGCTAAGTCGGTTTGTCGCCAAACCGACTAATCGAACGGGAGTGGCCTATTGTTACATGACTGCTCTAGTTGAAGATCGGCTAAGTCTGATATCATTTGTAAGACCCCCCTCCCGGAACACAACACACGGCACGAGGGGAGTCTTATGCCCGAAATAGCCGCCTTGCGGTAGCACTAACACACGGGTTAGCCTTTACCATAAGACGCCTATTCCGCCGGCTACAATCCATATCACATATACTATGCCAACCCAACCATAACAGAAAAGAAAAGCAGTTCAATTCACAACTAAGTTTAAGTCCAAAAGAGCGGAAGTTAACAAGCACAACAGGCTTGTACACAAGAATAAGAGTCTAGAAATGTTTTGCCAAACGGCTACATGAAAGCACTCACGACTGTCACTGACGGTGCCGATTGCACCACCACTTCAGGTCCTATTGTCCGGGCCTGGCTGTCCTGCTGCATAGTCCGTGGCTGCTCTACCTGCGGGGTTTCCTCCTAAAAAGGAAGACGTAGCAACCGTTAGTCATAAGACTAAGTGGCTTCACATCCGCTCCCCTGACGACTCCTCAGCACCGGGCGGAGAAAGGAACAAAGGTACAATATGTATATATATAAGCAAGTAAACAAGCAGGTGACTGTAAATATGGTGGAGTACAAACTACGCTACACAACTAGCAGTTCTACAAATATCTATATATATGACAGCAGGTATAAGTAATCAGAATAGTAACTTAACTTATAAGAGTGCCCATACAAACTTATAAGTTAAGGATCGGCTTAACAGTAAAGTAACTCATCGTATAAGAGTGCCCATACAAACTTATACGATGAGGATCTTGAGTATGCAATGAATGACATGATATGAATGTTATGCTATGACCGAATCATGCGCACGCACATGCAAGTTGCTATGTCGACACAGACTTGAAGTTCCCACTTTTCGAGCAGGTAGCTAACCTCTCAGGCGTCGTCCGTCATGGCCAGACGGCGACAGTGGAGCGGGCGTCTCCACTACTAGGTGGTATCACACTACCTATCCTAGGCCCTCGTACGCCTCAACGCTAAAAACACAACAGCGGAGCTCACATGCGTACTACGGCTCAGAAGGGGTCTTGGGTAGATGTGCTCCAAGAACACAGCCCAACCTGGCCTTTGATTTCGAACCGGATGGAACCTCGGAAACGCACGAGGTGCAAGCCCAACCGTTCTCATGGCGCGGAGGAGATCTCGGGTTATGGACACCAAGTATCTAACCCTACCGCCCAAGGTCTACCCATTGGCTCCCATCGGTGTGACGACTGGCGAACCCGTAGACCTGCCACAGTCATTATCTCAATATCGCGACACGATGAATCGTCGCACATCACATGCCCCAAAACAACTCACTCGATGCTACCCGTAGGGAGGCTACAACTCTAAGCATCGGTTGTTAATAA
This sequence comes from Platanthera zijinensis, assembly GCA_039513925.1. NCBI lineage: Eukaryota > Viridiplantae > Streptophyta > Magnoliopsida > Asparagales > Orchidaceae > Platanthera > Platanthera zijinensis. The sequence continues at coordinate 101,418,580 of CM077085.1, read as the reverse complement.
ACCCCTTGGGCTCGGATTACGGTTACAAAATACTCTTCACATAGTGTTCATCATATTCATGCCCATCTATTCAATGAATTCACCTCAACACTTCGCATAATAGATATGTTCAACACCAAACTATATAAATATATTCTATACCAATCTCAACTCTTAATTTCTAGCCTTCTCATCCAATCCATTTCTCTACCAATACATGGTTATTCCTTATTACACAACCAAATGGGTAACCATGCTAAATTACAGTAACTACAGCATTATAAATATATGGGAGCAAGATAACAAATGAGCAAATCACAACCATTGCAAGAGTGCTAACATTATAAATTAACAAGTGCATTAACATAGGATAGCCCGATACTAAAACTGGGATTTCCGGAGCTACAGGAACCCGATCACAATGCTCAACCCCTCGTTGGAAAGGTATTCGCGAGGGCTACGACGTTCGTGTTGAGTCGATCGCCCAGATCTGGTCGCAACATACCAGAAATTCAACTCGAATACGTACAGGAAACAGTTTCCTTTACAGGATTTTCCCGAACGCAGCGGACTCGAACCAGCTTTCCCGTGGCTACAGATATCGCATGGAAACGTGCAACCACTCGTTGGAAAGGTAATTTCAAGGGATACGACTTTCGTGTTGAGTCGATCACCTAGATCTGGCCAGAACACCTCTGAAATTGGCCACGAAGGTCGCCGCGTGCAGAAATCAGATTTCTGCACGCATCTTAAGGCGAGATGAACGGCATCCGTTCATCTTCTTCCTTGCAACGACCTCGCATAAACTTCTCCAGAAATCACACCCAACCTTATTTCTCCTTTCAAAGCCAAACCCTCAATGAAAACCCCTCTCATCTCCACTTTGAATGACGAGAAGGTTGAGGGAGACTAAGCCTAGAAAACCTAGGCATGGCTTATCCTAAGAACTCTCCTCCTCACCATCAAGACTCTATGGAGTCGATGTCTCTCCTAAAATAACTACAGATCTAGCACCAAGGGAGAGGGGAGAAAGCTCACCTCAAGTCCAGCGGTACCACCATGGCCGGCCATGAGCCTCGCACTCCTTCGTAGCGGCATTTCGTTTCCGCCAAGGATGGCCCGGCAATCTTCTTCCAAGGATGGCTCCGGCAAGCCTCTTCCTCCTCCAGCCAAGAGAACTCTCTCAGAAATTTCGGGGCAGAAGAAAGGGGATGAAATGCTAGGGTTTCAGATCTTTTTCGTTTTTATACACCGCAGACACGGCTAGGCACACGGCCGTGTTCCTACCCGTGTTCAGGTGACACGGCCGTGTCGCCTGCCGTGTTTAGGGCCGTGTTCATCCCAGAATATTTTTCTACCGTGTTGGGGTTGCGGTACACGGGTAGAGACACGGCCGTGTCTCGACCCGTGTCCTCAGCACACGGGTAGGGACACGCCCGTGTCCCAATACCCGTGTACCTCTCTGACTGATAAGCCTAATCTTGGCATGAGGCACACGGGTATGGACACGGCCGTGTCCATACCCGTGTCGGCCAAAATTACCATTTTGCCTTGTTTTCCTCATTTCCCGTACGTTCGCACCTGTTCACCCACACCCCCATTGGGCTCACCACAGCCCCCTAGACTTAAATACACAATCAAGGGGCCTAGCGCGAATTGGGACGTTACACGAAGAAGGCGACGAGTGTAACATCCCATTTCCGGCTAGACCCCTAGGAGTCGGTTGGTTGTGGTAGAACCCTAGGGAGCCCAAAACTTGAAATAAATCGACTAAGAAATCGGGTCACGGGTTGGTCACGCCCGTGACCCGCCATGTCACGCCCGTGACAAAGGGCGTGACACGCTCGACGATCGTCGATCTCAATTCGACGATCGTCGAACCAAATTTGGCCACACGGGCCTGTCATGCCCGTGACCCGCCATGTCACGCCCGTGACAAAGGGCGTGACACGCTCGATGATCGTCGATCCCAATTCGACGATCGTCGAACAAAATTCGGCCACACGGGCCTGTCACGCCCGTGACCCGCCATGTTACGCCCGTGACAAAGGGCGTGACACGCCCGGCGATCGTCGATCCCAATTCGACGATCGTCGAACCAGAATTGGTCTCCAGACCTGTCACGCCCGTGACCCGCCATGTCACGCCCGTGACCACCCTTCGACGATCGTCGATCTCAGTTCGGCGATCGTCGAACCCAGACTGCTAACCGGGCCTGTCACGCCCGTGACCTAAGTGTCACACCCGTGACCAAGGCCGAAATGTCAGCCAGACTGGAAGTTTCGGTAACCAACGCCTTAATAAATTCTGGCTGTGGGGATGAAAAATCAAGAGTATTTATGGGTCGTTCCCTACTTTAATTATGTTAATAATTAAGGAAAAGTGGGTCCAATAGGAAATTGCCACCTGGCAAGCACCTCTTCATTCCCAACTTTTCAACTGCCATTCGTCACAACCGAAACGTCATAAGAGTGTTATTAATGGCCGCCAACGTTTCATCTCCAATGTTTCACCCTTTCCCCTCCCCATTTGCTCATCTATAAAAGATTCCTGAGAGCAAGAGGAAAAGGTTACACTCCCTCAACTGTTCAGACTTCCTTCTTGCTGTTGAAGAATTTCCGGCGACGCCACCACCGCGCAAATGGCTTCCCGACGCTCTGCACGCCTTCAACCCGCGAACAAGGTCCTCCCCTCCCTCTTCTTCTGCGGATAGATCTTAGGAATCGTTAGGAGAGATATCGGGCTCAAAAGAGCTAGATCGGGTGAGCGTATTGGTGGTTTTCCGAAAATTTCATGGTGGCGGGTTCGCCGGAAACCGCCTCTCCGGCGGCCGTGCCGCCGCCCGACGGTAGCCCTCACCTCAACAGAGGTGGTGGTGGTGGTGGCCGGCCAGGGAGATGGCTGGGTGGCCGGGAAATAGCTTGGAAAAGCTACAGGATATTAGGTTTTAGGCCTCTGTTTCGGGCTGTTGAAGAAGATGAACAGTGGCATGAGAAATAAATTCTAGTTTTTAAATCAATTTCTGAGTGAGATATCTGTCATGTTAAATAATTTGGGAAAAATACCTAGAGGCTCCTACGGGAAAAATAATCAACATAGGAAATGTAGCCTTTGAAGTCTACTTTAATTCAAAATTAATTTCACTCGATTTGGGATCCTGGTTAGACCACAGCACCCGTTTTGGTGAGGTCTATCCAGAGGGCTGCCTTGACCTTAGAAAAATTCCCCACTCCAATCCAGTCATCCAAATGACTTGAAATTTGGGGTGTGGTCTAATCTTACATATATCTAGGTGCTATCCAAAAATGGGAATTTTTGGAGAATATTTTTCTATAGTTTTTAGAAAAATTCAATAATCCTAGCCGATTTTAATTAGATTGTTAAATAATTTCCAAACCCTCCCAAATTTTGGTGAGTGGTCCCTGGGTTCACCATAAGGTTCTGTATAATTTTTCATCTCATTTGGAGATGGTTTGGATCAGAAATGATCAACCCAAAGTTTTGCCCTAATAAGAGGTCTAAGGTTAAAAGTGCACTTTTGAAGTTTGAGTGGTGAGATCACCTCAACAGAGGCTGAGATTTTTACCACTGGCTAGTAATATTCTCTAGCACCCCCCTCATGGAGTTTGAGGTGGATCGGGGTAGGTTTGCCCTAAGGCCCAAGGCCCAACCCTAAGGATGGATCTTGGGGGTTTGTGAAGGTCATGTGGTCAAATGACCTTGGATTGACCCGAGATTGGGTGATGAGAACCATAGGGCTAATATTGTTCTCTGGATGAAATCTTAGTAGATTTGGAGATCGTTGGAATATCTAAAAATCTAACCCTAGTTTAGGGCGCAAAACTTGTAGAGATAGGAAAAGACACCAAATCACATTAAAAAGTGATGAGAAATGGGTAGAGTTGATTATAGGGGTAGTACAAGCTCTGGATATTTTTTTATGAATTTTATGATCACTAATTTGGGTACTTCCTTAATGATTTAGTAGTTGTATGATTTGCTTAGAAAATTTATTATGGAGTACAAACTTCCTGGAAATTGATGAAATTTAGGCAGAGAACCTTTATTATGATTTTAAAACTCTGTGAATTTTTATGGGATTTTTAGAAGCTTAATTCTAAGGCTTGCTTCATTAAGTATTATTTATCATGGGTATTGGATTAAATCTATTTTAGTGCTTAGCAAGCTGGTAAAATTATGATTCTTTGCACAATGATCTTTTCCGTATCCTACTATTAGTCAGCAATTTTTCTATAATTTTACGATGAGTAATTTCAGTACTTCCTTCTTTTAAAGGGAATAATGAGATTATAATGGATAAATTAATTAGAGGCTATATACCTTTTGTAAAATCCTACAAATTAGTATTTGATGATACCTTACAGTTATTTAGTGATCACAATTTTAGGGTGGCCATAACTTAAGAATATCATGTAGTTCATGTTAAAAATTACCCATGGCCAATCTTTGAGAAAAATAAAACAAATATCAGATTAAATAGGAAAATTATAAATTTCAGGATTTAAGCTAATTAAGTCATGATAGATCTCCAGTAAATTTTATAGGAGATTTGGAAGATAATTTGGAGTACCTCCCCTTGTGTACCTCATATAGTTTAGGATGGTCTGCATTTAGTAAAACCACGGAATTCTGATAATCGATGGTTGGTAGGGCAAGTTAAGGTTGAGTTCATTATTAGAAGTCAGGATAAGTAGAATGTGGGACTGGTTAGGGTAAGGGAGTACGGGGACGACGAAAGATCGTCCGTCCCGGGAAGAAGAGGAAGAGTCTTAATACTCTAGGGTTAGAACTAAAGCAACTAAAAGGGGATTGGGTAAAGGGAAGACAACCAATAATAATAAGTGCCTTGCGAAAGGGAACTTCGGGCCGTAATGCACCGTCTTGGTTCCTAGTGCCCCTTGAGAGCCCTTCACGGGGAATACCGGGGGCAGTCCTGGGCTAACGTAAACCATAGGAGTAATAAATTAAAAGAGCAACTAGTATAACTAGGATTGCACACACTCACTCCCCGGTAGCTAGGAAAGTAGAACTATAGGATTACTTGCCATCAGACAGTAGCTCTGAAGGTAGATGCACGGACAGTACTGTACGGGGGGCCGCGGGCTCGAGGGTTGGAGTACGGAGAAAAGTGGTGGGTCATCGGTACTAGGCGATCGATCACACCGACAGCGGTACGATGACTCGGCGAAAAGTCTGGAGGGTACATCCAGCAGTAGTACGCGGATACTCTAGGTTGTGTTCTTCTAGGGGCGTACGGAAGGGCTAGGCCTGGTAGTGTGGTTACCCGCCTAGGAGTGGGGGGCCCGACCCACTGTCTCCGTTTGCCACTACGGAGGTTCCTGGGGGTGAAGCTAGCCTCCCGAATAGGGGAACTAAAGGTCTGTGCGCATAGAGTCGTGTGCGTGGGTTGCACTTGCATGATTCATGGCATAGCATATCACTACACTCATATTTGCATACAACCGACACCCCAACGTATAAATCGGTATGGGACTTTTTATACGATGGGAGCCTTGCAGAAGATCCCTTAACTTATATGTTTGTATGGGCATTCATATAAGTTAAGGTTACTTACATACTTACTTACTTGTTGCTTTCTTACTATTCTCTAGCAGTCTTTAATACAATTTGCTATTTATTAATTGTTCTACCTATTACAACATTTATACTGGTCACCTGATATAACTTGCTAGTTAGGTCCACCGTCACTTGCTTGACTACTCTCCACTTTTGTAGCTTCCCTTTCCTCCTCTCCGCCCGGTGCTTAGGAGCCGTGGTGGGAGGGGTAGGGGATGATAGGGCTTAGTCTTTATGACTAATGGTTTTCGAACCAAACATTACAGGAGCTCCGGATGGGAGACAGGGACCAGCACCAGCGGAGTACGGTGCGCATGGAGGTGGGACAGTCTAGCACCGGTGCACCTGCGACCAGCTCCGTGAGTGATTAGCATTTTCTTAGCTTCCGCGATGAGCGACTTGTAGCGAGGACTCTGATGTACCGGGCATGAGCCCTTTTATTTCCAGACTATTTATACTCTGATGATTTTCTGTGGACACTCCCTTCGTGGAGTTTTTTTTATGTGATATTCTCTTTTGGTGGACTTGCTTCTCTCTTGCTTGCTACTTATTGCGATCGAAAAGGCCGGCAGAATCGGCGCGTTGTAGTGGCAACCTTCCCGGGTGCGAAGGTGTCACCGCAAAGCGGCGGTTCTGGGCATAAGACCCCGGTGGTTGAAAAAGAAAAAAAAAGGGGGTCTTACAAGTGGTATCAGAGCAAACCTCGATCGAAAGAGAAGTAGTCCACAAAAACCTTGGGCCACCCCCGTGCGAGCTTAGTTTGCGGACAAACTAGCAGCGGAAGCAGTGGTGTGCCCATAAGGGAAATCACATGTGAAAGTCCATCATAACTCTTCTTAAATGCCATTCATTCGCTCTCTAACAAATGGAAATTTTGCTTGTAGCCTGCGACGAACCCTACATCGCAGCAGGGGACACCTCAGGCTCCGGATGTGGTCCCGACTCCGCCAGCACCCGTTCCGTTCCAGCAGACGGAGATGGGGCAAACACTGACGGCCATCCTGGAGGCCTTCAGATCTCAGCAAGCCCCGGCCCCACAGCCAAACCCCGGGGCCAATTGGATGACGGTCTTCCGAGGACTTCCCCTCCATCCTACCAGGGGACGGTGTCCGCAGTACGTACGGAGGAGTGGTTGGACACCATTTATGAGATGTTGGCAGGGATTCGATGCCCCACGGAGGAGGCAGTCGCTTTGACCGTCTCCTGCTTAGAGTCACACGGAAAGAGATGGTGGAAATCTCAGCTGGACATCACCTTTGCAGGGATGGACTGTGCTGATATTACTTGGGAGGAGTTCAGAGCAGCGCTCTTGGGACATTTTGTACCTCAGTCGGCGAGAGATGACCTGGAGGATAGATTCCTGCGGTTGAGGCAGGGGAACAGGACCGTGGTGGAGTACTATCAGGAGTTCACTCACCTGGCCCGTTATGCGGACGCTTACCAGTTAGACGATGCTGGCTACGCCCGGAGGTTTTATAAGGGGCTGCAGGATGACATGAGGCAGGCCCTCCTTTTCGTTTCAGAGGGGAGTCTGGCCAGGATTCTGGAGATGGCTAAGAAGAGAGAGGCGGATTAGCTTACAGTGAAGAATCGGAAGAGACCGGTTGATGATTCAGTGATTGGAGGTCGTAGAGACCGTCCTCGGGGCCAGGTTATTGGAGAGAGAAGGAACGGGGATCAGCCCCGTCAGGAGTTTGGGCAGGAGCAGAGGACTCAGGGGATATTGGCTCCCCAGCCTATACAGATGCTGGAGATGCCAAGGACGGCAGGGCAGCCACCGGTATGCTATCAGTGCAACCAGCCGGGGCATATCAAGCGGAACTGCCCTGTGGGGCGAGCACCCCCACCAGCACATCAGGGCGCTCCACCTCCCCGACAGTTTGGCGGACGAGGACAGGACTGAGGACGAGGATTTCAGGATCGAGGCCGCAGGCAAGAGAGAGAGCAGGTGTATGCTCTAGACCTGACACAGCCTCGGAACCCGAAGCAGGTTATCACAGGTATGGCAGCACTTTTAAATTTTCTTCATATAAAACTACCATTTTAGACGTAACCTGCTTAGAAATTTAAGAGAAGATGAACTGCAACAAAAATACTAAGACACTTAATTACCCCAGGCATAGTTTTCGTTAGCGGCAAGCCCGCTCACACCCTCTTTGACACCGGTGTGTCGCAATCATTTGTGTCGGAGGATTTTGTGAAAGGACTGACAGGAGTGGAGCTATGCACCGGGAAGATGCTGAGGGTGCGCCTACCCGATGGATCTGAGATATTGACCTCTACTCATTGTAATATGGAAGCGAGGATCGGCGGAAAGGCGTTTGAGGCACCAGCGACGGTCTTGAGGATGCCAGATTACGATCTGATTCTGGGCATGACCTGGCTGTATTGGAACCATGCCCAGATCGATTGCGTGGCGAAGAGGATCACCGTGAGGCACGGCGACTCCTTCATTGTTATCGAAGGTATTATATCAGCACCCCGTACTTTACTATCATCTGTGCAGGCCGTTAAGGCCCACCTGCAGGGGGAAGAGGTTTATCAGGTCCTCTTTGAGGCGGTCGTAGCCAAGGATTCCATTGCAGATATCCCGGTAGTACGGGAATTCACCGACATATTTCCAGAGAAGCTACCAGGGTTACCCCCGCACCGAGAGAAGGACTTTCAGATTCAGCTCGTATCGGGGGCTAAGCCGGTATCCAGAGCTCCCTATCGAATGGCCCCAAAGGAGTTGGTGGAATTCCGGAGTCAGCTTCAGGAGTTAGTGGAGGCCGGGTTCGTTCGGCCTAGCTCTTCACCATGGGGAGCTCCGGTGCTGTTCGTTAAGAAGAAAGACGGGACCCTTCGACTATGCATAGATTACCGGGCTCTGAACAGGTTGACAGTCCGGAACACTTACCCTTTGGCGGACGAGGACAGGACCGAGGATGAGGATTTCAGGATCGAGGCCGCAGGCAAGAGAGAGAGCAGGTGTATGCTCTAGACCTGACACAGCCTCGGAACCCGGAGCAGGTTATCACAGGTATGGCAGCACTTTTAAATTTTCTTCATATAAAACTACCATTTTAGACGTAACCTGCTTAGAAATTTAAGAGAAGATGAACTGCAACAAAAATACTAAGACACTTAATTACCCCAGGCATAGTTTTCGTTAGCGGCAAGCCCGCTCACACCCTCTTTGACACCGGTGCGTTGCAATCATTCGTGTCGAAGGATTTTGTGAAAGGACTGGCAGGAGTGGAGCTATGCACCGGGAAGATGCTGAGGGTGCGCCTACCCGATGGATCTGAGATATTGACCTCTACTCATTGTAATATGGAAGCGAGGATCGGCGGAAAGGCGTTTGAGGCACCAGCGACGGTCTTGAGGATGCCAGATTACGATCTGATTCTGGGCATGACCTGGCTGTATTGGAACCATGCCCAGATCGATTGCGTGGCGAAGAGGATCACCGTGAGGCACGACGACTCCTTCATTGTTATCGAAGGTATTATATCAGCACCCCGTACTTTACTATCATCTGTGCATGCCGTTAAGGCCCACCTGCAGGGGGAAGAGGTTTATCAGGTCCTCTTTGAGGCGGTCGTAGCCAAGGATTCCATTGCAGATATCCCGGTAGTGCGGGACTTCACCGACGTATTTCCAGAGAAGCTACCAGGGTTACCCCCGCACCGAGAGAAGGACTTTCAAATTCAGCTCGTACCGGGGGCTAAGCCGGTATCCAGAGCTCCCTATCGAATGGCCCCAAAGGAGTTGGTGGAATTCCGGAGTCAGCTTCAGGAGTTAGTGGAGGCCGGGTTCGTTCGGCCTAGCTCTTCACCATGGGGAGCTCCGGTGCTGTTCGTTAAGAAGAAAGACGGGACCCTTCGACTATGCATAGATTACCGGGCTCTGAACAGGTTGACAGTCCGGAACACTTATCCCTTACCACGGATAGATGAGCTTTTCGACCAGCTGGAGGGAGCCCATTAGTTCTCAAAGTTGGATCTGAGATCAGGATACTACCAGCTTCGCATTCGGGAGGAGGACATCCCGAAGACGGCGTTCAGCAGCAGATACGGCTTGTACGAGTTTACCGTGATGCCGTTCGGGCTCACGAATGCACCCTCCGCATTCATGACTTTGATGAATCGGGTGTTCGAAGAGTACCTGGATGTCTTCGTCATTGTATTCATCGACGACATCCTCATCTATTCAAGGACGGAGGAGGAGCACGCGAGACATCTAGCCTTGACCTTGGAAAAGTTGCGTGAGCACGAGATGTATGCCAAGTACAGCAAGTGCCAGTTCTGGCTAAAGGAGGTGGCCTTTCTGGGCCATGTCATCAGTGGAGCAGGTTTGGCAGTGGATCCGGCAAAGATCCAGGCAGTACGGGATTGGCCGCCACTAAAGTCGGCCACGGATGTTCGGAGTTTCTTGGGACTTGCCGGTTACTACCGGAAGTTCGTAAAGGGGTTCTCTCAGATTGCCCTTCCTCTTACGTCTCTGACGAAGAAGGAGTCCCCTTTTACCTGGACGCCGCGATGCGAATCTGCCTTCCAGGAGCTGAAGGATCGTCTCACCTCGGCCCCCATCCTTGCTCTCCCATCAGGGAGGGAGGGATTCCAGGTATATGCAGATGCTTCCTATCAGGGGATGGGTGCCGTCCTTATGCAGAATGGGCACGTAATAGCCTATGCCTCCCATCAGTTGAAGCAGCACGAGCAGAACTACCCCGTGCACGATTTGGAGATGGGGGCAGTCATTTTTGCCCTTAAGATCTGGCGGCACTATCTCTACGGGGTACATTGTGATATCTTCTCCGACCACAAGAATCTGAAGTACGTCGACACCCAGAAGGAGTTAAACATCAGGCAGAGACGCTGGGTGGAGTTTCTTTCGGACTACCAGTATACCATGCACTACCATCCGGGGAAGGCAAACGTGGTTGCGGATGCTCTGAGCTGGAGAGCGAATACGACTGGAGTAGGCCCGCAGCTGATGGCCTTGGAGTTGATTAGATCATTCGAGGAGATGCAGATTTCGCTAGTATCTGAGGATGACCCGGAGCTGTACATGGAGTACCTGGGGTCGATGGCTACTACAGATGACATCCGAGACCGCATCAGAGATGGGCAGATGCTGGACGAGAGAGCTGAGCCGATATTCCGGGCCTTGGAGGAAGGCACGACAGGAGATTACACTTTGAGGGATGGGCTTCTGTGTTTCCGGGGCAGAGTCTACATACCAGCAGGAGGACGGATCCGGGAGGACATTTTGATGGAAGCTCACTGCAGCCGGTATTCGGTACACCCGGGGATCACCAAGATGGTAAAGGATTTAAAGAGGACGATGTACTGGCCGGGTATGAAGAAAGATATTACATATTTTGTGACGCATTGTGAGGCCTGCCAGCTCGTGAAGGCGGAGTGTAGGAACCCGGCAGGATTGCTGCAGCCGCTTCCAGTGCCGGAGTGGAAGTTTGAGGATATAGCCATGGACTTTATACATGGGCTACCTAGATCCCGTGCGGGGAATGACTCGATCTGGGTGATAGTGGACAGGCTGACAAAGGTGGCCAGATTCATCCCAGTGGCGAAGGACACACCGGTCAGTGTATTGGTGCGGAGGTTCATCGAGCAGTTTGTGCGTTATCATGGGGTGCCCAAGACTATCGTTTCGGATCGGGATGGGCGGTTTACATCCAGGGAATGGAGGTCAGTCCAGGCCCATCTGGGTTCTCGGTTGACTTTCAGCACAGCTTTCCACCCTCAGTCCGACGGACAGACAGAGCGCACAAACCGTACACTGGAGGATCTGTTACGACTGTGTATTTTGGACCGTGGCGAGCCTTGGGAGAGATTGCTGCCACTGGTCGAGTTTTCGTACAACAACACTCATCAGTCCAGCATAGGCATGGCTCCATACGAAGCGTTGTACGGAAGGAGGTGCAAAACCCCACTATCATGGGTTCAGGATGAGGATCCGCAGGCACTGGGCTCGGAGTTTGTGGGAGATACAGATGCTCAGATTAGATTGATCCGAGACAGGATGTTGGAAGCCCAGAGCAGACAGGCGAAATACTACGATGCGAGGCATCGTCAAGTGGAGTTCCAGGTGGGGGACCGAGTTTTCTTGAAGATACGGCCGATGCACGGAGTCTCGCAGGTTTGCGGGCGGAGGAAGCTCAGTCCAAGATATATGGGGCCCTACAGGATCCTGGAGCGGATCGGCCCCTTAGCCTATAGACTGGAACTACCGCCGGAGTTAGCGGGATTGCATGACGTCTTCCACGTCTCCTCACTTCGGAGGGCTCTGCTACGCCCTGAGCAGCTGATTCCCTCGGCAGATGGCCCGGTGGCCTCGGATCGGTCGGTCAACGTGGAGCCTATCAGGATCGACGATACAGCAGTAGGGGTCTTGCGGCGAAAGAAGGTCCCGTTAGTCAAGGTTCTGTGGAACAATCATGGGCAGGAGGAGCATACATGGGAGCCACAGGACTTGATGCGGCAAAAATATCCGGAACTTTTCCGTCAGGTATACCTCAAAACCCCTCTGGACAATCAATTTGCCTTCCTGTTTTAAACCAATGGAATTGAAATTTCAAGAATAGAGGCTAATCTTTTGTTTATTGGGGTGTATATACCTAGTTAAGTGGGCGAATTAACCTTAGATTCGAAACCGCACAAACAAACGTAACGTAGGGAGGTAATCATTCGGTTCTCATGGGATGTTACAAGCTTATTTTCCCGATTTGAGTCCCATAGGCTTAACCTTGATTTCGGGGACGAAATCTTTGTTTTGTTTATTGGGATTTGTAACATCCCATTTCCGGCTAGACCCCTAGGAGTCGGTTGGTTGTGGTAGAACCCTAGGGAGCCCAAAACTTGAAATAAATCGACTAAGAAATCGGGTCACGGGTTGGTCACGCCCGTGAACCGCCATGTCACGCCCGTGACAAAGGGCGTGACACGCTCGACGATCGTCGATCTCAATTCGACGATCGTCGAACCAAATTTGGCCACACGGGCCTGTCACGCCCGTGACCCGCCATGTCACGCCCATGACAAAGGGCGTGACACGCTCGACAATCGTCGATCCCAATTCGACGATCGTCGAACCAAATTCGGCCACACGGGCCTGTCACGCCCGTGACCCGCCATGTTACGCCCGTGACAAAGGGCGTGACACGCCCGACGATCGTCGATCCCAATTCGACGATCGTCGAACCAGAATTGGTCTCCAGACCTGTCACGCCCGTGACCCGCCATGTCACGCCCGTGACCACCCTTCGACGATCGTCGATCTCAGTTCAGCGATCGTCGAACCCAGACTGCTAACCGGGCCTGTCACGCCCGTGACCTATGTGTCACGCCCGTGACCAAGGCCGAAACGTCAGCCAGACTAGAAGTTTCGGTAACCAACGCCTTAATAAATTCTGGCTGTGGGGATGAAAAATCAAGAGTATTTATGGGTCGTTCCCTACTTTAATTATGTTAATAATTAAGGAAAAGTGGGTCCAATAGGAAATTGCCACCTGGCAAGCACCTCTTCATTCCCAACTTTTCAACTGCCATTCGTCACAACCGAAATGTCATAAGAGTGTTATTAATGGCCGCCAACGTTTCATCTCCAACGTTTCACCCTTTCCCCTCCCCATTTGCTCATCTATAAAAGATTCCTGAGAGCAAGAGGAAAAGGTTACACTCCCTCAACTGTTCAGACTTCCTCCTTGCTGTTGAAGAATTTCCGGCGACGCCACCACCGAGCAAATGGCTTCCCGACGCTCTGCACGCCTTCAACCCGCGAACAAGGTCCTCCCCTCCCTCTTCTTCTGCGGATAGATCTTAGGAATCGTTAGGAGAGATATCGGGCTCAAAAGAGCCAGATCGGGTGAGCGTATTGGTGGTTTTCCGAAAATTTCATGGTGGCGGGTTCGCCGGAAACCGCCTCTCCGGCGGCCGTGCCGCCGCCCGACGGTAGCCCTCACCTCAACAGAGGTGGTGGTGGTGGTGGCCGGCCAGGGAGATGGCTGGGTGGCCGGGAAATAGCTTGGAAAAGCTACAGGATATTAGGTTTTAGGCCTCTGTTTCGGGCTGTTGAAGAAGATGAACAGTGGCATGAGAAATAAATTCTAGTTTTTAAATCAATTTCTGAGTGAGATATCTGTCATGTTAAATAATTTGGGAAAAATACCTAGAGGCTCCTACGAGAAAAATGATCAACATAGGAAATGTAGCCCTTGAAGTCTAATTTAATTCAAAATTAATTTCACTCGATTTGGGATCCTGGTTAGACCACAGCACCCTTTTTGGTGAGGTCTATCCAGAGGGCTGCCTTGACCTTAGAAAAATTCCCCACTCCAATCCAGTCATCCAAATGACTTGAAATTTGGGGTGTGGTCTAATCTTACATATATCTAGGTGCTATCCAAAAATGGGAATTTTTGGAGAATATTTTTCTATAGTTTTTAGAAAAATTCAATAATCCTAGCCGATTTTAATTAGATTGTTAAATAATTTCCAAACACTCCCAAATTTTGGTGAGTGGTCCCTGGGTTCACCATAAGGTTCTGTATAATTTTTCATCTCATTTGGAGATGGTTTGGATCAGAAATGATCAACCCAAAGTTTTGCCCTAATAAGAGGTCTAAGGTTAAAAGTGCACTTTTGAAGTTTGAGTGGTGAGATCACCTCAACAGAGGCTGAGATTTTTACCACTGGCTAGTAATATTCTCTAGCACCCCCCTCATGGAGTTTGAGGTGGATCGGGGTAGGTTTGCCCTAAGGCCCAAGGCCCAACCCTAAGGATGGATCTTGGGGGTTTGTGAAGGTCATGTGGTCAAATGACCTTGGATTGACCCGAGATTGGGTGATGAGAACCATAGGGCTAATATTGTTCTCTGGATGAAATCTTAGTAGATTTGGAGATCGTTGGAATATCTAAAAATCTAACCCTAGTTTAGGGCGCAAAACTTGTAGAGATAGGAAAAGACACCAAATCACATTAAAAAGTGATGAGAAATGGGTAGAGTTGATTATAGGGGTAGTACAAGCTCTGGATATTTTTTTATGAATTTTATGATCACTATTTTGGGTACTTCCTTAATGATTTAGTAGTTGTATGATTTGCTTAGAAAATTTATTATGGAGTACAAACTTCCTGGAAATTGATGAAATTTAGGCAGAGAACCTTTATTATGATTTTAAAACTCTGTGAATTTTTATGAGATTTTTAGAAGCTTAATTCTAAGGCTTGCTTCATTAAGTATTATTTATCATGGGTATTGGATTAAATCTATTTTAGTGCTTAGCAAGCTGGTAAAATTATGATTCTTTGCACAATGATCTTTTCCGTATCCTACTATTAGTCAGTAATTTTTCTATAATTTTATGATGAGTAATTTCAGTACTTCCTTCTTTTAAAGGGAATAATGAGATTATAATGGATAAATTAATTAGAGGCTATATACCTTTTGTAAAATCCTGCAAATTAGTATTTGATGATACCTTACAGTTATTTAGTGATCACAATTTTTGGGTGGCCATAACTTAAGAATATCATGTAGTTCATGTTAAAAATTACCCATGGCCAATCTTTGAGAAAAATAAAACAAATATCAGATTAAATAGGAAAATTATAAATTTCAGGATTTAAGCTAATTAAGTCATGATAGATCTCCAGTAAATTTTATAGGAGATTTGGAAGATAATTTGGAGTACCTCCCCTTGTGTACCTCATATAGTTTAGGATGGTCTGCATTTAGTAAAACCACGGAATTCTGATAATCGATGGTTGGTAGGGCAAGTTAAGGTTGAGTTCATTATTAGAAGTCAGGATAAGTAAAATGTGGGACTGGTTAGGGTAAGGGAGTACGGGGACGACGAAAGATCGTCCGTCCCGGGAAGAAGAGGAAGAGTCTTAATACTCTAGGGTTAGAACTAAAGCAACTAAAAGGGGATTGGGTAAAGGGAAGACAACCAATAATAATAAGTGCCTTGCGAAAGGGAACTTCGGGCCGTAATGCACCGTCTTGGTTCCTAGTGCCCCTTGAGAGCCCTTCACGGGGAATACCGGGGGCAGTCCTGGGCTAACGTAAACCATAGGAGTAATAAATTAAAAGAGCAACTAGTATAACTAGGATTGCACACACTCACTCCCCGGTAGCTAGGAAAGTAGAACTATAGGATTACTTGCCATCAGACAGTAGCTCTGAAGGTAGATGCACGGACAGTACTGTCCGGGGGGCCGCGGGCTCGAGGGTTGGAGTACGGAGAAAAGTGGTGGGTCATCGGTACTAGGCGATCGATCACACCGACAGCGGTACGATGACTCGGCGAAAAGTCTGGAGGGTACATCCAGCAGCAGTACGCGGATACTCTAGGTTGTGTTCTTCTAGGGGCGTACGGAAGGGCTAGGCCTGGTAGTGTGGTTACCCGCCTAGGAGTGGGGGGCCCGACCCACTGTCTCCGTTTGCCACTACGGAGGTTCCTGGGGGTGAAGCTAGCCTCCCGAATAGGGGGAACTAAAGGTCTGTGCGCATAGAGTCGTGTGCGTGGGTTGCACTTGCATGATTCATGGCATAGCATATCACTACACTCATATTTGCATACAACCGACACCCCAACGTATAAATCGGTATGGGACATTTTATACGATGGGAGCCTTGCAGAAGATCCCTTAACTTATAAGTTTGTATGGGCATTCATATAAGTTAAGGTTACTTACATACTTACTTACTTGTTGCTTTCTTACTATTCTCTAGCAGTCTTTAATACAATTTGCTATTTATTAATTGTTCTACCTATTACAACATTTATACTGTTCACCTGATATAACTTGCTAGTTAGGTCCACCGTCACTTGCTTGACTACTCTCCACTTTTGTAGCTTCCCTTTCCTCCTCTCCGCCCGGTGCTTAGGAGCCGTGGTGGGAGGGGTAGGGGATGATAGGGCTTAGTCTTTATGACTAATGGTTTTCGAACCAAACATTACAGGAGCTCCGGATGGGAGACAGGGACCAGCACCAGCGGAGTACGGTGCGCATGGAGGTGGGACAGTCTAGCACCGGTGCACCTGCGACCAGCTCCGTGAGTGATTAGCATTTTCTTAGCTTCCGCGATGAGCGACTTGTAGCGAGGACTCTGATGTACCGGGCATGAGCCCTTTTATTTCCAGACTATTTATACTCTGATGATTTTCTGTGGACACTCCCTTCGTGGAGTTTTTTTTATGTGATATTCTCTTTTGGTGGACTTGCTTCTCTCTTGCTTGCTACTTATTGCGATCGAAAAGGCCGGCAGAATCGGCGCGTTGTAGTGGCAACCTTCCCGGGTGCGAAGGTGTCACCGCAAAGCGGCGGTTCTGGGCATAAGACCCCGGTGGTTGAAAAAGAAAAAAAAATGGGGTCTTACAACGAGTTTCTCTCCCTCCGACGTATGTCTGGTGGTGCCGATTAAAGAACGATTCTAGTTGAGTGAAACCAGATTCATCCAATTCGGTTGGGGAAATGAAAATTTCTACCTTATGTGTTTCTCTTCCCTAGATAATTCTTGTGGCATTGGCAAATTGCGTGGCTTGTGAAATGCTTGATTTTTTCGTGGTTTAATTTATGTTAGTTATTGTCTTGTTTACCGTATTTTCGTTTAAGTTCGTGAGGCGTGGCGGCCCTCGTTTGTTTTTCGTTGGGAGAGAACCACCCTTACCTGAATCTTTTGTTTTCGGTTGTTTCTCTTTTAGTACAACTCGCTCGATCGAACCGTGTTGGTTCTTTTTTTCTTGAGAGGACCTTGGCCTATCGCCTTGTTATTATCTTAAGGGGCTTTGCGAACCCCACAAGATTGTTAGTCTAATAGTAATATTAATAGAATCGCTGCTACATTAAATGCTAGAGTGTAACGTGAGAATTATTCGAGAGCGTCGCGTTAATTTGTCGGCCACCCAAAACGCTCGAAAGAGCGGGCCTACATCAATTTGGTATCAGAGGGAGGTTCTCGTCAATTTCCTAGTTGGCACTCCTCCCCCTCTTATGTGGCACGTACGTACGCACTCACCCATTTTGTTGCAGATCAATATTTAAAAAATTAGTTTTCATGAAATGCATTGAAATTCCACAATTTCAAATTTCAAATTAAAAAACAAATAAATTTCAAATTTCAGATTTCAAATTTCGAATTTCAAAATTCAAAATTAAAATTTCAAATTTCAAATTTCAAATTTTAAATTTCAAATTTCGAAATTTAAAATTTCAAAATTCAAAATTTAAAATTTAAATTTAAAATTTTAAATTTCAAAATTTCAAATTTCAAATTTCAAAATTTCAAATTTCAAAATTTAAAATTCAAAATTCAAAATTCAAAATTCAAATTTCGAATTTCAAAATTGAAAATTAAAATTTCAAAATTAAAATTTCAAATTTCAAATTTCAAAATTTCAAATTTCAAATTTCCAATTTCAAATTTCAAAATTCAAAATTCCAAATTTCAAATTTCAAATTTCAAATTTCAAAATTCAAAATTCAAAATTTAAAATTTAAAATTTCCAATTTTCAATTTCAAATTCCAAATTTCAAATTTTTCTCTAATTAAAACAAAAAAAATGGCCTACGATATTCAGGTTTCCCGAATGAAACCTTTAGGTTCCGTCATGAAAGTTAGAAAGCCATTCCATTGCCCGGTAGTGGAAGAGATTAATGGGTTGATTGGCCAACTAAATGCTAATCAAGTTGCACCGCACTCATCTAGGCATGTTAGAGTTCCTGCTCCGACCTATGATGGGCTAGGTGGAACGCAAGAGTTTTTATGCTGGGTGAAGGCTATGGAGTGCTACTTTGAGAGATATCAGATTGTGGACCCCCACATGATTCCCGTTGCGAGACTTCAATTATTTAGTCGAGCCCAGACCTTCTGGCTCAATGAGGAGAGACGTTTTGGGACATCCCTCGACGATTCACCTGTAGGTTGGAATATTATGAAGAATCTATTAACGAATGAGTATTACTCTACCCACTGTCGTTCTCAGTCATCTGAAAATCTGAGTGAAGCGCCACCTATGATTATGCCTACACCGAACCAGTACGATACCCCGTACTCCCGTACTAGGACGTCATATAAGTTTACTTCTCCCCTCCAGGGCACTAGACCCCTACTTGATTATGAGAGTGTTCATATCATCGTGGGTAGTCTGGCGATCAAGACACGTGAGACTAGTGATACGTCTAGGTTTGGCAGTATCGATCAATCTATTCTGACTACGCCCGTAGTATCCTTAGAGTCACCATCTGAGCTGTCGGATCTAGTTATTGATTCCCCTGATGAGTCTGAGGCTGATTCTATGATTGCCCCCGTCACCGAGGACGAGGCTATTATCACTGACGAGTGTAGCGACGTTGAGGAGATTTGTTACCCTAGTGACCTGGATGAGGATTTCTCTTTTGAGGAATCATCTCCACCCCCCTTCAATGATATTTTAGTCATGGAGTCTTCTGATTACCCTGAGTCAGTAGACGTTCTGGTAGAGTCGGTAGAGTCATCCGAAGCTGAGAGCGTACATGTTACTGATTTAGGTGATGACTTGCTAGGACCCGATATTATTATGGTTGACCAAGGCTTATTAGATATTTCTACGGTATTGGAAGAGTCACCTTGGGATGGTTGTTCAGTTTGGGATAATTTTAGTGTAATACATCCGGGAGTTAGTTCCTTGCCGATATCATCTCCGCTTGGTATTCAAGTCAATTTATATACTCCCCGGGACTCGATTTGTCCATCCCCATATTTTGACTTAGACGATGTCCCTACCTCATGGGAAGAATTGGTCGATATAGGATTTGATGTTGTAGTAGATTTACCCTGCGAAGAAAAATTATCTTTGGATGACGGTAGCACATAGGTCCCGATAGGATTTTCTTTGATGATAGCTCATTCGCCTGAGGCCCGAGTTAGTTTGGAAATTTTATCGGATACGAATCTGCCTACTATTGAGACGATCACTGTTTCTGACATCAGTAAAATTTCTAATGATTTGGTGGATTCATTCTGGGGAGAAAAGTTAACTGAGGATGAGTTTTCTGTGAGGAAGAATCCACTATTCGAGTTTACTTTTGGTTTTAAAGGCTTGTAACCGGAGGCATTCTCTTGGACGCTTAATCCATGCTTTGACGTTGAGTGTGACTTGGTTTCCCCTTCGGAGTCAACCTTGTCAACTCTCCCTCCGGTTCCCTTAGCTCAAGTAGATGATTTAGTAATTTCTAGCCCTTCATATTTAGAGAAGTTTATTATTCCCGCCGTTCCGTTAAGCTTACTTAGAAGGACGTGGGCGAACGTAGTTGGTGACGAACGTTTTCTGCTGACTATTTATTATGATATTTTTAAATCAAAATTTAATTCCAAAGTTAAAACGAAAACGTTGGAACCCACTACATTAATTTTTGAACTTAAAACACCTGTGCCACCAGACATAATTCTGTTATTTTTTACTATTAATTCAAGTCTTGTGGCACATGAGTTCTCCCCTCATGGTTTTAATTTAATTAGTCGCATTTTTAATTTCTTGACCCTTCTACATGCGTCCTTTAAATTACTTGCGAGGTTGTGTCGAATAGTCGTCCACCGTTATGTGAATGGTTTGGTTTTGGTTTGTCTTACCCCTAAACGGATGCCCCCGGGCACTTTAGAAATATTAACGAATTGGCTAGTTGGTGACATGACATTCCTTTTAAAATTTTCAACTGAGTGGGGCATAACTCCTATTTTCATCATTGCATACTATATGCTTTATGCTTTAATGCCACCTGAAATGTCTACCTCTCCGTACATATTTTCTACTATGCTTTCTATTAGGTTGGGTGGTGACAGTTTTCTAGGATCGTTCTCCTTCTCGGTCTCCATCAGAGGTACGTTGGTGGATGTTGTTGAAATTTTTTTTCCTTCTTTGGCTAATGCGTATTTGAGGTCCCTCCAAGACCACCTTTTTCCATGCAGGTCCTTCTTCCCCACCGATGACCTTCCAGGCGAGTACACATAGGCATACTCATCAGTGATGAGTATTTTTAAGAGGGGGAGGATTGATGGAGCCGACTTCCCACGACATGTGGCCAAGGAGCATCCTCCCTCTTACGATGATGGTGACCCGGTAGATATGAATGGAGACGACGACCCACAACTACTTGAAGACGGCGATGACACACTTACACTTGACCATGAAGAGCGTCCCACAATAGCCGTCCGGAGCGCAAGCCCATTTATATTTTATTAGTAATAAATATTAATAAATTATTATGTAGTATTAATATATTTTATTATTTATTTTATTTCAAAATTATCATTATTATTTCGTGTTTAATTTCATATATTAGTTGTTACATGGTTATGTTACAAAACCATGAGTTTAGATTTCATTTTTCATGTTGTGCTGCATGTAGCCAGTTGGAGTGTTTGTTGTAGCCTATATATAGGCATGTACCCCTTTGTTTCTCATTAGTGAATGAATAAAAGAAAATCGAATTTCAAGTTTGAAATCCTCCTCCTCCTTCTAAGGCAAATTTCGGGCACTATTATTCTTCCTCTTCCTCTTGGCTGCCGACCACCTTTCTCCTCTCTCTCTCTCGGCCTCCTCTCTTCCTCTCCTTCTTCATCACCTCTTTGCAACCTAGCAAACGCGAGCCATCTTTCCTTTCCTCACCTAGCCGACCACCTCCAACACTCCACCAAACCCGAGTCCCCTCCTCCAACCAAGAGAATCGACCACCACCCATTTCCATCCCTCCAAGCCGAGCCATCATCAACACCACCAGGGTCGACCACTACTTCCCCTCATAAAACCCGCCACCACCATCTCAAACCCGAGCTCCCTCCACCACCATAAAAAAAAACCGACCCCCCTCCAAAAATCCCTTTCCTAATCCAAAAATATTCATTACCATAATCCCCCTTAGTTACCATATTCAAAACATATCCCCTTCCATAAATTTTCAACCTACCAAATTTGAAATATCTCATTCCTTAAATAATCCACAATCTTGCCACCTTTTCACTCTCCTACCTTAATTGGAATATTATTTCCACCTTTAGAAGATTTCGCCGGGATTTTCCAAATATAGCATGACACGAAGAATGTGACGAGTTTCTCTCCCTCCGGCGTATGTCTGGTGGTGCCGATTAAAGAACGATTCTAGTTGAGTGAAACCAGATTCATCCAATCCGGTTGGGGTAACGAAAATTTCTACCTTATGTGTTTCTCTTCCCTAGATAATTCTTGTGGCATTGGCAAAATTGCGTGGCTTGTGAAACGCTGATTTTTTCGTGGTTTAATTTATGTTAGTTATTGTCTTGTTTACCGTATTTTCGTTTAAGTTCATGAGGTGTGGCGGCCCTCGTTTGTATTTCGTTGGGAGAGAACCACCCTTACCTGAATCTTTTGTTTTCGGTGGTTTCTCTTTTGGTACAACTCGCTCGATCGAACCGTGTTGGTTCTTTTTTGCTTGAGAGAACCTTGGCCTATCGCCTTGGTATTATATTAAGGGGCTTTGCAAACCCCACGAAATTGTTCGTCTAATAGTAATATTAATAGAATCGCTGCTACGTTAAATGCTAGAGTGTAACGTGAGAATTATTCGAGAGCGTCGCGTTAATTTGTCGGCCACCCAAAATGCTCGAAAGAGCGGGCCTACATCAATTTGGTATCAGAGGGAGGTTCTCGTCAATTTCCTAATTGGCACTAAGAGCGGGCCTACATCATGGATGTCAGATTTGAGGAACTACTATAAATTCTTATGTTGCCCGTGTGTTCATTTTTCCTTGCTCTACTGTGCTGTGGTTGTGTAGTTTAGCTTAGTTCCTCTTTCATTTTATATAACTACTACTATCACTAATTTTACTGATAGATTTTAAAAACAGTAAAAATTTTAAATCACTATATTCACCCCCCTCTAGAGTAAATAAGATCTATCCCCTAAGTTATCTTTCAATTGGTATCAGAGGGTAGTCTATTTGGTTGTACAAGGTAACACTTGAACCAACAGATCCTTCTAAGATCTAAATTACTCTAGCATATTACTTATACCTGGCACATAACAAGGACAATGCAAGCACCAGACCTCCAGTTTGTAACTTGAATAAGTTTGCTATCTGGAAGGCAAGAATTAAACTATATATGAACTCCATTGATGAAGATATTTTTAATTCTATCATGACAGGTCCACCAGCTCCAGTGGATACATCTACTGCAACTTCCAACACTCATGTTGTTCCACCACCTGAGTGGACAGATGCACAAAAGAAGGCCAAGATAGTTGATGCCAAGGCCATGAACATTTTGGCTCAGACAATGTCAGATGAAATTTTCCAGAAAGTGGCAGAGTGCACCTCAGATAAAGCCATCTAGGATTCCCTAAACTAGATGGTTACTTGATCTGCAGATGAGAGAAAAGACAGGAGATCAAATCTCATCTCCCAATATGAGAATTTCAAGAAAGAAGAGTCAGAGTCAGTGTGTGATATGTACAATAGACTCAGCTCAATCATCAATGAGCTGAAAACTCTGGATAAGGACATAACCCTCACTGAGGTCAATGATAAAATTCTCATGTGCTTCCCCAGCTCATAGGATTCTAGAATCTGGACAATCAAAGAGTCTAGAAGTCTGAATGATATTTCCACTGAATCTCTACTAGGAAATCTCAAATCCTATAAGCAGTTAATAAAGACAAGAGAAGCTGTTGAGCAAAAGACTCCCTCATCAGCTAGAAAGGAGCAAAAAATAGCATTCAAAGCATCTGAAGAAACAGAAGCTCCATTGGCTAATGAAGAACTTCTTAGTCTCCTAGCCAAGATATTCTACAAAATGGGCAAGAAGGATTTCAGAAGATAGTCATCTAGACAAGATGACAAACCAAGGTATGATAAAACCCCAATTATAGAATTGTCTTCTTTTGTTGCAGGAAGCCAGGACACTTCATATCAGAGTGTCCAGAGAATTAAAAGAAGGGGAGAAGAAGAGAAAAGGAGCCCAGGAAGCAGCACTACAACAAGCCCTCCTCTAGCAAGAATAAGAGGAAGGAGAAAGGCTTTATTGCTGAAACCTGGAGTGAAACTGAAGATGAATCTTCATCTTCTAGCTCCAGTGAAGATGAAGAAGAGAATAAAGAAAATGAGGTTTTCTTGATGGCTATTGATGCATCAGGCAGCCTCTTTGAAGCCGAGCAGCCATACAGTGAAGAACCTTAATCTGAAGAAGATCAGGTACTGTCCTTTTTTGATTTTAATTCAGATGGTTTTAGAATTTAATTTAAATCACTATGTATTGATTTAATAAACTCTGAGAAGAAAATCAAACTCCTTAGAGAAAAATTAACTGAACAAGATAATCTCCTTTCTGAAAACATTAAATTGAAAGATGAATTAACTTAAGCTAATAAACTAATCATCTCTCTAAAATCTGAATTAGCTGAGGCAAGGCAACTTGAAGAATTCCTAAATGGGAGAAGCATCAAGTTGATGAACATCACAAGCACAGTAAATGCCAGACTTAATGGCAAGCTAGGCTTAGGTGCTTCATCAAGTCAACCCCCATTAATTTGGAAAAACATACTGTCAACTCCAACCAAATTTGTTTCTGAAAAGGACAAAGAAAAGGTAGATGATCATTGTATTAAGCAAATAGAATTAAAACAAAAAAATAAGAAAAAGAGAAAGAACAAGAAAAATCCTAACTATAATAATGTTCAGCAGATTTCGTCGAACTCAGATTGACGAAATGTGTACAGCTCGTAGAACTCAAGTCGACAAACTCCGAACAAAGATTTTTATTATAATTATTCTTTGAACTGCGATTGACGAAACCAGTATGGTTCTTCGAGCCGAGATCGACGATATTGGGGCACAAAGAATGAATATTTTCATTCTCTAAGCGGAGTTCGACGAAATCATCCCCATTCGTAGACCTCAGATCGACGAACTCACCGGAATTCGTCAAACCCAGTTCAAGATAACAGAAACTTTAATTCTTTTAGAACCTTTAATCAACCTAGGGAATATTTCAATCCATTCACCCAGTTGATAATACCACCAAGAAGTTATTATACCCTAGGGTATAAAAATCAACCTGAATGTTCCTTTATTTCTAGTTTTAAGTATGAAAAGTAACAAGGACCCAAGGTAATCTGGGTCAAGAACATCTAATCTATTCTTATGCAGGTGAACTCCTATCCTACCATAGAGGACCAATGGTACTTGGATAGTGGCTGCTCAAGGCACATGACTGGCAGCAAGGAAAATCTAACAAAATATAAGTCCAAGCTAGGTCCAAAAGTGATCGTTGGTGACTCCAACTGTGGCCATACTAAAGGCTATAGGAAAGTAAATATTGGAGCTATCACCTTCAAAAAGATGGCTTATATAAGTGTACTGAAGCACAACCTAATCTCCATAAGTCAATTATGCGATGAAGGGTTTCAGTGAAACTTTGTAGGTACCACACTTGTGTGAGAAGTTGGATGAGTTGTCCCTCATAAATGAGACTATTGCACATCCCTCTCCACATATAAATGAAGACAGTAAAGATGAATCCACTAAAGTGGATGTTGAGCCAACAACATCTCTCATTTTTCCATAAGAGGAATTAATTCCACAAGCTGTTGCTGAACCAACTCCACCCACTGAGTCTGTCATACTTAGAGATCATCCTGTATCTTAAGTGATTGGTGACATATCAGTAGGTGTACAGACCAGGCATTAACTCAACCAAGACCAGGCATTATCTCAAATTGAGCCCCAATCGATTAAAGATGTTGTGCAAGATCCACACTGTATTATTGCAATGCAAGAGGAGCTCAACAAGTTTGAGAGATGCAGAGTTTGAGATTTAGTTCCAAGACCCAAAGACTACCCCGTCATTGGAACTAAATGGGTATTCAGAAATAAACTAGATGCCTAGGGAGTTATTGTCAGGAAAAAGGCAAGGCTAGTTGCTCAAGGCTATAGACAAGAGGAAGGCATTGACTATAACAAGACATTTGCACCTGTTACAAGGATGGAAGCAATCAGAATCTTCCTTGCTTATACTGCATACAAGAAGTTCAAAGTATATCAAATGGATGTCAAAAGTTCATTCTTAAATGGTGAACTTAAAGAAGAGGTTTATGTGGAGAAACCACCATGTTTTATTTTTCCAACCCATCCTTCTTATGTCTTTAAATTGCATAAGGCTCTCTATGGTCTAAAGCAAGCTCCAAGAGCTTGGAATGAAACCTTAGCTAGCTTTCTTCTAGAGCATAAATTCTTTAGGGGAATAGTAGATAAGACATTGTTCACTAGACATCATAAGGATCAAATCTTATTAGTACAAATTTATGTAGATGACATTATTTTTGGCTCTACTGATTCCAAACTATGCAAGTGGTTCTCTGACCTAATGCATTCCAAGTTTTAAATGAGTAGCATGGGTGAGCTCTCGTACTTTCTTGGCCTCTAAGTGAAGCAACTGTCTGATGGCAACTTCATATCCTAGTCTAAGTATGCTAAGGAGCTAATCAAAAAGTTTGGGATGTAAGATGCCTCAACAAAGAAAACACCCAGGCTTCTAATGATATGATTGACTCTGATGAACATGGCAAGCCCGTTGATCAAAAATTATATAGGGGTATTGTTGGGTCCCTGTTGTATCTCACAACAAGTAAGCCAGACAGTGTTTGCTACATGCCTTTTTGCTAAGTTCCAGGTGAACCCTAAAGAATCTCACCTTACTTTTCTAAAAAGGATTTTAAGATTTATAAAGGGGTTTCCTAGTCTAGGACTCTGGTATCCAACCGAGTCAGAGTTTGAGTTGACGGGATACTCAGATGATGATTTTGCAAGAGGTAGAGTGGACAGAAAAAGCATCTCAGGGACATGCCAGTTCCTTGGTGCTAGACTAGTATCCTAGTTTTGCAAAAAGCAGACATCTGTGTCTACTTCAACTGTAGAAGCTGAATACAAAGCAGCTGACAGTTGTTGTTCTTAGATACTGTGGATTTAGAACCAACTCCTAGATTATAGTTTCAACTTAAATAATTCAACCTTACTGTGTGATAATACAAGTGCAATTTCCATTGCACAAAATCCAGTGCATCATTGTAGAACTAAGCATATAGAAATAAGGCATCATTTCATTAGAGATTGCGCGGAAAAAAATAAAATTAAGCTTGTTTACATCTACACTGATTTGCAAAGAGCAGACATCTTCACCAAACCCTTAGATGAGAGGAACCATCTGTTATTTATTAATTAGCTTGGTATGATAAATGGAGAAGCTTTATTTAAATTTATGTCTGTGGTCGAAGAATTAATCAAAGTTTGTCGAACAGAGATTGACGAGCTGAGAAATCTTCTTGAGATTTTTTGTCGACCTGAGATCGATGATATCTCTGTGTGAAATCATTTTCGTCGACCTGAGATCGACGAACTTGCTTCAGAAAATATTTTGTCAACCTAAGATCGATGAACTATTTTCTCTTCTCTTTAGACTGAGATCGACGAACTCATTTACCAATAAAATATTTCGTCGACCTCTGATCGAAGATCTTTTTATTTTTCGCTGGGCAGAGTCTGCCTCGTCGCATTTTGAAAACCTTATATCTAGGTTTTCTTCTAGCTCCATCCCGCGCTTTCTATTCTCTTGCACATGATCTTTTTTTCCTTTTGCAGGACAACAATGGCAATTCCAACAAACTCTCTCACAAGCCTGAAATTCGACACTGGGTTTGATATTGATTTTGACTCCTTCCAACACTCCGATCAAATATTCTTGGATATATGTTGTGCGCTAGGGTTCGAAGAAAATAAACGCAACCGAACTAGCAACCCAATGAAGCAAGTATACCTATCAAATTGTAGCTAGGGGACACAAGTGTCGTATTGAAATCCGGGAACTGTTGAGTATGCTTTCTCACACGAAGACTATTATCTTATCGACGGAAAAACTAGGGTTTTAGAAAATCTAATTGCAATGAAGGAAGTAAAGCTATACTAGAAAGAGAACTACCGCAATTAAGTAAAGTGCTATTAAGTAAAGAACTATGCTAGAAAGGAAACTACTGCAGTTAATTAAAGAGTACAAGATAGGAGATTACTACGAAAGATTGAAAATATGAAATGGAAATGCACTCGATCAAGAATCACCTCGGCTAAAGACGATTAAGAAAATGCGATAAAAATCTAAACTTAATAGGATAAAGGTCCTTGACCGTGGAGATTCCTAAAGTTTGAACACGCTTCTCTCGAAGTCGTGCCCAACTAAGTTTAGGAAGGTCCGACTGACTCTCGTCTAAATCGGAGGCCTAAAACTCGCTTTACGCGGTGAACCCCACTATTGGATTTTACTCCAATCCGGGAGATTTGGACGTCTGCCTCTCTCGAGGGGTGCGTACAACTCCCTTTACTCTTGAATGCTCACTTCATTCTATCGGCCTCTCGGCTAGCCCAGAATGAAAGCAAAGGTGGAGGGTATATATCGATAATATACCTCCAACCCATGATTAATCAAGAGTAATTCAAGGCCCTAACCTAAAAAGAAAAGATTAATTAAAACATCGTAACTTAATCGCTCTAACCTCGGATCATCAAGATCGAGTACAAGGAGGATTAGTTAATCATAATGGAGTGGAGGAGGGGGGTGGATGAGTAGTAAAGCATATAAAAGGAACACTAGTAAAGGAAGAGCACTTATATTAATTAAAAGGAGCAAGTTACAGTAATGAAATTGAAATTACAAGTGCATGAATTAAAGTCCTATTCTAGCCCTATATTAAGCAATAAGAAAAAACAAGATTACAACAAAAGCTAAGGCAAACTAAAAACTAAACTATGGTTAAAAAAAATTTACAGAGAGAGAGAGAGAGAGAGAGAGAGAGAAAAGCATAAAAAAGATCAAGAAATAAAGGGGCAGCACCTCCCCCACTCAACCAAAGCTTGCTGAAATGGAAGGGGGAGGACTGAATTTATAAGAAAAAATCTCGCGTTGGTCACGCCCGACGACACGCCCTAGGGGGGGCGTGTCAGAGTGCGTGACATGTACGAAGTTGACCTCGGGCTCTGGATTCTGGCGGGAGGGATGATTGCTTCTGTACGTCGGTCGACATGCCTATAGTCACACCCGTGTAGGGGGGGGGGGCGTGACACTCACGTCATGTCGAAATCATTGGTCAGAAATCCGTCAATCATCGAAAAAGTTGATGTCACGCCCCAGGTCATGCCCGTGACAGGGGGCGTGACAGTACTGTTGCGTGCTGTGGCGGAACCTGCATTCAATGCGGTGGCAGGCTTTGCGGCAGAGGGCGACACGCCCTTGGTCACGCCTGGAGACACGCCCGGGGAGGGCGTGTCAGGGGGCGTGACAACGGTTTTGTTCGTTTTCCTGTCTTTTCCAACAAAAGTCCTCGGGATCGGGTGACACGCCCTAGGTCACGCCCACGGAGGGCGTGACAGGGGGGCGTGTCAGGTCATTTTTGACCAATTTTCTGAAAACCTGCAAAAGGTCAAGAAAATGTTAGTGGCAATAATATTTATATAAAAAGGATAAAAGATAAACTAAAAATACATGATTTGTACATTATAAACTAGAAAAATAGAATAATAGTTTAGGCTACAAAACGTATTATCAAATCCCCCAAGCTTAAGCTTTTCTTGTCCCCAAGCAAAAATATAAAAACTAGATATTTATAAAAAGGACTAATCAAAAAGTTTTAATTATGCCTACACAAGTAATATGCGAAATTCTAAGTAGGGAAAAGGTGAAATGTAAGTCTAAAACAATTATTTAGGTATGGTAAAACTTTTATAAACTTTACTCAATAAAAACAAATCATCCAAAATTTTAACGAGATTTTTTAAATAGACTTAAGCAAAGCAACAAAAATGAAAAACATGCATTGAGTTGTTACTAGATCCAAGCAATGCATTATAATTATATCAATTTAATTAACAAAAATCTAGGTTTAAATCTAAAACTAAAACTGATTTACTTTTTTTCTTTTCTCAGTTATTAAATAAAAATCAAAAAGCGTGAATCAAAAGGACTTAAATAGGACAGAAACGTTTGGTTTAGGAATATGATTAGGAGTGGAATTCAAAGATAAACGTGAAGGTTTAAAATCATACTAAACCAAAGCAAAAAAACTTTCATAAAAAATATATATACACATTTTTTTCTTTTTCTTCTTTTTTCCATTTTTTTTTCTTTTTATTTCAAAACGAAGGCCATAAAAATTTTTATTTTCCTTTTGAATTGGCCAAACAGAAATAAACATCACTTTTGAGCATACTTTTTTTTTTCAAAAACCTTTCTCCCACAAAAAATCACAAAATATCCTACCAAAATCATCAAAATAATTTATGAAACTCAAAAAGGCTAGTGTGATTCGATAGGTTGGAAATTTTGGCTTTGGTGAAACTGAAATGAAGGGAGGAGCTATCAAATGAAATCGGAAAAAGGCTCAAAAATGGCTAACTAGTGGTAAACGTTTTTAGGTTGGCAGGAAAGCTCAAACGAAAACAAAAACGGCCTAAATCATTTTCACGCTTTTGAATTTATTTAAAACAAAGGTTTGAAAAATTTCAAAAAGCGAGTCCTAGATAATAAAAGAAGATTGATGAAATTAACTTGAAAATAGAAATAATAGGTGACTTGGATCGTTCACATCTACTACGTTATTCAAAAGTTGACTTTACAAAAATTATTTTAAAACGAAAAAGAAAGTAGTGGATGATGAATTTTTGAGAAAGTAAAGGAAATAAAAAACAAAAAACCATAATAGAAATGCGAGTTTTAGAAAAATATTTCACCTTAACATGCTACCGTGAATTAGAAACACAGCATGACCAACATTTTACTTGTGAAACATAATTAAAAAGGACGATTAGAAATATTATAATTAACTAAGTTGTTTATAGAAAATTTTGAGTAAAACAAAACAAAAACTAGGGGTACTATTGAAATACCAAAAATGTCTAAACTATTCAAAAACACATATATATATTTTTTGGATTTTGGAAATATTTTCTCTCTCTTTTTTTGAAATTTTAAGATATTCAAATTTTTTTTTTTGGAAATATTTAAAATATATACAAAACGAAAAATATTTACGCTAAGCAAAAATGAAGGAGGAAGTCCTCCCCCAAGCTTAAAATGGACATTGTCCTCAATGGCTAAAGAAGGGGATTGGAGAAGGAGAGAAAAATAAAGTACAGAATTGAAAGACAGAATTGAAAGATAGGTACTTCCCCGGATTTTTTTGCTATGAAAGCTGAGTGATGTCGCTCCCCCGAATGTCTTCTTTGGACTTCGTAATGGATTCAACAACGTTGGAGCAGGCGATCGCAGAAGCTTCAGCTTGTCGGAGCCGTCCGAGGAAAAAATTGTAAAATAAAAAAAATAGAAAAAGATAACTTGGGTTGCCTCCCAAGAGCGCCCTTTGTTTAAAGCGTCATTGAGCACGACGCATCAAAAAAATAATATTGTCCAAAAATATTGTTGTCCAAAAATAAAATTGTTTTTAGCAAAAATTAAAAGTTCAAGATTAAAGTTCGTGAAGCAGAAACTTAATAATGTTTGGAATGACATCATCATCACCAGAAAAATAGAGTTTAAGACGCTGACCATTCACTTTGAAATTACCCTTATCAGGGTGAGAAATTAAAAAAGTTCCATAAGGAAATACTTCTAAAACAGAAAACGGGCCAGACCAGCGAGATTTTAATTTGCCCGGAAATAAATGTAAACGAGAATTATATAAAAGGACTTGGTCGCCCGGCTTAAAGTTTTTAGGGTGCCTTAAGTGTTTATCGTGTAAACGCTTCGTCCGCTCTTTATAAAGTTTATTATTTTCATAAGCATAAGAGCGCCACTCATCGAGTTCATTTAGTTGAAATTTTCGAAGGTCACCGACTGAGTGGGGATCGAAGTTTAAAAATTTTAAGGCCCAAAAGGCACGGTGTTCTAACTCTACGGGCAGATGACACGATTTTCCATAGACCAGCCGATACGGCGTACATCCGAGGGCGGTTTTGTACGCTGTTCGGTAGGCCCATAGAGCATCGTCAAGTTTGGCTGAACAGTCTTTCCTAGAAGTTTAAACAGTTTTTTCTAATATTCTTTTTATTTCTCTATTAACTACTTCGACTTGTCCGTGAGTTTGGGGGTGGTTGGCAGTGGAAAGCTTTTGCGTAACGCCGTATTTGGTAAGGATTTTTGAAAATTGTGCGTAACAGAAATGGGAACCCCTATCGCTAACGATTGCGCGTGGCGTACCAAATCTAGAAAATAATTTTTTTAAAAACGTGACTACAACTCGGGAGTCATTCGTAGGAAGAGCTTGGGCCTCAGCCCATCGTGAAACATAATCAACAGCAACTAAAATAAATTTGTTTCCGAAGCTAGAAGGAAGGGGGCCAACAAAATCAATTCCCCAGAGGTCGAAAATTTCGCACTCTAAGAAATAATTTTATGGCATTTCATTTTTATTGGAAATGTTGCCCGACCGTTGGCAACTATCACACCTACTCACAAAGGCTTGCACGTCTTTAAACAGGCTAGGCTAGTAAAAACCCGCGCAAAGCACCTTGTGAGCGGTGCGAGCAGCTTGATAGTGCCCACCTGTCGGACCTTCATTTAAATGCTTTAGAATATCAATTCCTTCATCATAAGAAACACATCTCCTTATCACTTGATCCACACAGATTCTGAAAAGATGCGGGTCTTCCCAAAAGTAGTTCTTCAGCTCAGAAAAGAATTTCTTCTTTTGCTGAGAGGAGAACTCTTTTGGGAGCACCCGGGCCACTAGATAGTTGGCGATGTGCGTGAACCAAGGAGAGGTAGATGTGTTAACTAAAAGCAGCTTCTCATCAGGAAAATAATCATTAAAAGATTTTTCATTTAATTTTTCTATAAATGGGTTATCTAATCTGGATAGATGGTCGGCGGCCAAGTTCTCGGCTCCTCGCTTATCATGAATCTTTAAGTCAAAATCCTGGAGGAGCAAGACCCAGCGAATCAAGCGAGGCTTGGCATCCGTTTTGGCAAGAAGGTACTTGAGGGCCGAGTGGTCCGTAAAAACAATGATTTTTGAAAGTGTAATGTAATGGCGGAATTTATCAAATGCGAATACTACAGCTAAGAGCTCCTTCTCGGTTGTGGTGTAATTTTATTGTGCAGATGTGAGGGTTTTACTAGCGTAATAGATGGGCTGGAAGTTTTTAGATATGCGTTGATCTAATATGGCTCCCACCGCAAAACTACTCGCATCGCACATAATCTCGAAAGGAAGGTCCCACACCGGAGCTATCAAAATCGGTGCATTAATTAACTTTTCTTTAAATGATTCAAAGGCAGAAATACAAGAGTCATCAAAAATGAATGGAGCGTCTTTTTCTAAGAGATGGGTGAGGGGCTTAGTGATTTTGGAGAAGTCCTTTATAAAACAACGATAAAAGCCAGCGTGGCCTAGGAAACTTCTTATAACTTTTATGTTTGTAAGCGGCGGCAACTTCTCAATAACTTCTATCTTGGCAACGTCTACCTCAATACCTTTAGCAGAAATTTTATGACCCAAAACTAACCCTTCCCTTACCATAAAATGACATTTTTCCCAATTTAGGGCAAGGTTAGTTTCTTCGCATCGTTCTAAGACTTTTTCGAGGTTTTCTAAACATCTATCGAAGGAATCGCCGAACACGGAGAAATCGTCCATAAATACCTCCATAATTCTTTCTACATACTGTTAAATATTGCGAGCATACATCGCTGGAATGTAGCTGGCGCATTGCACAATCCAAACGACATTCTTCGGTAAGAGAAGGTGCCAAAGGGACAAGTAAACGTAGTTTCTCTTGGTCCTAGGGAGAGATGGGTATTTGAAAGTACCCCGAGAGGCCATCGAGAAAACAATAAAAGCTATGGCCGGAGAGACGTTCTAAAATCTGGTCGATAAACGGCAAAGGAAAGTGGTCCTTTCGAGTGGCGTCATTCAACTTACTATAATCTATACACATACGCCAACCTGTCACCGTCCGTGTCGGGATTAATTCATTATTCTCATTACTAACTACGATTATCCCTCCCTTCTTTGGAACTACCTGAACGGGGCTAACCCACTTACTATCCGAAATATGGTAGATAATTCCTGCGTCTAATAATTTCATAACCTCGCCCTTAACTACTTCTTTTATATTCGGGTTTATACGGCGCTGAGGTTGAATAGAGTTATGCGAATTATCTTCCATTAAAATTTTATGGGTACAGAAAGTTGGGCTTATGCCCTTGATATCAGAAATTTGCCAAGCAATAGCCCGGCGATGCTTACGTAGAACTAGAATAAGTTTATCATTTTGCGTATCCGTGAGGTAGGCCGAAACAATAACTGGTAACTTGGAATCTTTTTCTAAGAAAGCATACTTAAGGTGTTCAGGAAGTTCTTTAAGTTCTAGGGTAGGGGGTTCTTCATAAGAGGATTTAGAGATTCTTTCTTTTTCAAAAATAATATCTTCATAATCTTTTTTATAAGGAACATAATAAGGGGTGTGGCTAGCAGCCAAGAAGGCTTCTTGCAGTGATTCAGTTGGAAGAAAAGAGGAAGAGCAAAAATCAGAAAATTCTTTTTCAAACTCAGAAAGACAATCAGAAGGTTCATAACTTCCTTGCAGCGATTCAGTGGGAAGAGAAGAAGAAAAAAAAAATCAGAAAGTTCCTTTTCAAAGTCGGAGAGGCAGTAGGAAGATTCATCACTCACGGCATCTACGAAAAAATATGAGTCATCATTTGCTAGGGTGTTCTTCATCGAAGGTGTGATAGAAAAAGTGACTTCGTCGTCGCCTACTCGAAGGAAGAGCTTACCATTTCTTACATCAATGATGGATCGGGAGGTGGCAAGGAAGGGGCGTCCAAGGATCAGGGGAACCTCGACGTCTTCTTCGATGTCCAAAATGACAAAGTCCACCGGGAAGATGAACTTGTCGACTTTCACTAGAACGTCCTCCACTATTCCTAACGGGTACTTAATGGATCTATCGGCTAGCTGGATACTAATACGCGTGGGGTTAAGGC
The DNA here is from genome assembly GCA_039513925.1 of Platanthera zijinensis. Classification (NCBI taxonomy): domain Eukaryota; kingdom Viridiplantae; phylum Streptophyta; class Magnoliopsida; order Asparagales; family Orchidaceae; genus Platanthera; species Platanthera zijinensis. The sequence continues at coordinate 101,383,955 of CM077085.1, read as the reverse complement.
TACAAATTCCTAGCTTTTTAAACAACGAAAAGGGAATCAGGTTTATACTCGCGCCTAAGTCGGCTAATGCGTGTTTAATAAAAAGATCACCGAAGACACACAGGATAGAGAAACTACCTGGGTCACTGATTTTCTTCAGCAAACCATTTGTTAAAACAGCGGAGCACTCAGCGTTTAGCGTGACGTGCGAAAGATTCTCTAACTTCTTCTTGTTGGTGAGGTGGTCCTTAAGATACTTGTCGAATTTCGGCATCTGCGAAATAGCCTCATGGAAGGGAAGATTAATGTGGATTTGCTTGAAGATCTCTAAGAAGCGGGAGTACTGATCATCTTGACGTTATATATTAAGTTCGGAGGGGTATGGAGGAGTTGAATTATTTTTGAAGATTGGTGGTGGAGTGAGATTTTTTTCTAAAACAGGGGTGATAGCTTCTTCAGCAGAGGGTGGAAGCAGAGCGGAGCTTTGATTTTTAAAGGCGGGAGCAGAGCTTGCCTCGGGCTCTTCACTTACCATATTGGAGACTTGCTTCCCACTCCGAAGAGTTATAGCTTTCGCTTGCTCTCTCAGGTTGGGTTCTGTATTTGAAGGAAGAGACCCTGCGGGTCGCTCAGAAATTATTTTCACGAGCTGTCCTACCTGATTTTCTAGACTTTTTACGCTTCCGGTTAAAGTTCTTATAGTAGCGTCATTTGTGGTGATATATTTAGAAAGTAATTCCTCCAAGCTTGGAGGTTTTGGATAATTTTGAAGAGGTGGTGGTGGTGGTGGTGCAGAAAAATCATTTTGCGGTGGTGGGCGCATCATCGCATTCGATGGATTACTCCATGAAAAGTTCGGGTGATTTCTTAAAGCAGGGTTATAACTATTCGGAAAATTAAAACAAGGAGGATGAAAATTCGCAGCAGAAAAATTATTAAAACCATTTCTAGGCATATTATTAACATAATCTAAATGTTCTGGAGTAGGGGTTGCAGATTCCCATACCTGAGGGGCGGAGGCAGCAGTCATCTCCGTTATCTTTTTGCTTAGTATTTCTACTTGCAGAGCGAGCTGGGAGACGTTGTCCACTTCATAGATACCTTCAGGCTTGTTCGGGCGGGACCTAGGCACATTCCACTAATAAGTGTTCATGTCCATGTCCTCAAAAAGCTCAAGAGCTGCTTCCGGGGTCTTATGATTTAAAGTACCGCCAGAAGCTGCGTCTATCATTTGCTTCGTGCTTTGATTTAGCCCGTTATAGAACGTCTGCACTTCTAACCATATAGGCAGCGCGCTATGTGGGCATCATCTTAATAATTCTTTAAATCTCTCCCAAGTTTCACATAGGGTTTCAAAGTCTATTTGTCCGAAGGCAGAGATGTCGTTCCTAAGTTTTGCAGTTTTAGCTGGCGGAAAATACTTCGCCAAAAATTTTTCAGTTAATTTATTCCAGGTGGTTATGCTATTTTTAGGTAGAGTGTTAAGCCAATGCTTAGCTTTAGTTCTTAAAGAGAAGAGAAAGAGTCTCAGCCTGATTGCATCATTTTTGACACCATTTATCTTGAAGGTGTCACAAATTTCAAGAAAGCTAGCTATATGTGCGTTCGGATCTTCATCTTGAAGTCCGTCAAATTGCACATATTGCTGCACCATTTGAATTATGCTAGGCTTTAATTCGAAGTTATTATTTGCTATAGCAGGGCAGACTAGACTAGATTCTATTCCCTCGAGGTTCAGTCGTGCATAATAGGACATAGTCCTTTGCACGGCCTCATCTACATTGGGTTCTTCCATTCTTAAAGTAGCAAATGACTCGGAGTGCTCAACCGGCACTTGGATAGTAGGACCTTGAAATCACGATCTTCTCCGAAGAGTACACTCAATTTCGTGGTCCAAGTCCAAAATAACCGATGGACTCCCGCGGGTCATGCACTAAAAGAAAAGAAAAGAAGAAAAGAAAGACAAATAGGATAAACTAGAAAAAAAACTAGATTAGAAATTTTTTTCTTTTGAAATAGATTTTTTTTTATAGATTAACTCCCGAACTTCCCAAGGACTACCCCGTGAAGGGTTCGCAAGGTACTAGACAAGATAGTGGCGCTTAAAGCCCTTTGCCCTTTTCGGGAGAATTAGGTGGCGTAGAAAAATTATGAAGTTGATTACTATTAAGAGCGGTGATAAATTTTTTTGATTTTTAAAACTTTTAAAGAAAGAGGATGAGAAAGAGAAAAGATTAAATTAATAGGTTCGTGTTTTCAATATATCAACGAAAGTTGGGTCCCCGGCAAAGGCGCCAAAAACTTGTTGCGCGCTAGGGTTCGAAGAAAATAAACGCAACCGAACTAGCAACCCAATGAGGCAAGTATACCTATCGAATTGTAGCTAGGGGAAACAAGTGTTGTATTGAAATCCGGGAACTGTTGAGTATGCTTACTCACACGAAGATTATTATCTTATCGACGGAAAAACTAGGGTTTTAGAAAATCTAATTGCAATGAAGGAAGTAAAGCTATACTAGAAAGAGAACTACCGCAATTAAGTAAAGTGCTATTAAGTAAAGAACTATGCTAGAAAGGAAACTACTGCAGTTAATTAAAGAGCACAAGATAGGAGATTACTACGAAAGATTGAAAATATGAAATGGAAATTCACTCGATCAAGAATCACCTCGGCTATAGACGATTAAGAAAATGCGATAAAAATCTAAACTTAATAGGATAAAGGACCTTGACCGTGGAGGTTCCTAAAGCTTGAACACGCTTCTCTCGAAGTCGTGCCCAACTGAGTTTAGGAAGGTCCGACCGACTCTCGTCTAAATCGGAGGCCTAAAACTCGCTTTATGCGGTGAACCCCACTATTGGATTTTACTCCAATCCGGGAGATTTGGATGTCTGCCTCTCTCGAGGGGTGCGTACAACTCCCTTTACTCTTGAATGCTCACTTCATTCTATCGGCCTCTCGGCTAGCCCAGAATGAAAGCAAAGGTGGAGGGTATATATCGATAATATACCTCAAACCCATGATTAATCAAGAGTAATTCAAGGCCCTAACCTAAAAAGAAAAGATTAATTAAAACATCATAACTTAATCGCTCTAACCTCGGATCATCAAGATCGAGTACAAGGAGGATTAGTTAATCATAATGGAGTGGAGGAGGGGGGGGGATGAGTAGTAAAGTATATAAAAGGAACACTAGTAAAGGAAGAGCACTTATATTAATTAAAAGGAGCAAGTTACACTAATGAAATTGAAATTACAAGTGCATGAATTAAAGTCCTATTCTAGCCCTATATTAAGCAATAAGAAAAAGCAAGATTACAAGAAAAGCTAAGGCAAACTAAAAACTAAACTATGGTTAAACAAAAATTACAAAGAGAGAGAGAGAGAGAGAGAGAGAGAGAAAAGCAAAAAAAAGATCAAGAAACAAAGGGGCAGCACCTCCCCCACTCAACCAAAGCTTGCTGAAATGGAAGGGGGAGGCCTGAATTTATAGGACAAAATCTCGGGTTGGTCACGCCCTACGACATGCCCTAGGGGGGGCGTGTCATGGGGCGTGACATGTAAGAAGTTGACCTCGGGCTCTGGATTCTGGCGGGAGGGATGATTGCTTCTGTACGTCGGTCAACACGCCCATAGTCACGCCCGTGTAGGGGGGGCATGACACTCACGTCATGTCGAAATCATTGGTCGGAAATCCGTCAGTCGTCGGAAAAGTTGATGTCACGCCCGTGACGGGGGGCGTGATTGTACTGTTGCGTGTTGTGGCGGAACCTGCATTCAATGCGGCGGTAGGCTTTGCGACAGAGGGTGACACGCCCTTGGTCACGCCTGGAGACACGCCCGGGGAGGGCGTGTCAGGGGGGCGTGACATCGGTTTTGTTCATTTTCCGGTCCCTTCCAACAAAAGTCCTCGGGATTGGGTGACACGCCCTAGGTCACGCCCAGGTAGGGCGTGACAGGGGGGCATGTCAGGTCATTTTGACCAATTTTCTGAAAACCTGCAAAAGGTCAAGAAAATGTTAGTGGCAATAATATTTATATAAAAAGGATAAAAGATAAACTAAAAAGACATGATTTGTACATTATAAACTAGAAAAATACAATAATAGTTTAGGCTATAAAACGTATTATCAATATACTGCAGTTATTCGAAGAACAACAGTTAAAGAAGCTTATGACCACCAGAATCAAGTTAGCTGCAAATGAAATAAGAGAATGGGTTTTTACATCAATGACTCCAGATACCGATTCCATGACCGACACCATCTATGGGAATCAGGTTACTCTAACCCCTACCATCTTAACAGAAATTTTTTGTTTGGTTAATGGCGATGAAGATATTGAGATAGACAGTTCTTATTATGATAATATGTTGATTAAAATTGGTCATACTGGCGAAAACCCTAACAAACTTCTTAAAAAGAATTTGTCAATAGAATACAAATTTCTTACTGATGTTGTGGGTAAAGTTTTTGAAAAATGTTTATGTTGTCTACCTAAATCACCTAGAGGTGGGTGAATAGGTGAGTTATGCTACTTTTTGCGGAATAAAAACTTTAAAGATCTAGAGCACAAGAAAACAATCAAGCAATCACAGAGAACACCAAGAGTTATAGTTGTTACCCAATCTTAGGTACGTCCACTTTCCACTCACCGATCTAGCAAAGCACTAGATTCGGCTACTCCACTAATCTCGGATAAAAACGATCCTACAACTCGGAACAATATTCCTACAATCTCGATCCAAAACGGATCAAAACTCGGAAGGTAAAAAACTTCCTACAACTCGGAGAACAAATCTCCTACACTCGGAGAATAATCTCTTAAAAGATTAAAAAAAAGATTTGCAGAAATACAAACAATAACTTTTCTCAGATTTGAAAATCTTCCCTATGTCTTCTTTCTTGAATTTGCGGCTTTTTTAGAATATTGTAGAAGAAGACTTGGATCGATCTTGTTCTGAGAAGCTTCTGACTCACACGATAAAGGAGTAGAATGTGAATGATTAATCCCTTGATCTATAAATCTCTGGATCGAAAGTTTCCTTGAAGATCTTGAACGAGAGCGGCAACTTTCTGTAGACGATGATGAAATTGTCGGCCGATCAAGAACTTAGATAATACACACTTAGGGTTTGTTAGGAAGATATGACCTTTTATAAGATCTCTCTAATGGTAATAATCATCATTAATGAGGGCCATGTGGACCAATCACGTCACGACATTCAAAAATTAGATCTGATAAGACTTAATAATTTTTCTGAAAATTGTTCAGCATTTCTCGAGTAATAAGTAAACTACTTGAGTGCTAAGACTAGCTCTTGAGTGGTTGGTTCTGACTACTCGAGAAGAGATGATTCTGGAAATTTGATCGGCATTACTCGAGTGAAGAATAAGTTACTCGAGAACTAAAGCTGGTTCTCGAGTGCTACACTTGGATTACTCGAGAGGAGGCAATTCTAGAAAATTTGAAAGATGAAGTAAATCACTCGAGAAGTAAATGGATCACTCGAGTGCTATACTTACTTCTCGAGAGGTAGACAGAGCTTCTCGAGAGCTTGGACTTGGAAAAAATTCTGGATAAGAATCTGATCACTCGAGTGCTAAGGCTAAACTACTCGAGTAATAAACAAGCTACTAGAGTACAAATAAATTTTACTTGAGTGGTCTGAGAATTTCTCGAGAACTGACTTCTGACACTCGACTAAATCTTCTCAACTACTCGAGTACTTGACTTAGAAAATTTTCTGAGACATAAATAACATCACTCGATAAAGAGAGCTTATCTACTCGAGTACTGTACTTGGTTTCTCGAGTGCAAGATAAGAACTACTCGAGAACCACTTCCATACTCAAAATATAGACTAGATCTTCTCGAGTGCTGCTAAGTCTTCTACTAGAGTACAAAAAAGACTACTCGAATAAATACTTAGAATTTTCTCAGCTTTAAGGATTTGACTTCTTCATCCCAAACAACATCAAGTCTTCAACCATTAATCCATGTGCTTGAATATTAAGTGTATCCCAATAGATAGTCTATACATGAGTCAACACCTTGGATCACACAGTCAAGAATTACATTGTATGGTCCTATGTTTGATGACCCACTGTAGACTGACATTGGTCTACACTTAGCAATAAGTCCTGCAAACACATAACTAGAATAGAGATCAAATACAAACTAATTCATCTTAGTTCAAGGGTGACTTCAAACAAATTTAGGTGATTGTGGATACAATACCCAACAATCTCCCCCTATTTGTAGAAGTAAGAACCCTCTTCACTAAGGTGAATTATACCAAAATAGAAAGAACTAGATATTATGGTTAAGCATAGAATAAAATGCAGTAAACTAATAAATGAAGAGATAATCATCACGATTAAAGATTATATAATCAGAATTGTTTCTAGATTTTATTTCTATAAGAATCAATCCTCAATCTCAAAGACATATGGCCTTTCCTAGCTCTGATGCTGTTGTTGTTGTTGTTATTGTTGCTGTTGTCTGTCCTTCTTCTCTTACTGTCATCTCTGGTAGCCGAAGTGCTTGGGGTAATACTTGGGAGGTCTAGGAGGAGCATTGGGATTGTTCCTCCCATATTCTCTATTATAGATTCTCCTTTTAGTCAATGATTTTTCATACAATTCCTATTCAGAATAGTTGTAATGAAGGTTTCTACTTTCATTATAGTCCATGACAAGATTTAGTGTATCAAGTATCAGGGCTTTGGAAGTTGAACTCCATATCTCAGCAATCTCCTGAGCTTTTCTCTTTTCTGCCTCAGGATTTGGAATGGATCTACTAGCAGAGGGTCCCTCTCCATATTTCCTTCTTTTGGGGATCTGAATTTCTGGTAATTCTTTAAGAATATCAGATTCCCATACCTGAGAATAGGATTCTGGAGGTTGAGTTTCATCTTCAGGCCTGGGAGAGAAGGATGGCATTTGAACTGACATCTGAGCTGGCTGGCTTTCAACAAGTGGATTTAGATGGTGAGGAATAATATTTGGGCCAGCTTGGAATTCTGGGAAAATTTGATTATGAATCCATACAGTAGTATCATAAGTATAGAACTTTACTGACTTTATCTGAGTTAGCACATCTTTATTAATTTCCTTCATTTTCTCAGTTCAGAGGGTTTGGACATTAGTGTCATATTTTTCAACTTGTTCTTTCACTAAATTCTCCCCCTTTCTGAATTCTACACATAGTTTCTCTGTGGTTTCATCCTTGAAGGTGCCCACTTCTTCACAGATTTTAATGACATGCTCCTGGGCTTTCTTCTCAAGTTCAATTTGATTGTTTGCCAGTGTGACAGATTGGTTCATGATCTTACCAACACTAGTAATAATGTGGTCTAAGGCTTTGCCACCTATTTTGAAAAGGTTCTTCAGCTGATCTGTATTGTGCTGTATCTCAGCAAATCCTCTACTCATTTCTTTCTCTAAAACAGTGACCTTGTCTTGAACTATTTTCAGAGAATCATCAAAGTATTCTCTTTGTTCTAGCAATATTTGCTCAATCTTACCAAGAATATCTGAAGAAGCTGGTGTATCTGAAGCAGTAGCAGTAACAGCAGAAGGAACAAGAGCTGGAGGAGGAGGGGCAGTCCATGGAGCAATTTATTCAATTACTACTGAGCTTTGAGCTCTTATAGTATGGACAAAAACATCTCCTTCCTTACCAATGAAGGTGGGAAGAGAGAAATCTAATCTCCTCAAAGGAGCTTCAATATGCTCAGGGGATGGTGCATTTTCATCTGATAGATGAATGGTCTCTTGTTCTTTTTCAGTAGTTGGGGATTGATCAAAGGTTGACTTAGGAGATGGAGCAGGAGATGGACAGGATGCTGGAGTGGCTTCTTTGGATGGTACTTTAATATTTTCTTGATGGAGGGGAGGTAGAGGATCATCTGAGCTGAGTTCCTCAATCATTTTGTTGATGTCATCAGTGGTGGAGAGAATTGTTTCTAGTACCTTGGCATCTAAATGAAGTTCTTCTGAAGTAGCTCGCTGGAAGGAAGTATCTGGAGGAGGAGTAAAAATTCTATCTTGCTGTACAGAGGAGGTAGGATCCCCCTCAGCTGCTGCACCAGATGTGCCAATAGTATGATGGAGAGAGGGAGATGGGTTCCATTCCTCTGCAACATAGTGCTTATGGGCCTTAGTTGCCTGGAATGGATTCTGCAATTTCAACTCCAATCTTTTAATAGAGGAAACAAAGACTTTCTTCATATGATGTATGATTGAGCCTTTGGAGATATTAAATACTGTTGGATTAATTTCATGCAACATTAAAGAAATTATCCTGGCATAACTTGGAGCCTTAATGCTCTCCCTGATTTTGTCCAAGATCAACATTCCAAATTGAAACCTTTTTCTGCAGATGATTGCTGTCATGATGTCAAACAGATCATTGGTTATAAAGCTAATGGAGCTTATCCTGCACAAGAGTATCTTTCCAATGATATCCACTAGTAACTTGCTTTCTGGGATTAGGTCTGGCCTTCTGATGGAAGAAACTTTAGTTGAGATGCCACAAAATTACATGTTCTATCATTATCTTCATTGGTGATCTCATCTTCCTCATTTACAATAGGCATTTTCAGAAGTTGAGAGACAGAGGTTTTGGTGAGTTTTACCTTGATTCCCTTTACTCTGGACTTCAAAACTTTGCCATTTCCCCTTCCTTTGACATTCTTGAAGAACTCTTCAACTTCTTGAAACAAGATTCTGCACAGTTCCTAGAGAACAAAACTTAAACTTGCTATGTCGAGAAGGATTAACAGATTTCTGAAGTCGTTTGAGAGATCTGCGATTCCGGCGAACACTAACTCACTGCCCACCCCTATCTTCGACGGCTGCTCCATTATCTTCACTGAACAGTGAGAGATTGATTGGAAGAGGAAGGAGACTGCGGCGAGCTCTGTAGAATCGGCGAAAGGCGTAGAGTCTTTCGAGAGAGAGAAGGATTGAACTCGAGTAGATTCTTGAAATCCGGAAATATCTATTTCTATAACCCTAGTAATACTGATTAGGAGTCTAATGATGCTAAGTTTTACCATAGTTAGCGACGGATAGAACTCGGTTTTCAAAATTGAAAAATTTGAAATGCAATGAAAACTATCGGGTCATTTCTCGAGTTGAATTTCATTACTCGAGTGGTGGAATGGAGGTACTCGAGAAGTGGTATGACGATACTCGAGTAGTCAAGTTATGGTTCTCGAGTAGTCATTCTTTAACTCGAGAAATAAAGTCCACTTAGAGAAATTTCTAACCTTTTTTGACTTGTCCTTGTATTCTGAGCTGTGAACTAAGTCCATCTTGTCTATCCTTCTTTGTTGAGCATAACAAGCTCAGTATTGAAGAAACTGAACTTGGTCTCATATAGCGGTTTCGTGGAAATATCTGCAACTTGCCTATCTGTTGGAACATACTGCAGATCTATGTACCCATGCTCCATATGCTCCCGGATGAAATGGTATCTCAGCTTTATGTGCTTTGTCCGGCTGTGAGAGACTGAGTTGTTTGCTATTGCTATTGCACTAGAGGAGTCGCAAAACAGAGGGATGTCTTTGACTTGCATGTTGTAGTCTTCTAGCTGATTCTTTAGCCAAAGTAATTATGCACAACAACTGCCGGCAAAAATATATTTTGACTCGGCCGTTGAGATTGCGAAACAATTTTGCTTTTTCTACTCTAGGAAATGAGCCTTCTTCCTAGGAATTGGCAAGTCCCGGAAGTGCTTTTCCTGTCATCTTTGCTACCTGCAAAATTTGCATCTAAAAACCAATTAGTTCTCTATCATTACTTCTTGGGTACCATGAGCCAAGATTCGGTGTACCTTTAAGGTATCGCAAAATCCGCTTTGCAGCAACATAGTGAGATTCCTTACAGTTCACTTGGAATCTAGCACAAACACATATAGAGAATATTATGTCTGGTCTACTGGTAGTAAGGTAGAGCAAGGATCCAACTATGCTTCTGTACTTGGTTTCATTAAAAGGTTTCCCTTTCTCATCCTAGTCTAGAGACACATCTGAACCCATTGGAGTCCTCATAGAGGTTGCATTCTCCATTCCAAATTTCTTAATCAACTCCTTGGTGAACTTAGTTTGCGAGATGAAAATTCCATCTTCAGATTGTTTCACCTAAAGTCCTAAGAAATACTTCAGCTCTCCCATACTGCTCATTTCAAACTTTCCTTGCATAAGTTTAGAAAACTTCTTGCAGAGGTTATCGTCTGTAGAGCCAAAAATAATGTCGTCGACATAGATTTGCACTAGCAAAATCTTGCCTTTTATTTCCCTAAGAAATAATGTCTTATCTATCTTTCCCCTTGTGAACTTGTTCTAAAGAAGAAAGCTAAACAGCGTCTCATACCAAGCTTGAAGAGCTTGTTTCAAACTATATAAAGCTTTAGATAAAAGGTAAACATAATTAGGAAAGTTAGAATCAACGAAGCCTCGGGGTTGTTCCACATACACTTCTTCCTTTATGTAACCATTAAGGAAGGAGGACTTCACGTCCATCTGATAGACGGTGAAGCCCTTAAGTTCAGCATATGCTAGGAACAAACTGATTGCCTCTAGCCTTGCGACTGGAGCATATGTTTGGTCGAAGTTGATTCCTTCTTCTTTCCTGTATCCTTTGGAGACGAGTCTGGCCTTGTTATTTATGATCGTCCCATCTTTGTCCATCTTGTTCCTGTAGACCCACTTCGTTCCAATGACGTTCTTGCCTTTGGGTCTTGGAATAAGTGTCCATACTTTGCAGCGCTTGAACTGATTTAACTCTTCTTCAATGGCCATAATCCATGATGCGGCCCAGTTTGCTTCCTCAAACTTCTTTTGTTTAACATGCGAGAGAAAACTCAAATATAGATTTTCATTAGTAGTACCTCTACGAGTTCTGACACCTTCCCGGGGATCTCCGATGATTTGATTAATTAGGTGATCCTTCATATGTCTGAGCTCTAGGTTCCTTGCATCTGGAGCTTCTTCAATCACAGGAGTGACTTCATCAACTTGAATTATTCCTTCATCTTGATCATCAACCTCTCCAATTGGGGTTGGAGTGTTGATCTTGATGAACTTTTCACCTTTCTCTTCAGTCGTCTCATCCAAGTTAAGTTCTTTCAACCTTGAACCTGCATCTTCAATAAACACACTAGAAGAGTTGCTTTGTAGCAATCTCGTCTCATCAAATACAACATGTATAGATTCTTCAACCACTAGGGTTTTATGATTAAATACCCTATATGCCTTACTATGGCTAATATATCCTACGAAAATACCTTCAAAACTCTTTTCACTAAATTTAGTAGTATGATACTTACCGTTGTTAAGAACAAAGCATTTGCAGCCAATGATTCTAAAGTATGATACACTCGGCTTTCTGACCTTTAGAAGTTCATAAGGCGTCTTATTGTGGTTCTTGTTTATGAGTGCTCGATTTTGCATGTGGCATGCAGTGTTGACGGCTTCAGCCCAAAAGTACTCTGGTAGTGAGGCATCACTAAACATAGTCCTGCAGGCCTCTATGAGTGTTCTATTCCTTCTCTCAGCTACTCCATTTTGCTGAGGAGTTCGAGGAGAGGAAAACTCATGAAAGATACCTAGGCTAAATTCTTTCATGGCCCCAGACTTGAATTCAGTTCCATTGTCAATTCTGATTTTGACTACAGAATAGTTATATTCATTCTGGATCTGCCTAACCAAATTTGTAAAGACATCGAAGGTATCTGACTTGTGTTTCAGAAAGAACACCCACACAAAGCGCGAGTAGTCATCAACTATAACCAATGTATAATCCTTACCTCCTAAACTTCTAACTTGCAGTGGACCAAACAAGTCCATATGAAGCAGGTTTAAACACTTATTAGAGTCTTTACATATAATGCAATTAAAAGTAGCCCTTGTTTGCTTGCCTTTTACACAAACATGACAAGGTCTATCTTTAGCGCACTTAACATTCAGGGCATCACGTACTAAATTCAGATAAAATAATTTATTAATACTTTTAAAATTAATATGTGCTAATCTCTTGTGTCATTGGTCACAAAGAGACACACTATCTTTTGCCAAAAGGCACACTGGTGTAGAAGAGTCTATACAAATAAAATTTAAACAAAATATACTTCTACTACGAGTACCTGATAAAATCATTTCCAAATTGTCAACGGACTTTATCAAGCACTTATCAACATGAAATTCAACTATGTATCCTTTATCGCATAGTTGTCTTATGCTTATGAGATTGTGTTCCAATCCTTCAACAAAAGCCAAATCTGAAAAGGACACACTACTGTTAGTAATCATACCATAACCTTTCATAATTCCTTGGTCAGAACCTCCAAATAAGTCCTTTGGTCCGTTCACGACTGATGAGTAATTCTGGAGAAGGCTTCTTGTCCCGGTCATATGCCGAGAGCATCCGCTATCCAAATACCAAATGGGATTTCTAGGGGCCTTTGGACATACCTGCAGTCATAAGTCAGTTTGCCTTAGGAACCCAAACTTGCTTGGGTCCTTGGTCTCTAGTTAGCTTGCTCCCCCTACATGTATTAGCATTATGAGCGGTCTTTCTCATATTGTTAATATGAGGGGTAACATAGTTTCTGGGATTAAACCAGGAATCGATGTCTAAGTGACCAATTCTGCCACAACACCGACTGTAAAACCTATTGTATCTTTGCCAAACTTCTTCCTGCTTGACTTCTGGGGAGTCTGGTCTAGCATGGGCAGCATTCTTAGAGGTAGAACCTCTATGGTGAAGGAAATCACATGACTTCTTCTCCTTTATAGGCTTTTCAACAATAGGCTTTACCTTTGGAGCCTTCTTGATGTTATGACCATGATCAAAAGGGCTATAGCTCTGAAGAGTGATCTCTTCATAATGTTCCTTAAAGACGCTTTCACCAAAGTCTCGAGGGGAAGTCTATCCTTGGTATCTTGACTTGGGCTCTACATAGGTAGGCCTAGTGAAGTGACCGTAGGAGGAGTCAAGATCAAACTTATTAGTCGGAAAGACAACTTTCTTAAATGTAGTCTGATCTTGTGGAGCTTTCCCCTTTTCCTTGGCCAAAGCCTTCTTGGCCGCCTTATTCTTTCGCTGAGCCTTATTCCTTCTAGAAGATTTACTAGGAGCCTCAACATGTCCTAGTCCAGCACCCTTAGTCTTAGCAGAGAACTCAGCAACAATAGGAAGAACTATCTTGGCCTTAGAGAAACCTTCAACAAGCTTCTTTTCGGCTTCAAGTAACTCTTACAATCCCTTGATGATTTCTTCTTTCAGATCGAGGTGCTTGAGAGCCTTATTATACTCATTAACTGCAGTATCTAAGTCTTCTCTGAGTGAGTCCATCTAAACAACTTCCTCTCTTAGAGAGATTTCTATGGCCTTTAGAGACTTAATCTCTTTAGCCTGAGTTTTCACGACCCTTCGACAATTGTCATAGGCCATGATCAACTCCTTATACTGGGCCATGAGTTCAGACTCTTCGTCAGAGGAGCTATCCTCATGATCATGATCAGAGACATCAGACTCTGAGAGAGGTGTGTGAGATTTTACCTCCCTAGTAAACTGGGGTTCTTCTGCGTCAGTATATGCCATGAGCCCAGTGTAGGCTTCCTCTTCATCACTTGACTCAGACGAGTCAGTGTCGCTGAGGGTTTTTCCCTTTTTGGCTACAAGGCTTCTTTCTATCTTCTTCTTATGATAAGAAGACTTCTTATCCTCTCTTTGGCCACCCTCTTTCTTCTTATGGGGGCAATCAACAATTACATGACCTGGCTTATTATAACAGTAACAATCTATGTCAGTAGAAATATGTTTGTTCGGTTTAGACTTATACCTGTCGTGGATACTTAAGCTCTTCTATCATCGATCACAATCATGTTGTGATCTTCTATATAAAGCATCCTTGCCTCTCCATTGCTTTTTCTTTTTTAAGAATTTTTTGAACTATCTTGAGAGCAGTGAGAACTCTCCTTCAGATAGCTCTGAGCCTGAAGTACTTGGCTTAGATGATTCTTCTTCACTTTCTACTTGTGTAGGGGCAGGTGAAGCAGCTTTGCCCTTCCTTGAGTTGTCTGCCTTCAGAGCGATAGACTTCTCCTTGGGAGTGAATCGACTCTTCTCTTCTTCAGCTTTTCTGGAATTAATCTGCAGTTCAGAGGACATCAGCTTTCCAAAGAGATTCTGAGGATCAGTCTCAGCTAGCTTGCCAAATTCTTTGATGGAACCGACTTTGTTGTCCCATTCATTGGTTAGGGATCTCAGAAACTTGTCGTTCAGCTCTCCATTGGTGAATACCCAGCCAAATACTCTTAGGCCGTTGACTATCTTGAATAAGTTCTTAAAAGTGTCAGCAATAGTGTCCTTGGGTCCTTGCCGGAAGGCTTCATACTTTTAATTAAAAAGGGATCTTCTGTCATCCCTTACTTCTTCTGTACCTTCCATCAAGATGATCAGAGACTGCCACATCTCCTTAACAGATTGGCAGTGAATCAAATTCTACAGCATTGAATCATCGACTGCACTTGCTACTTCACTTTACTACTTCACGAGACTACTTCTTCACTCTAATACTACTTCTGCTTCTTCTTTCTACTACTTCACGGGCTTTATGGTTACCTTCTTGTCTAAAGATACAAGTGCAATCTCATCTTTGTCGAGATCCATTAACTTCTTAGGAACTTGCTTTGTAGCATCTATAGTGGAGACAGTCATGGGAACATAAGGACCTTCTTCAATAATCATGAAGATCCTTGGATCCACAGCTTCCATAAAGAATTTTATTCTTTCTTTCCACATCGCAAAATTATTCATTGTGCATAAGGAAAGCTTGGAAAAATCCTTGGCTCTGTCCATGATTGAATACCTCAAAGGCAACTTGGGGCAGATCTGATCAAGGTGTTAACGTTCTAATGATCAACCTGTCTCTGATACCAATTAAGAAATGTCTAAGTTGTCTACCTAAATCACCTAGAGGGGGGTGAATAGGTGAGTTGTGCTACTTTTTGCGGAATAAAAACTTTAATGATCTAGAGCACAAGAAAACAATCAAGCAATCACATAGAACACCAAGAGTTATAGTGGTTCCCCAATCTTGGGTACGTCCACTTTCCACTCACCGATCTAACAAAGCACTAGACTCGGCTACTCCACTAATCTCGGATCAAAATGATCCTACAACTCGGAACAACGTTCCTACAATCTAAATCCAAAACGGATCTACACTCGGAAGGTAAAAACTTCCTACAACTCGGAGAACAAATCTCCTACACTCGGAGAATAATCTCCTACAAGATTAAAAAAAGATTTGTAGAAATACAAACAATAACTTTTCTCAGATCTGAAAATCTTCCCTAGGTCTTCTTTCTTTAATTTACGGCTCTTTTAGAATATTGTAGAAGAAGAATTGGATCGATCTTGTTCTGAGAAGCTTCCGAGTCACACGATCAAGGAGTAGAATGAGAATAATTAATCCCTTGATCTGTAAATCTCTGGATCGAAAGTTGCCTTAAAGATCTTGAATGAGAGCGACGACTTTCTGTAGACGATGATGAAATTGTCGGTCAATCCAGAACTTAGATAATACACACTTAGGGTTTTTCAGGAAGATATGACCTTTTATAAGATCTCTCTGATGGTAATAATCCTCATTAATGAGGTCCACGTGGACCAATAACGTCAAGACATAAAAAAATTAGATCTGACAAGACTTAAGAATTTTTCTGAAAATTGTTCAGCATTTCTCGAGTAATAAGTAAACTACTCAAGTGCTAAGACTAGCTCTCGAGTGGTTGGCTCTGACTACTCGAGAAGAGATAATTCTGGATATTTGATCGGCCTTACTCAAGTGAATAATAAGTTACTCGAGTACTTAAGTTGGTTCTTGAGTGCTACACTTGGATTACTCGAGAGGAGGAAATTCTGGAAAATCTGAACAATGAAGTAAATAACTCGAGAAGTTAATGGATCACTCGAGTGCTATACTTACTTCTCGAGAGGTAGACAGAACTTCTCGAGAGATTTGACTTGGAGAAAATTCTGGATAAGAATCTAATCACTCGAGTACTGAAGCTGAACTACTCGAATAATAAACAAACTACTCGAGTACAAATAAATTTCACTTGAGTGGTATGAGAATTTCTCGTGAACTAACTTCTGACACTCGACTAAATCTTCTCAACTACTCGAGTACTCAGCTAGACTACTCGAGTACTTGACTTAGAAAATTTTCTTAGACATAAATAACATCACTCGAGAAAGAGAGCTTATCTATTCGAGTACTGGACGTGGTTTCTCGAGTACAAGATAAGAACTACTCGAGAACCACTTCCATACTCAAAATGTCAACTGGATCTTCTCGAGTGCTGCTAAGTCTTCTACTCAAGGACAAAAAAGACTACTCGAATATAATAATTAGAATTTTCTCAGCTTTAAGGATTTGACTTCTTCATCCCAAATAACATCAAGTCTTCAACCATTAGTCCATGTGCTTGAATATGAAGTGTATCCCAATAGAGAGGCTACACATGAGTCTATACCTTGGAGCACACAATGAGGAATTACATTGTATGGTATTGTGTTTGATGACCCACTATAGACTGACATTGGTCTACACTTAGCAAATAAGTACTGCAAACACATAACTAGAATATAGATCAAATACAAACTAATTAATCTTAGTTCAAGGGTGACTTCATACAAATCTAGGTGATTGTGGATACAATACCCAATAGTTTTGCTAGGCAAACACACAACCCATGATTACATTACCAGGCACTCATTTTTGGTGATGTGTGCTGTGGTGAACAAGAAGGCAGTACACTGGGGAAAGATATTGTTTGATTTAATCAAAAAGAAGAATACTAAGAAGGAAGTATGTTTTGGGAGGATTCTAGGGATTTTCCTTCAGGACAAGGCATCTGAATCACTAGTCTCTCAGACCATATTCATCAATGCATCCAAGAGGCAGACTTGTGCCTTATTTGGCAGATGGGAGAGGACCATCACTAAGCCATCCAAGGCTTCATGCTCTTCCAGAATTTTTGAGGACATAAGGGCAGTAATAGCCTTTCCTCTCCCTCTAGAAGAAATTCCCTCCATTAGGATTCCATCACCTCCCTCTCAACAACAACCTCTTCCTCCACAAGTTTCACATCCTTCATCAACTCCCCTCCAACAACCATCCACTGCCTCAACATCACAACTTCAATCTACAACACCACCTGCCTCACCAGTGCATCAACCAACACCCCCTGCATCTCTAGAACACATTACACCTCCTTCATCCCCATTACCGCCTCACCTTGATAACATACCACTTCACAATCTTGTATCAATTCCATCATTTGAATTAATAACATCATCTCCAAACCACACTCCCTCATACCCAGATGAAATAATGACAGATACTACACCTCTCACTTCATCCTCCATCATCCATCAATCTGTATCTACTCAGACACCTCCTGAGTTTATGCAATTGGATTCTCTATCCATCTCCAATATCTTGGAGCTCATCACTCTAATCCTCAGGAATCTCATAGCAGAGGCAATTGCACCTCTTGCTGATTCCATCTCCTCCCTCTCTGCTCTCTTTACTGCTGCCCCTCTGTCCCATCTTCTTTTGGGGGCCTGGCTTCAGGACCTTTTGAAACCAGGCAGGGGGAGATGCCCTGTGAAGAAGTTCCAGTTCTTTCTCCTCTAGTAGAAGTAGCAGCAACAACAATATTAGATGTACACATGGATACAGTAGTTACAGAAAGTGTAAATATAGATACAGAGCTATTAGATTTTCTTGAGGCAGACCCTTCAGAATTTGATATTGAGCTAACTGATGTTGAGATTGCAGAACCTTTGCAGCTGCACCATTCTTTTACCTATTCCCTTCTGTGGACTTAGCTGATTTTTTAAGAGTTTTTGATACTCTTTATCATTATCTTCCTCTTTCTGAGCAAGTTTTCTCTAAAGCCTTTGTATGCTATTCTGCTCCAATAAGTCCAGAAGTTATGGACAAAATAAGGGCAAGTTTGGCAGCCCCTGTGATCTCAAAAATACTAGTTGCTGAAGAGGTGTGCTGTCCTCCTCCTTGCATGTGGGCTGAGTCCCCAATGCCAAACTTGGATGATATCCCGTTTGCTGACATAGAAGAAGATGAAAATCAAATGGTTACTGAAAGTATTGCTGAACAAGAAATTGCAGAACAACCTAAGACTGAGAAGCAAATCTCCAAGGAAGCTTTGAAAGAGATTGATGACTTATATGATAATCCTCTTGGATCCTCTGATGACAACAATGATGATGATGATGATTCTGATGAATCAAAATCCAAGAAGAGCAAAGCTAAGAAAAGGAAAGCACCTCCCAAGGCCATTCCTAAACCAAATGCCAATGTAGATACTCCATATTACATATTGAACAAGATTACTCCTTATCCTGGTATGCCTCAGTGGATGTGGCTATATAAGAATGAACAAAAGGAAAGGAAGAAGAGAAGATACAGGTCCCATCTTAAGCAATTTAGAAAGGATCCTCCTCCTCCTCCTCCATCAGCAGGGGCCTCTGGAAGTGTCTCTCAAAGATCAAATCCAATCACTAAAACATATCAAAGACATTCCAAGCTAAGTTCTCAGAGCAGCAGACATCAACATCAGCAGTCTACAAGAGGCAATCCACCTTCAACCTCAGAGCTAAAGAGTTCTCCAATATCTCATGATGAACCAAAGAAGGACAGTAGTCCAAAAAGGCCTGAATCTCCACCAATTCCCTTTGTTGATCGTGAACAGGAGAACACTGTTAAAATGGCCAGATTTAAAGAGCTAATTGGACTATCTTTGATTAACAATGCTAAAGCAGAAGGCAAGGATCCCTCTCAATATTCTACCATGTCTTCCTATATGAAAGAAGAGTTAAAAAGGTATGATAAAGCAAATTAGTTTTTCAATGTAGATGCTTACATGAGTCTTCACCCAGAAGCTGTTGTCCCAAGAGCAACTTCTTGCAACATTATTGGAGCAGTTGATATGATATTGTCCAAGAGAGAAGCTGCCCATCTTAACATGGAAATCATATTCAGACAACCTTCTGACAAAGAGAATTCCAAGAAACCTAAATAACTTTTTGATTAGATTATTTTCTGAACTATTTATATTAATTTGTCATAAAGCACTTGGTGTATATATCTGCTAGACATTTATTTTTCTGCCAGATATTTGTTATTTTGCGTTGTGATTATATTTTATTATTTATTAGTGATCTCACCCAAATAGAGGGAGATTGTTGGATCCCTAGTTTGGATTTGGGCTAAGGTTCACTATTAGGATGTTTGACCCCCTTTATATAGCCTGGGACAAGTTTGTCAGTCCTAGAGTTTAGGGTAGTCATTAGAATCAAATTTCATGGACTAGCCTGCGGTGGACCTCAGGAGATTCAAGACTTAGAGAATTCAGAGTTCAGATTATTAGTTCAAAGTTCTTTGAACTCAGCTCGATGATTGTCGATCTAAAATTGACAAACTTAGAGTTACTTCTCTTAGTTAAGCGCGCCGATATTCGAGCTCAGGTCGACGATTTCTTCCCTCAAGACAGATTCTCTTATCGACGAACTTGGAGCTTAGAATTGACAAGATACTTCCAGATTGATGTTCGCTGAGCTTAGGACGATGAATAGGATTTCTCAGCTCAACGAACTTGGAACTCCGGTCGACGAAATTTGCCCAAAGGACGACGAACTCTATTCCGAGTCAGAATGATAGGTTCTCCCTATCTCTATTCCTAATTCATTCTATTATTTGGCAGTAATTCTCTGAGTAATTAATGCTCATATTCTCAAGAATATAGCCTTTCATGGAAGCATTAATTATGTATTTCATCAGGGTTAATTACTTGCTTATTTTATTGAGACAGTTGGGGAAACTCATTAAAGACTATATTCCAGCCGTTTCAATCTCCAGAATCTAATCAACAATTAATGCTTATAATTAAAAATTCAAAAGCAGAATTCGATAGCAGGATATAAAAGACATTTTTAAGACAACTCTCAAGTATATAGATACAAAGATACACAGAGATACAGATTGTAACGCCCCAAAACTAAAAAGTGAAACGGGCGGTGTTAGAACCAAGTTCGGGTCTTAGTAGGGTGAACACGGCCTGTGACACGGGCGTGTCACATGGCCGTGTCGTGCTCGAGTCATCGATTTGAGGTCAACGAGCGTTGAGTTCTCGAACATGGCCTGGGACACGGGCATGTCCCAGGGTATGTCAGGCACACGGCATGTGACACGGGCATGTAACATGGCCGTGTACTACTCTGGAAGTTTGTTCTTATATCGACTTGGGACACAGCCCAGAACACGGGTGTGTACTGCATGACACAGGCGTGTTAGATTTGGCACGGGCGTGTGGCCACCCGTGTCCACCAAGGGTCATGACGGTTGGCATTGCGGTTATTCGTGACACACCACTGGTAACGGGCGTGTCGATGACCCGACACGGGCGTGTCAGGTTGGGACACGGGAGTGTCCTAACCCATGTGCTTTTCTGTACTCGACAATAGTGTCTGGATTGAGGCACACGGCCTGGGACACGGCCATGTTCATAGCCTTATTCGACCTAGGATTAAGAGATTTTAGGCAAATCTGAGCCGTTCGTTTTCTTTAAACAAGATCTGACGGCCCAGATGAGTTCCTGCTTTCTTAAGTTTAGGAATAGAGGATTAATTCCTCATTTCCTCTTAAGTTTTCTCTTTCTAAGGAGTTAGAGAGAGGAGAGAGCAAGGAAGAGGGAAGGGGAGGAATCTGGCCGCCGGCGGAGCATCGGAGAATGAAATTGAGAACCGAGACAAGATCCGTGGAGAGAATTCCCTTACGAAGCCTTTCATCCGGCTAGTTCTTCATGGCGCCAAAGCAGACTTCAAGGGTAATGATTCTACACTCTAGCATGTGAAGCTCTTCTTCCTTTGCATAGGAAAACCCTCTCACGCGAGTGTGCGGTGAGTTTGCGGTGTTCCTTGGGGTAGATATATAAAGTCCCCCTTGTTTAGAGTCCAGAATCGTAGTACGGACATAGACATTGTGTGTGAAGCCTACCCGGACGTGTTTATCTGGATCGGTGATGTTGTATTGCATGAGTAGCTGGAGAAGACTCCGTGCCTTTAATTGTTTTCGGGTTTCTATGTGGTAGATTGCAGCAGGGATCCTTGGGGATAAACTCCAAGGCGCACCCGGAAAATTGGGCGAAAACGTAATTCTGCTAACTTGGCGGCTGGGGAGCAAGCCTTGAACATAACTGGGTTATGTGTTGTTTGGGAATGAATTAGGATCCTGGTGAATCTTGGCCCGCGCGTACGTCCTAAAGTGACTAGGCGGAGTGAGCAACGAGCAAGTGGAAACAGACCTGGGCTTTGCGGTTCGGTGCTAGGGGACCTAAACTGGAACTGGCCGTTGGCATACTTGGGAGTCTTGGACTGCGGTTGGAAAGACTCAAAAATGGTCACAATGTTTGCCGTCCCGAGGATGGTGGTGAAGCCACGAAATTGACCGGATTCACCGAGAATGTCCCCTGAGTGCACGAGGTTTTTGGCCGAGCGATCCTACACCTGTGGAGAATTATACTTATGCACTTAATTGTTTAGCTGGGCTAATGAAATGCAGGGAAGAAGCACCTCCGTCCCGAGTAAGGGGCGGGGTCGTTATAATTTGGTCATCCTTAGCTGACCGTTGCTTTGTTTGCCACCGTGCGGTGGACTGTTGCTTGCAGGTGCTGCGGAACCAAGCACCAAATAGTGGACTGAAGTCCAAGTTGCTGAGCTGGCCCTCAAAGGCCAAAGCGAACTGTTGTTTTACTTTTATCATGTGTGGACGGCCTGTGAGCCGATGTATGTAAAACATTATATTGTCAAGTGAACATTTGTAAGGCCATAAGGCATAGTACTCTTTTGTGTATTTATTATATTTCATTCCTGGGGTGTATAGTGGACATTCATGCCATTGTTGTTCAAATTTTTGGTTCTCTTAAACTGTTTAAAAGCTTCCGCTAGAATGCTCTGTGTTTGGGCGAGTAGTTGAGTTTTTGATATTCTTATATAACCCTTCCGACTGTCCGTGGTATATGGAGTCGGGT
Organism: Platanthera zijinensis; assembly: GCA_039513925.1. Taxonomy (NCBI): domain Eukaryota; kingdom Viridiplantae; phylum Streptophyta; class Magnoliopsida; order Asparagales; family Orchidaceae; genus Platanthera; species Platanthera zijinensis. The sequence continues at coordinate 101,361,840 of CM077085.1, read as the reverse complement.
TCCAGCTGGACCTTCTGTTATATGCCATACGACAGATGGGGGTGTTATAATTTGGTATCAGACTAGGGTGTCGGTCATCTGTATTTGAATTCGTGGGTGAATTCTTTTAAGGGGTGGTTAGCACATGTATGTGCTTCATCGTCATAACATAAAAGAACCCATGAATGTTCACTTAGGAATGAAAAAAATACACTTGTTTTGAGGAACCTGAGTGTTAAAATGATTGCTTTTAGAAATTTGTGTGTCACATAATCAAGGGTTTTTGCTATTATAGGAAACTAGGAGCGGTGTTAGGCAGTCGGAACGTCTGCAATCGGTGGAAAGTAGTTCACCATGTGACGTGCCTACAACACCTCCTTCAGCAGAAACCATTAGATTGGTGGCTGAAGTAGTCTTTGCCATGATAAATGCCCAACAAGTGCAACACACACCACCTGTTAATGAGAAAGAACCGATTATAGTGGCAAAGCCGGGACTGGTAGAGCGTGGGGCAGTTGATTCGGCATCACCAAGGAGAGCCACGGAGAAACAGCTCAAGCATGTGATGAGCTTTAATCCTCCGGTGTTTGATGGGATAGGAACGTCAAATCAAGCTTAGGATTGGCTCTCTATGATGAAGAGGGTCATGACCGCCACAAAAACTGCAGAGTGGCAGAAGACCACAATAGCGACCTTCCTATTGGCTTGTGAGGCAAGGATGTGGTGGGACGAGTTGGAGGTTCATCTCTTAGTGGGAAGGCAACTTGCCAAAGTACCGATTGAGGAATTCTCAAGGTTGTTCTTGGACAGATACCTACCTTCTGCCCAGAAGCTTGAGATGGAGAATAAGTACCTCGGTTTGACTAAAGGAGAGAGAAGCGTAGATGAGTATCTCCACAAATTTACTCGGTTTGGCCGTTATGCTGGTGCTATGTTTACTAAAGAGGAACAGAAGACACCCCGATTTTATGAGGGCCTACGGGGCGACCTATAACTACTCCTCGCTGGGCCTAAGGTGCAGGGCTTCCTAGCCTTGGTAAATGCGGCTCGGTCATTGGAAAGGGTTGCGAAGAAAGTTTAAGAGAAGAAGGACCCAAGGGATAAGAGGTCAGAGTTCAAAGTGTCGAGTTCAAAGTCGGGTTTCCGCAGATGGAACAAGAAGCAGAAGACTTCGAGTTCAGCCCCTTCGTTTGGTGCGATGATAACAAACTCAAGTCGAGTCCCAGGAGCGTGCTACAACTATAGAAAGGTGGGGCATTTTTCACCTTAGTGTTGGAGCAGACGTGCAAAGTCTGAGAAGAGGCATGGAGCAACATTTGAAGAAAAAGGGAAGGCGGCGGAGTCAACCGCATCCCACCATGCTCCAACCCAGCCTAGAGTTTATAATCTTGGCCTACAAGATGCCATTAAGCAAGCTGACGTGGTGACATGTATGAGTTAAATTTTAACATTTTAGTTTTTTTTGAAGTTGTTACCTTTTTGCATGTAAGCTTATGAATGTTGGTGCTAGGCTTTGTGTTAATTTTTGACTGTCCGACGAGAGCCCTGTTTGATACGGGAGCTTCGCATTCCTTTTTGTACGAAAGATTCGTATCGCGCATCAGAGTTCCTTCCTCGATGGCAAAGGACAAGTTGGATGTGTTGCTGCCATATGGGTGCTCAATGCGCCCGGATAGAGTCTGTGTGGTAAAGATACAGATCGGGGATCACGAGTTCGTTTTGCAAGCGTGGGTACTGCCGTTAATGGAGTTCGACGTAATCTTTGGTATGGACTGGGTCTCGGAGCAACGGGCATGCATTGATTACAACTAAATGGAGGTTAAGTTGGGACTGAATACTAATCAGGAGACTACGTTTGCGGGCATGAAAGGGTCGAGCAAGATTTTGATGTCGGCTCTTAAGGTGATTAAGGCAGTTCAGTCTGGGGCAGAACTGTTTGTCGCATTAGTGCAAGCTTAAATGCCTAAACCTAGTCTTGATCGTATTGCAGTTGTGTCCGAGTATCCTGATGTCTTCCCATACGATCTCCCGGGAGCCCCTCCCTAGCGGGAGATTGATTTTACAATTGAGCTGGTGCCGGGTGCTAAACCGGTGTCATGCCCTCCATATCAGATAGCGCCTAAGGAGATGGCGGAGCTGAAGGTGCAACTGCAAGAATTGTTAGAGCAAGGGTATGCGCGTCCAAGTTCGTCGCCTTGGAGCGCACAGGTCCTCTTCGTTAAGAAGAAATATGAGAGCTTGCGACTCTGTATCAATTATCGGGAGTTGAACAAGCTTACGGAAAAGAATAAGTATTCGATCCCAAGGATCAACAATCTATTTGATCAGTTGGTTGGGTCAACGGTATATTCGAAGCTAGATCTAAAATCCGGATACTACCAGCTAAGGATAAGGGAAAGTGACATCCCAAAGACAGCGTTCAGCACGCGGTATGGGCATTATGAGTTTTTCGGTCATGCCGTTTTGGTTGACCAATGCGCCATCCGTGTTTATGGATTTGATGAACAGGACGTTTAGAGAGTACCTGGACCATTTCGTTATAGTATTTATCGACGACATCATGGTCTACTCGCGGTGTGAGGATGATCACTACAAACATCTACATATGGTATTGGAGACGTTGAGGAAGAATCAGCTGTATGCTAAGTTTCCAAGTGTGAGTTTTTGTTATCCTCAATGGCGTTCCTTGGTCATATTATTAGTGGTTAAGGCATAACAGTGGATCCGGCGAAGATAGCGGCGATTCAGGAGTGGCAAGTGTTGACTACGGTGGCGAAAGTCCGGAGCTTTCGTGGGCTTGCCGGCTACTATAGGCACTTCGTAGAGAACTTCTCACGGATAGCGCTACCACTCACGATACCGACAAGGAAGGATCAAAAGTTTTTGTGGACGCTGGAGTGCGTGCAGGCTTTCGAAGAATTGAAGAGGCGGTTGGTCACGACGCCTATTTTGTGTTCTCCGAGTCCGAAGGGTTTGAAATTTATAGTGATTCTTAAGGCAGTGGTTTGGGCTGTGTTCTACTACAGTATGGGAGCGTGATAGCCAATGGATCATGATAGTATATGGTTCATGAGAGAAACTATCCGGTCCATGACTTGGAGTTAGCGACCGTGATATTTGCTCTAAAGCTGTGTAGGCACTATCTATACGGTGTAAAGGTCAATATCTACACTGATCATAAGAGCCCGAAATATTTGCTAGATCAGAAGGACCTGAACATGAGTCAGTAGAGGTGGATGGAGTTCCTGGGGGACTACACTTTCAAAATTCATTATGTGCCTAGGAAAGGAAATGCAGTGGCGGATGCGTTGAGTCGTAGGGAACCGACGCAAGCCAACTGTTTGGCGGTGCATGATGAGAGTTTGGTCCGTGATTTGGAGGCATTGGGGATCTCCTGCATTGATAAGCAGGCTAGTGCCGAGGCAATATTGTGTTGGATGGAGGTGCAGTATGACCTAGCTGATAGGATTCGGCGGGCTTTGATTCAGGATAGTAGTATGAAGTAGATTTTGGATGAATTGTTGGATGGGTCAAATTCCCAATTTGCGGTTGCAGATGGACAGTTAAGGAAGGACGGTCGCCTATGCATCCCTAGTGCGGATAATCTTTGGGAGGAGTTGATGTACGAGGCTCATCATACCAAGTACTCAATCCACCCGGGAGCACGAAGATGTATAGGGACATGAAGAAGTTGTTTTGGTGGCCAGGGTTGAAGAAGGATATAGCACTTTATGTGGCGAAGTGCCAAACTTGTGCCCTGGTGAAGGCGGAGTGCGAGAAGCCCGGAGGTTTCTTGAAGTCCGTGTTTATCCCGGAATGGAAGTTCGACGACATTTTCATGGATTTTGTGCATGGTTTGCCAAGGTCGTAAGGGGAAACAATGCCATCTGGGTGGTCGTAGATAGATTGACAAAGGTGTTGCACTTCATCCCGAATAGGAAGGAAGATCCGGTGGAAAAGTTAGCCAAGCTCTATGTGGATAATATTGAACGGTTGCATGGTGTGTCACGCAGTATTGTTAGTGATCGAGACGGACGCTTCACGTCAAATGACTGGAGGCTGGTGCATAAGTTGTTGGGAGCTAAGTTGAGTTTCAGCATAGCCTTTCATCCGCAGACGGATGGTCGGACTGAAAGGGTCAATAGGATGATGGAAGACATGCTTCGCATATGCGTCTTGGATTTTGGAAAATAGTGGGAAGATCACCTGTATATGGTAGACTTTGCATACAATAACAGTTTTCAAGCCAGTATTGGAATGATGCCTTTCGAGGCCCTGTATTGGAGAAAGTGTCGCATACCGTTGTCTTGGTTGGTGAAGGGTGAGTCAAAGTTATACAAACGTCAGGCAGTGGAATACGTCACTTCAATGGTACGTACGATTCAGGAACGGTTAAAGATCGATCAGGACAGGCAGGAAAAATACTATAATGCCAAGCATAGGAATGTGGAGTTCAGTGTTGGCGAATGAGTGTATTTGAAAATCAAGCCGGTCAAAGGTGTCTCGTGGATTCGACGCTTGAAGAAGCTGAGTCCGAGATACCTTGGACCGTTTGAGATCATAGAGCGGATTGGAGAAGCAGCGTATCGATTGAAGTTGTCGGTGGAATTGAGTGGGCTACACGATGTATTCAACATTTCGGTATTGCGGAAGGTGGTACAAGAGCCTTATCAGGTTGTTGCGGTCGATCAAGTGCTGATTGATAATGGGTTGACGACCAAGGTCAAGCCAGTTCGCATTGAATACTTTAAAGTCAAATGGCTCCGCAATAATGAAATTCGAATGGTTAAAGTCCGATGGGATAACTGCGGACGTGAGGAGCTTTCTTAGGAGCGAGAGCAGACTATGTTTGAAGCATACCCCGAATTATTCCACGCAGGTAATATTTAAATTGTTTTGTGTACCTTTACATAATTTTGTTGACGAAATTCTTTAAGGGGGGTGGGGGGAGATTTGTAATGCCTCGAAACTTAAAAGTGAAACGGGCGGTGTTCAAACCAAGTTTGGGTCTTGGTAGGGTGAACACGGCCTGTGACACGGGCGTGTCACATGGCCGTGTCATGCTCGGGTCATTGAGTTGAGGTCGACGAGCATTGAGTGCTCGAACATGGCCTGGGACACGGGCGTGTAAGGCACCCGACATATGACACGGGCGTGTAACCTTGCCGTGTACTCCTCTTGAAGTTTGGTCCTGTGTCGACTTGGGACACGGCCCGGAACACGGGCGTGTACTGTATGACACGGGCGTGTCAGATTCGGTACGGGCGTGTGGCCACCCGTGTCCACCAAGGGTCGTGACGGTTGGTGTGGCGGCTATTCGTGACACGCCACTGGTTACGGGCGGGGTGATGACCCGACACGGGCGTGTCAGGTTGGGACATAGGAGTGTCCTAACCCGTGTGCTTTTTTCTACTCGACAATCGTGTCTGGATCGAGGCACACGGCCTGGTATACGGCCGTGTGCAAAGCCGTGTTCGACCCAGGATTAAGAGATTTTAGGCAAATCTGAGCCGTTCGTTTTCTTTAAACAAGAGCTGACGGCCCAGATGAGTTCCTGCTTTCTTAAGTCTGGGAATAGAGGATTAATTCCTCATTTCCTCTTAAGTTTTCTCTTTCTAAGGAGTTAGAGAGAGGAGAGAGCAAAGAAGAGGGAAGGGGAGTAATTCGGCTGCCGGCGGAGCATCGGAGCACGAAATTTAGAACTGAGACCAGATCCGTGGAGAGAATTCCGTTGCGAAGCCTTTAATCCGGCTAGTTCTTCATGGCGCCAAAGGAGACTTCAAGGGTAATGATTCTCAACTTGAGCATGTGAAGCTCTTCTTCCTTTACATAGAAACCCTCTCACGCGAGTGTGCGGTGAGTTTACGACATTCCTTGGGGTAGATATGTAAAGTCCCCCTTATTTAGAGTCTTGAATCGTAGTACGGACATAAGCATTGTGTGTGAAGCCTACCCGGATGTTTTTGTCTAGATCGGTAATGTTGCATTGAATGAGTAGCCGAAAAAGACTCCGTGCCTTTGATTGTTTTTGGGTTTCTACGCGGTAGATTACAACAGGGATCCTTTGGGATTAACAACAAAGCGCACCCAAAAAACTGGGCGGAAGCATAATTCTGCTAACTTGGCAGCCGGGGAGCCAGCCTTGAACATAAATGAGTTATGTGTTGTTTGGGAATGATTTAGGATCCGGGTGTAGCTTGGCCCACACGTACGTCTTAAAGTGACTAGGCGGAGTGAGCAACGGGAGGGTGGAAACGGACCTGGGCTTTGCGGTTCGGTGCTAGAGGCCCTAAAGTGGAACTTGCCATTGGCATAGTCGGGAGTTTTGGACTGCGGTCAGAAAGACTAAAAAATGCTCACAATGTTTGCCATCCCGAGGATGGTGGTGAAGCCACGGAATTGACCGGATTCACCGAGAATGTGCCCTGAGTGCACGGGATGTTTGGCCGAGCAATCCTACACCTGTGGCGAATTATAATTATGCACTTAATTGTTTAGCTGGGCTAATGAAATGCAGGGAAGAAGCACCGCCATCCCGAGTAAAGGGCGGGGTCGTTATAATTTGGTCAGCCTTAGCTGACCGTTGCTTTGTTTGCCACCGTGCGGTGGACTGTTGCTTGCAGGTGTTGCGGAACCAAGCACAAATTAGCGGGCTGAAGCCCAAGTTGCTGAGCTGGCCCTCGAAGGCCAAAGCGAACTGTTGTTTTACTTTTGTCATGTATGGCCAGCCTGTGAGCCGATGTATGTAAAACATTATAGTTTCAAGTGAACATTTGTAAGGCCATAAGGCCAAGTACTCTTTTGTGTATTTGTTGTATTTCATTCCTGTGGTGTATAGTGGACATTCATGCTGTTGTTGTGCAAATTTTGGGTTATCTTAAACTGTTTAAAAGCATCCACTAGAATGCTGTGTTAGGGCGAGTAGTTTTAGTTTTTGATATTCTTATGTAACCCTTCCGACTGTCTGTGGTATATGGCGTCGGGTTCCAGCTGAACCTTCTGTTATATGCCATACGATAGATGGGGGTGTTATACAGATACACAGAATAATATACAAAACAACATCTCCTTCTCTATGTAGAAAAATAAGCTATTTTCCCCCTTGATCTTACAAAAGACTGAAGAAGAACATCAAACATATATCAAGTGTCCTCTTCAACTTCTACTCATGAAATCCTTAAAGACAATAATTCTAGATCTGTCTACAAGTTTATGGATTTCAACAAGTCAAGGTTGAAGACCTACACTCTGAGCAAAGCTCCAGTCTTCCTGAACATTTCAACATCTTAGGGGGAGCTTTGACACAAGCAATCCTCTAAGTCTTCTCTGTTGTTTAGAGAAAGAGAGGACAACATCATCTTCTTACCTCACTGTAAAAAAGGTTTATTAACTCCCTTCAAAAGTTCTTGTGTTGGTTTTCTGGCCCCTGATCAAAAGCCTACAAGATTATGAGATCTCCCTATAAATAGATCTTGTGGTGACATGTCACCTGAGCAAAAACCTGTAGTGGAAGTCACCTGATCAAAAAACTATTAGTGGATTCCTACCAGGGTGGTAAAAGAGTGGATGTACCCAGATTTGGGGAACCACTATAAATTCTTGTGTTATCTGTGTGTTCTTTTTTCCTTGCTCTACTGTGCTGTGGTTGTGTAGTTTAGCTTAGTTCCTCTTTCATTACGTATAACTACTACTATCACTAATTTTACTGATAGATTTTAAAAACAACAAAAGTTTTAAATCACTCTATTCACCCCTCCTCTAGAGTAAATTCGATTTATCCCCTAAGTTGTCTTTCAGAGCGGCTCTGGATCTAATTATTCCACGCAACTTACGTCTTGCCACTGAGCGAGCCGTTGGCCCTGATAGCTTGATGAGATCCTTGTCAGTGGGTCTACTCGTGGTCGTTCAAACCAAAAATGATGTAGGCTCACACGTTTGACAACGATTAGATCTACGGACTACAACGTATACCTCTCTACGATCCAATCCTATACTCGCACAATCGTTCTACGCAACACCACGTTAATTAATTCTATCAATTATATGCTAGTGTACGGGTAGCCAAACCGATGAGGATCGAATAAAGGCGATATACCAATATTCTTTCCAGCTAAAAGGACCAACCAAGTCTGATCGAGCGAAGGTTGTACCAAAAGAGATCTACAAAAAATAACGATTCGGTAAACGGTAGATATCTTCCCACAAAAGAAAACCGATGTTCGCCAAACCTCTCGAACTTAAATAAATTAAGAGCTACTACAAAATCAAATGAAAGAAAATCCATGAAAATCCAATGCTATCAAAACTAATGCCAAAGTAAATCCACCACACGAATTAATCTAGAGGGAAAAATCACATAAAGTAGAAATATTTTCGTTACCCAATCGGAATGGATGATTCCGATTTCTCTACTTGGATTGCTATTCAACGGCTCCGCCGGAGTCACGCCGGTTGGAGAGAAACTTGTCTGCCTTCGTCGCTTCATGCCGGAGTTGATCCATAAGTTGAAATCTTCTTTTTTTGGGAAAGAGAAGGATGATGGTGGAAACCTTGAGGAGGGAGGAGGTGGTGGAGTGGTGGCCGGATTTTTTGAGTGAGAGAAGGAGGGTTTGCGGCTTGGGAGAGGAGGAACTAGCCTTTGCCAAATTTTGAATAGGGAGAGGGGGAAGAGGAGAAGGAAGGCCAAAATTTGCCTAAGAGGGAAATGGGAAAGAGGGGGGAAATTCAATCTTTGAATTAAGGTTTCAATTTTTCATTCTCTAATCAATCCTTCATAACATGGCTATATATAGCCTACATCACTCAATATCCCTCCATTCAAAATTCAAAATTCAAATTGAAAATATGATGGTTATATGCACCCATCATAGCACATGAAATAAAATAATTAAAACAACACATGATGGTTATAAGCATCCATCATTACACATGAAATGAAAATTAAACATGAAATAAATACTTAAAATAAAATTGCTAAAATAATAAAATTATTAAAATAATATAATTATAATTATTCAATTTATAACGACAGTACTTAGATTATAAAAGCTAGCCACCAATCTTTTCTCCTTCCCAAGCTTAACTTCAACCTCCCTGATGAGACATTTCTAGTGTTTAATGTAGGCTACCTGAATGTACAAGAGGGACTTCAATTGTCAAATTTCCCTAGCTTTTTGGTCAAACAGATTTGCTGTTACAGTCTGCTGAGCAACTGCAAGCTTAAGAGATGAAATCTCTTTAGTTTGCTTCTTAGAAAACTTCTTGACCGTTTTGAAGGCATTCAGAAGTTCTCCATACTTGTCAATCAGTTGATTGACATCTCTTTTATATCCAGAATCTTTTTCACTATAGGGTAAATAGGCTTCTGAGCAAGGAATAGTCTCAAACTCAGACAAATAAGCAGAGTTAGGTGATAGATGTACCTTGCTCTGACCAGGATGATCTTGGTTATCTTCCTCATCTGTCAATGTCATTAGCACTCTATAGTTGTGGACATCTTCATCCACCTCTGAATCACCTTCTGACAGTGTTAGAGGGGCTCTGATTCCTATCCAACCTAGAGGATTGACTTCGCCAGCTGCAATAGCTTCATCTTTAACAGTAGTAGCAACTAGCCCAATATAAGCTTCCTCTTCTTCAGACTCAGAAGATGTTGAGTTTGTCCAACTATTTTCCTCCTTGGCAATGAAGGAATTTTCCTTCTTTCCTTTGTGCTGGTGCTTCTTCTTCTCCTCCGTCTCCTTCCTATTCTCTGGGCAGTCAGCTATCACATGTCCAGGCTTGCTGCAACAGTAGCAAATTATTTTAGAGTAGTTATATTTATTATGTTTAGAACCATACCAGTCTGTCTTGGATTGGTTTTTTTGTGATTAGTGGAATTGCAAGGCCTCTTCTTCCAATGCTTCTTCTTCATCAACCTATGGAGTTGTCTAGAAAAGGCTGCAAAATCTTGATCAGACATGATATTGTCTGATACCTATGAGTCTGAGCTGTCTGACTCAGCATGTCTCCTTGGTGGAGAAGGAATCATTTCCTTGCCTTTCCTTATTCTTTCAGCTTTGAAGGCCAAGGACTTTTCTTTGGCCATTGATGTGTTTGTGGAATCCTCCACCTTTCTGGCAGCTAGCTGAATCTCATAGGAGAGCAGCTTCTCAAAAAAAATATTAGGGGAGGAGTTTCAGCAAGCTTGGCCATCTCTCTATTGGCACAAATCTTAGTATCCAAGTCTCTAGTGAGAGACCTGAGAAACTTGTAATTTATTTCATAATTAATGAAGACCCTTCCATAGGTCTTCAACTCATTTATGATCCTGAAGAATCTTTCATAACAGGTAGTTATGTTCTCCTTCAGGATTTGCCTGAAAGTCTCATAGACTTGGTTGAGTAGAGACTTCCTACTATCTCTTACCTCATCAGTACCCTCCATGTAGACCAAAAGGGTGTCCAAAATCTCCTTTGAGGTCTGATAGTGAACCAAGTTCAGGAAGGTTGAGTCATCTACAATACTGGAAATGAGGTTTTGTGCTCTCTTGTCTAGGCCAGCTAATATAACACCATCTTTGGTCATTTCAGAGAGTGTATTTGGTGTCTGGATGTTGGAATCAAGAGCAGAGAACTTCATAGGAATGACAGGTCCCTCCCTAACAGTTGCAAAAATTCTTGGATCTTAGGCTTCCATGAATAACCTCACTCTCTCCTTCCATATTCCAAACTACTCTTATTTACAGATGTGGAGTTTCAAGGAACTCAACTCACTCTGGCTCTCTCTTGAGTCCATGAACACTTAACAGCAGCTACCTCAAAGGATTACTTAGATTATTAAATCCTTTTTGAGAAACCTCTCTCTGATACCACTTGAAAGATCTTATTTTCAACAAAGCTAGCAACCTAGAGAGGGGGGGGGGGGTGGGTGAATAGGTTTAACAAGGTCTTTTTGATAGTATTTTAAAATAACTTTTATTTCTTTTAGCTTTCAGCTAAGAGTGATCTAGAGTTTATCCTTAGCACCTGCAATTAAGAAAATAAAAGCAAACACATAAAAGTACACAAGTGTTTTATAGTGGTTCCCCAAAATTATGGGTACATCCACTCTCCTCCTATCTTGCTAACTTCCTGTCAGTCAAAGCACTTTTCCAAACCAATGCTCCAAGGAGCTTACACCTCATATCCCTCAGGATCTGTCTGTCTCCTCCATGACTTACACCTCAGCCACAAAGGCCTACACTCAGTGATACAGGTATCACCTACCTCGGGCACTTAAGCCCTACCACTTAGGCTATAGAGGATAGCCCTACCTCAGAGCAAGCTTGCTTCTACTTCTCAGAGAGATGCACTCGCCTATAGTTTAGGAAAAACTGCCCTATTACTCAGTGAGTAAAACAAACGTACCTCAGAGATCAGCACTCTCTTACAGATCAGGCAAATTTTCCCTACCTCAGACCCAAAGGTCCTACAGCTCAGATCCAGAAGGATCCTACTAATGAAATAGTTAGATTAACTTTGACATAGAGAAATTTCCTTGTGTCAACAACTTGAGCAGAAAAATTTCTTCTCCAACACTACTCAAAGCAGGGAAAGAATTTGCTGGAGGAAATCAGAAGATAACTTCTGAACTTGTTGCTGAAGGCTAAAGATCTTTTTATCTTAAGTCTTCAAACAGCTCACTGAACTTTCTAAAGGATGAAGGTTCTTCTTTCTTCAGAACTGACTCTGAACTTGCTGTGGCAGATGGAGACTTGCACAGCTAATTTAACTTTTCTTGATGGAGAGCTTTTAGCTTTTCACATGCAGCAATGGCGAAGAAGATGAAGATGACTGCTCTCTTTTTTGAATATTGTATGCCCAAAAAGTTCCTTTAGTCTTGGCCCTATCTCTTCCTTTTATAGTTCGCCTATCAACGACTCTTAGAGATCAGAGGGCCCCACCCGCAGCTTCCAGCAATGTCTTGCTTTAACGGAAGAAGACGTACAGTAGCTTTACAATAAATTTTGTCATATAGTGTAGCTTCCCCATGTCTGAATTGATTTTAGTTGATTTTATCGATTTTGCTGACGTCAGCACCTGTAGAGTTAACCAAAATCGAGCATCAGAGAATAGGTATTATTGGGTACACTGGAAACTATGTACCAGATTTGGAGAAGCCTCCTCTTACTCAATGATATACATTAATTTGTATTTGATGAGATGTTTGAGTTCTAATGTACAGGTTAAGAAATGCAGGAAATTTTCTAAGTACAAGTGTCGACACTTGTAAGGAATTGTGTCGACACCTGAAGCAGGAGCTGTGTCGACACCTGAAGCAGGAGTTATGTCAACACCAGAAGCAAGGCATGTGTCGACACCCAGGAATTGTGTCGACACCTGAAGAAGGCTTGTGTCGACACACAGGACTTGTGTCGATACACACTCAATGCCATCTATCATCAACTGTTGTACTGAGTCTTAAAGACTTGTGTCGACACACAGGACTTGTGTCGACACACAGGACTTGTGTCGACACACAGGACTTGTGTCGACACACACTCAACGCCATCTATCAGCAATAGCTATACTGAGTCTGAAAGGCTTATGTCGACACATAGGACTTGTGTCGATACACACTCAATGACATCTGGACATGCACTCAATGCCGTCTGTCAGCATCAGCTATATCGAGACAAGGAGCAATTGTGTCGACACACAGGACTTGTGTCAATACACACTTAACGACGTCTAGACATACACTAAATGCCATCTATCTATATCTGCTTTTTTTAGACCAGGAGAAGTTGTGTCGACACACAGGACTTGTGTCGACACATACAACAGAAGCTGTGTTGAGATGCAGAAGAATGTCTGTGTAATTACATTTAGTGTTGTGTCGACATCATCAAGACTTTTGTTAACACTTAGTCAATTTATGTCGACACATGTGAAGTAGTTTGCTGAGTATTTCCTACTGAGATATAAAGTCATTGTAGAATCAACTATCACGGCTGTTTACTTGACAGCTGTCATAAACAAGAAGTCTGACACCTTTGTCAGAACTATCAGAAGGTTGTTACAAACCGGATCAGCCGGTAATCATTGAGAAACTCTATATAAAGGACTGATCCATGACAACCCAAGAAAGCATTTAAGAAAATACAGGAGAACAAACTAACACAGAACCAGAGAGAGAATTCAACAACAAGAAAGGGGGAACCCTTAAGAAGGCAGATCCTGAACAGTCTGCAAGAAAGATTTAGATCTAATTCTAAATCTAAGAAGGGAGCTATCTGAAGATCAACTTCTACACTAAGTAAGGATCAACCTCATTTTGTTCAATCAAGAAGCTTTTAAAAAACTAAGTCAGGTTAGATCTAAATTGTACAGTTTATTCAAGAACTGATCAAGAAGATCACACCAATTGAGAGTTATTTCTGGTTGAAATTTATGTACAACAAAATATTCTTTTTCTTTGTTAGATCTTTTATAGTTCTGAGTTGTATGCTTGTGTTTATAAAGGCTGAGGTAGGGCTGAGAGCCTGAGGTATAGGACTTGTGAAAGTTTGAGTTGTAAGCCTGGTGGTAAAGGATGAGATAGGGTTGTTGCCTGAGGTAGGGTTCTTGGGAAGAATCTGAGGTAGGACTTGTATAAGTCTGAGATATAGGAACCTATAAGGTTCTGAGTTGTAAGATCTATGGATCTGAGTTAGTGGATGGAAGTTGGGCTGAATCCAGTTCTCTATTAGATAGGCGAATGTGGAAGTGGATGTACCCAAAACTTGGGGAACCACTATAAATCTGCTGTACTGTGTTGTGTTGTGTATATTGTGCTGTGGATAGTATATTCTATGCTGTGATAGATCTAGTTACTTGCCTAAATTTATTAAAGGAAATTAGAACCTATTAACCCCCCTCTAGGTGTCTAGGCTCTTGAAATCAAGTCTTTCAAGTGGTATCAGAGGGAGGTTGCTCAAAGATTGACCTAAAAGTCTGAGTGAATCTCCAAGGCAATTAACAGATAGCAAGAATGGGTTCAAATGAGAATCAGAAGGAATTTGGATCCATGAAACTGCCCATCTACAGGAAAGAAAGTATTGGGATATGGAAGGAAAGGGTCAGGTTGTTCATGCGAGCATCTGATCCAAGAATCTATATTATAATACAAGAAGGTCTATTCATTCCAATGAAGGTATCAACTCTTGATGCAAATCTACAAACCCCAAAGAGCTTTTTTGAAATGACTAAGGATGAGATCATCCTGGAAACATTAGACAAGAGTGCACAAAACATTATTGTGAGTGTTATAGATGATGCCACATTTCAAAACTTGGTACATTGCAAAACCTCTAAGGAGATGTGGGACACCTTGATTGTCTATATGGAGGGAACTGAAGAAGTTAGAGAGGATAGGAAATCTATACTGAATCAAGAATATGAAAGCTTTAGACAAGCCAAGTCTGACAGCATAACAGAATGTTACAAGAAGTTCTTCAGAATAGTAAATAAGCTGATGACTTATGGAAGAGTCTTCAATACATATGAATTGAATGATATGTTTCTCAGGTCCCTAAATAAGGACTGGGATACAAAGATATGTGCCATCAGAGAGGTGTCAAGGCTTGCTGATATACCTCCACCCACATTATTTTGAAAGCTGCTATCTTATGAAATGCAGCTCACAGCCAGAAAGGAGGAAGAGAAAAGCAGCAGGTCTGAGTATAAAGATAAGTCAGTAGCCTTCAAGGCTGAAGGCACTAGAAAGGGTAGGAGAAAGTCTCCTTCTCCACCCAGAAGAAGTGTTGAGGCAGAAGCAGAAAACCCTGACATCAGTACATCAGATAGCCACACCTCTTATGAGGACTTTGCCGCCTTTACAAGGCAATTTCAGAGGTATATGAAAAAGAATAAATGGAGAACCAAGCCTTCAACATACTTTTCCAAGGATGATTATTACAATAAAAAGAAGACTTCCAAGGAGGACAGATATGCCTCAAATCCTAGTAAACAAAATAATTCTAAGATTGCTTGTTATTGATGCAACAGGCCTGGACATGTCATAGCTGACTGTCCTAACAAGAGGAAGAAGTCCAAGGATAAGAAGAAGCATCAATTAAAAGGCAAGAAGGAGAAATCCTTTGTTGCTCAGAAGCAGAAGAGTTGGACAGACTCTTCATCCTCAGAATCTAGAGAAGAAGATGATGTAGAAACATATGTTGGGCTGTTCTCTACAGAAGAGGATTCTAGGGAATCAGAATTCTTACAAATGCTGGACTCCATAAATTGAGTTGAAGACTATTACTATAAAGGGCTGATGGCTCTAGCAGAAGATGATCAGTGCCAGGATAAGCCTGGTCTAAGTAAAGTATACAGTTCTCCCTCAGCGTCTGATTACTATACTAGATCAGAATCATAAGCATCTGCATCAGGAGGTGTGGATGGTTCTGAATCCGAGGGGGATGTACATAACCTCATTGATGAGTATGTTGGTTTGTTTCAAGCTCTGAAGAGGAGCAAGTTCCTTGTCAAGAAGAAGGCCTAGGAAATTGAATCTCTTAAGCAGGCTGTATCAGATTTAGCAATGATGTTGGATTTGAAATTGAATGAGGTTGCCAAACTAAAAAACATAACTGTTATTCAGATGGGCACAATATCCTTCAAGGAAAATAACATCAAGAATCTGGAGGCAAAACTTCTGAAAGAAAAGGAGTTAATGGCTAAATTCTTTAAGCCAAAGTCTGTCTTGCCCTTAATAGACAATTTATTTCTCAAAAAGGAAAGACAGGTCTAGGCTTTAAGGGAAGAACAAGGGCCACCAATTCTCATAGAAAAGGCAAAGCCCAAGTTCAGCCACTATCCTCAAAGCCCAATATCTTCTTTAGGAAAGTAATACAACCTACAAATAGGTATGATCATGATATTACTCAAGGTCTCTGTGAGTATGGAGATCTCATTGGCAAGGGTGTATATGCCAATAAGCCACTCTATAAGTAAACTCATGAGGTTCTTAAGGAATCCTTGGGGTTTGCTGATAACTCTAATTATTTCTATATTTTTATTTATTTATATATATTAATAGTTAGATATTTTATATTAATTTTATAATATTAAGTTTATTTTAACTTGTTTTTATAATTTATATCTCTTTGATCTAATAAAATCATTTTTAATCTTGCAGGGCTGATCTACAGGTAATTTGGAGCAAAAAGAAGAATTTTCATTTTTTCTGCTTAGACACGCCCTGTGACACGCCCTACCTGGGCGTGACACAGGGGCGTGACACGTGATAGCCAAGCCTGCAGCCAGAGCTCGTCGACCGCGCCAAAAGATCGTCGACCGGCCCAGACACGCCCGTGTCAGATGAAGACACGCCCGTGTACTCCTTACACGGGGCGTGACGGCCTGCGACATCACATCTGCCCGTGCCACGTCGGATTAAAATTACACGCCTGGGTCACGGGCATGACCCAGGGCGTGTCGAAGAAGTTTCCAATCATTAACGCGCCGTTCCAGCCGTTGCCGCCAGATTTACGTTCCTGCTTGACACGCCCCTAGTCACGGGCGTGACTAGGGGGCGTGACACCTCCTTGAAGACCAGTTTACTCCCGCCGTTTCAGCTTCCCGCCGTTTCCAGAAACAGCCGTGACACGCCCCTAGGTCACGGGCGTGACCTAGGGGCGTGACCCGTCAGTTAAGCAATTTTGGCGGTTTCTCTTCCAACGTTCCCGGGCTTTCAAGACGACGGTTCCGAGCCTGACACGCCCTAGGTCACGGGCGTGACCTAGGGGCGTGACCAAACAGAAATTTTTCTATAAATTCCAGACAGCTTCATATGCTGAGGAGAAGAATTTTGGGAGTTGGAGTCTTGTAATGTTCTGTTTATTTTGCTGTATTTTCTCATTTCTAAGTTAGATTTACCTCTGTTGCAACTTTAATTTTAGTTATTTCTATTTCAATCATGTCTTTTCCTACTTCATTTTGTATTTCCCCAATCATGATGAGTAGCTAATCTTCTTTTAGCACTTGATCATGATGAACTTTAGAATAAAATAGATCTTTCTTCTTCTTATTAAATGTCTTGTTCTTAATTATTCTCGCTACGATTTATCTTTGATTTTCATTTCGTCGAATTCATATTACGCGGATATGATCTTCGATCTAAGATCCGTATCCTAAATGACCGAGAGGTTGCGGATACGAGGAGATCACTCAAAGATAAAAGGAGTTGAACGCACTCCTCGAGAGAGGACGACGTAAATCTTCCGGATTGGAGTCAAATCCAATAGCGGGGTTCACCGCATAAAGCAAGCTTAGGGGTTTCGACTGGCCGAGAGTTCTTAATCGATCAACCTAAGGTTAGTTAGAAGCATGAGCTCGAGAGAGACGCTTCTATATTTTAGGAACCTCCACGGTCAAGTGAGTATAATTAAGAACTCGCATTTTATTATTTTCCAAGAAGATTTATTTTAGTCTAAGGGGATTCTAGATCAAGTGCTAGCTTTCTCATATTTGAATTTCTCTTTAGCTTCAGCTTTATTTTTATTATCTAGTATAATCAAACCCACTTCTCCGTTAGATAAAATAATAGCTCTTCCTTGTGAGTACAAGTACTCAACAGGCCCCGAATCGCAATACGACACTTCCTATACTGCATTTCGATAGGTACACTTGCCTAATCGAGATTCTAGTTTGGACGTAATTTAACTTCTAGAAAATCATCATCAAGTTTTTGGCGCCGTTGCCGGGGACTTTTATTTGTTGATATTTTGAAAGCAAGGATCTATTAATTTTATCATTTTTTTTCTTTTCCTTTTATTTCGAAAAAAAAAACAAACTTTTTCTTTCAAAAGTTTTATCTTTAAATTTTTATATTTAAAATTTCTTGCGAAAGGGCCGTGTCGGGTTCTCATCCCGCAATACCGCCTAGTACCTTGCGAACCCGTCACTGGGTAGCCCTTGGGAAGTCCGGGAAATTTTATCTTATAAATTTTTAAACCTTAAAACTTTTATCTTTTGTTTTGTTCTTGTGTATGACCCGAGGGAATCCGTCACCTCTTTTTGATTTGGATCCGGAAATCGAGCGAACCCTTCGGCACCGCTTACAATTTCAAGTTCCGAATTTTCAAGATACGGAATCCTTAGGAGACACCCCTAATCCGTCTTTAATTCTCTCTCCGTCACCCTCTTCTTCTCCTCCTTCTTCATTTAGTTCTTCTTCTCATTCTCCTAGATCTCTTTCTTCTTCTTCTTCCAATATGGGTGAGCCAAATGCGGTCGAACAACGAACTATGTCCTATTATGCCCGTCCAAACTTGGACGAGGCTCAATCTAGTATTGTTCGCCCCGCTATTGCCCCCAATAATTTTGAGTTGAAGCCAAGCATCATCCAAATGGTACAACAATATGTACAATTTGATGGGCTTCAAGATGAAGATCCAAACGCGCATATTTCTAATTTCTTAGAAATATGCGATACTTTTAAAATTAATGGTGTATCCGATGATGCCATTCGGCTAAGGTTATTTCCATTCACATTGCGCACTAAAGCCAAGCAATGGTTGAGTTCTCTACCAAGAGGATCAATCACAACATGGGCTGAAATGACGGAAAGATTTCTTACGAAATACTTTCCGCCGGCTAAAACGGCTAAATTGCGCAATGATATTACTTATTTCTCCCAACTTGATTCGGAAACGTTATATGATACTTGGGAGCGTTTCAAGGAATTGCTTCGTCGATGTCCTCATCATGCAATTCCGGATTGGTTACAAATCCAAACCTTCTGTAACGGCCTAAATTCTCAAACTAGGCAACATATCGATGCCGCCGCCGGTGGAACGCTTAGTAACAAAACACCGGCGGCCGCCCAAGAGCTTATAGAAGGTATGGCTTTGAATACCTATCAATGGAGTACACCACGGTCTAAATCACCTAAACCGGCCGGGATGTATGAAATTGATACGGTCTCCAATCTATCTCTCCAGGTTGAGATGCTAAACAAAAGATTAGAAGAGATGTCTGCTCCCTCTTCTATACCTACCTGGGATCCTACCTCTTCCCCCTCTCCCACTAAGTTTGCCGAGCATGTGGATTATATGGGAAATCCGAATCGGCCACCCTTTAATCCGGGTAATACTAATTATGGTAATACCTATCACCCGGGTATAAGGAACCACCCCAACTTCTCTTGGAGTAATCCGGGGAATGCGGCTCGCCCACCAAACACAATCCCACCAGGATATTTTCCACCACAAGCTCCAAAAGCTCCCAATCTCGAGGAGTTGTTCTCCAAATATACGAGTACAAATGATACCAATATCCGGAATCTCACTGGATCTCTTCGTAATTTGGAGACTCAAATTGGGCAAATTGCAAAGATGCTCTCCGATCGACAACAAGGAGCGCTACCGGGCAATACAGAGCCCAACCCAAGGGAGCAAGCCAAAGCCATCACTTTACGGAGCGGGAAGGAGGTAACCACTTCTACAATTCCAGTTGAAACTTCTCCAATTCCGGTTGATACGGAGGTAACGATTTCTTCATCTTCTCCTCCGATTAAGCCTTCTAGTTATATTAAACCAAAACCTTATCAACCACCTCTTCCCTATCCGTCTAGAATGCAAAAAGACCGGATAGATGAGCATCACGGTAAATTTTTAGACATGTTTAAACAAATCCAAATAAATTTACCGTTATGCGAAGTGATAGCACAAACGCCAAAATATGCTAAGTACCTCAAGGATCTTTTATCTAATAAAAAGAAACTTGAGGATATCTGCACGGTTCAATTGAACACGGAGTGCTCGGCGGTTTTACTTAATAAATTGCCTAAGAAATTACCTGATCCGGGTAGTTTCTCTATACCTTGTTCATTTGGCGATTTATTGGTAAAACGTGCGTTAGCCGATTTAGGTGCCTTAATAAATTTAATGCCTTATTCTTTAGTTAAAAAATTGGGTTTAGGAGAACCTAAACCCACAAGAATGAGCATTCAATTGGCGGATCGGTCTATAAGATATCCGATGGGTATTATTGAGGATGTGCTTGTCAAAGTTGACAAATTTATCTTTCCGGTAGATTTTGTCATCTCTGACATCGAAGAGGACACCGAGGTACCACTCATTCTCGGTCGCCCATTTCTTGCCACCTCGCGCGCCGTTATAGACGTTAGTAACGGTAAACTTCTCCTTAGAGTCGGAGATGAAGAAGTTACCTTTACTATTGACGCGTCTATGAAAAATTCGCTCTCCAATGACGACTCATGTTATTATTTAGAGGCTTCTCCCGAAGAAGATTTCATTCCTTTTTCTGAACATTCTTTATCGTCTATTGATCATAACACTTATTTTGAAAATTTAGATTTAATTACTTATGAAAATAGTGATAAGGATTTGATCACTCGCACACCTACTTTTGAAATTTTGGAAATTAGTAGTGATCGTTTGAAAACTTCTTATGATGAACCTCCCACGCTAGAATTAAAAAAATTGCCTGATCATTTAGAATATTTATTTTTAGCAGAGGGTTCTAAACTTCCTGTAATCGTGTCGGCCTACTTGACCGATGATGAAAAATTTAAATTATCTAATATTTTAAAACGCCATCGCCGCGCAATTGCGTGGAAGATCACGGATTTGAGGGGAATTAATCCCTCCTTTTGCACCCATAAAATTTTATTAGAAGAACATTCTCACAAAACAATTCAACCTCAACGCCGGCTAAATCCTAACATGAAGGAGGTAGTCAAGGCCGAGGTGATTAAATTATTAGATGCGGGCATCATCTATCCGATTTCGGATAGCTCTTGGGTGAGTCCGGTCCAAGTGGTGCCTAAGAAAGGAGGCTTAACGGTAGTTCCTAATGATAAAAATGAATTAATTCCTACCCGAACCGTTACCGGATGGCGGGTTTGCATCGACTACCGTAAATTAAATGATGCAACCCGAAAGGATCATTTTCCTTTGCCGTTCATTGACCAAATCCTTGAACGGTTATCCGGGCACTCGTTTTATTGTTTTTTTGATGGTCTCTCGGGATATTTCCAAATCCCAATTGCGCCCGAAGACCAAGAGAAAACAACCTTCACTTGTCCGTTTGGCACCTTCGCCTATCGAAGGATGCCTTTTGGTTTATGCAATGCGCCGGCAACCTTCCAAAGGTGTATGCTAGCGATCTTTGATGAACTAGTGGAGGATATCATGGAGGTCTTCATGGATGATTTCTCCGTCTTTGGAGACTCTTTTGATTTATGTTTAGCAAATCTTTCCCATGTACTCCAAAGATGTGAGGACACAAACCTAGTCTTGAACTGGGAAAAGTGCCATTTTATGGTGCGGGAAGGTTTGGTTTTAGGCCATAAAATTTCTAGCAAGGGTATAGAGGTAGATAAAGCAAAAATTGAAATTATAGAAAAATTACCTCCACCCTCCAATGTTAAGGCCGTTCGTAGTTTTTTGGGGCACGCCGGTTTCTATCGCCGGTTTATTAAAGATTTTTCTAAAATCACTAAGCCCCTTACACACTTATTAGAAAAAGATGCGCCTTTTATTTTTGATGAAAATTGTTTGCGCGCTTTTTCTCTTATTAAAGAAAAATTGATAAACGCACCAATCGTAATAGCTCCCAATTGGGAACTTCCTTTTGAAATTATGTGCGATGCTAGTAGTTTTGCCGTTGGAGCGGTCTTAGGACAACGCATCAATAAAAATTTTCATCCGATATATTATGCGAGCAAAACAATAACCACCGCACAAGAAAATTATACAACCACCGAAAAAGAACTTCTTGCCGTAATTTTTGCTTTTGATAAATTTCGTTCTTACCTTACTTTATCCAAAGTTATTGTTTTTACCGATCATTCGGCTTTGCGTTATTTACTAACCAAAACGGATGCCAAGCCTCGATTGATTAGGTGGGTATTGCTTCTCCAAGAATTTGACTTGGAGATTCGGGATAAAAGAGGAGCGGAAAATCTTGCGGCGGATCATCTTTCTCGGTTGGAGAACCCCAATTCAGAAGAGCTCAAAGAGGAGGACATCGATGACACATTTCCTGAAGAGCGCCTCCTCGCTATGCATAAGGTAATCACTTTTCCCACTCCTTGGTTCGCCGATTTTGCAAACTTTCTTGTTGCAAGATTCCTCCCGAATGGTTTTTCTTATCAAGAAAAGAAGAAATTCTTTTCAGATTTGAAAAATTATTTTTGGGAGGATCCATTTCTCTTCCGAGTTTGCGCGGACCAAGTAGTGCGGAGGTGTGTTTCTCATGAGGAGGGCGCAGAAATTTTAAAACATTGTCACGAGGGACCCGCCGGTGGGCATTATAAAGCTAATCGGACGGCTCGGAAAGTACTTGAAGCAGGCTTCTATTGGCCGAGCATCTTCAAGGATGCTCACGCACATGTAAGTCGTTGTGAACAATGCCAACGCTCAGGTAATATTTCCCGCCGAGATGAAATGCCCTTAAATTTATTTATAGAAATTGAAGTTTTTGATTTATGGGGAATCGACTTTGTCGGCCCGCTACCAACTTCTTTTGGAAATAAATATATTCTGGTAGCGGTTGACTACGTGTCACGGTGGGCGGAAGCGCAAGCTCTCCCCACCAATGATGCCCGAGTCGTGACCCGATTTCTTAAACAATTATTTTCACGATTTGGAGCACCGCGGGCAATAGTTAGTGATAGGGGCACCCACTTTTGTAACGCACAATTCGCTAAAGTATTATCTAAATACGGCGTTACACATAGGTTAGCCACCCCCTATCACCCTCAAACTAGTGGCCAGGTAGAAGTAGTTAACCGAGAAATTAAACGTATTTTAGAAAAAACGGTTTCTACTAATAGAAAGGATTGGTCGGTCAAGCTTGATGATGCTCTATGGGCTTATCGGACCGCGTACAAGACCGCTATTGATTGTACGCCGTATCGATTGGTCTATGGGAAAGCATGCCACTTACCGGTTGAGCTTGAACATCGTGCCTTTTGGGCACTTAAATTTTTAAATCTTGATGAAAATTTGTCCTCCGAGCTCCGCAAATTCCAACTTAACGAGCTCGATGAGTGGCGCTCCCTCGCTTATGAGAGTAATAAACTCTATAAGGAGCGCACCAAATTTTATCATGACAAGAAAATTAAGCACCCAAAGGACTTTAAACCGGGAGACCAAGTCCTTTTATATAACTCGCGCTTACGCTTATTTCCGGGTAAACTTAAGTCCCGTTGGTCCGGCCCCTTTGTCGTAAAGGAGGTTTGGCCTTACGGGACGATTCTTATTTCACACCCGGAAAAAGGCAGCTTTAAAGTGAATGGGCACCGGCTAAAATTATTTTTTGTCGGTGATAATATTAACGAAAAATTAGACAACATAATGTTGTCAAACCCATAATAAGCGCGCGCCACTATGGTCGAGCTCACCGACCATAAACAAAGCGCTCGTGGGAGGCATCCCATGGTTATCTTGTCCTTTTATTTTAATTTTGTTGTTGAGTTTTTTTTTACAGGATTGAAGAA
The DNA here is from genome assembly GCA_039513925.1 of Platanthera zijinensis. Taxonomy (NCBI): domain Eukaryota; kingdom Viridiplantae; phylum Streptophyta; class Magnoliopsida; order Asparagales; family Orchidaceae; genus Platanthera; species Platanthera zijinensis. The sequence continues at coordinate 101,338,389 of CM077085.1, read as the reverse complement.
TTGCGATGCATGATGATCGGCCGGGGACGAACATCAAGTCTACATTGTTCTTCAAGTATCTTTTGATGCTGGTTTGCGCTTCTCAGGGAAGTTTTCTCTTCTTGTATTTTCTTAATTTTTACATTGGGGACAATGTATAGTTTAAGTATGGGGGGAGGGATATTTCTCAAGCAAAACATATAAAAATGTTTCAAAAAAAAAAAAAATTTTAAAAAACAAAAAAACAAAAAAAAAAAATTTTAAAAAAAAATTAAAAACTCAAAAAAAAAAAAAATTTTTTATTTCATCTTCAAATTATTTTGTTTTTCCAAAATATAAAAAAAAAAACAAAAAAAATTAAAAAAAAAAAAAATGAAAAAAAATGAAAAAATAAATCAAAAATTAAATTATGGAAGTCTTTATTTCTATATCTATTCATATGCAAAATTCCTAGTAATTCAACTTGTTTATAGTGTTTAGAGAATTTTGATGTTTTAATTGAATGTTGAATTTTGGAGTAGAACTGTTGGCCATGCTGTGTTTCTAGTTAAGTGCACGTGTAAGTAGAATTTTTAATAGATCTAAATATTCAACATATAATTAGATTTTCATTTTTCTAAATGCGTAGAAACAACTTATTTTACTTCAATTTTGAAAACCGGTAAAACTTTAAAATAATTTAGGTGAGTAAGTAGAAGTTTGCTAGAGAGATATTTCGCGGACCAAGAGAGAGTTATTCTTTTTCGATGTCTAGAACTTGCCCTCTAACTATTCTCAAGACTTTGCATAAGTTAAACTCATTAGCATAAATATGATTTAGGCACTTCTTTTGGCAAGTTTGAGCTTTTGTACCCGCACCTAAAATTTTAACTTTGGTTAGCCAATTTGAGCCTATTACCTTTTCCTTTTGTTTTAGCTCCACCAAACGATTTACCAAATCCTAAAAAGCATCCTAATTACACACCTAAACCCGAGCTTGAAAGAACAAATATTTTGTGAGTAATTAGGAGCCTTTTCATTTTTTGGTGGCTCTTTTCTTATAAAAAAAAGTTGATTTATTCTCCTCTTCAAAATAAAGAAAAAAATTATCATTAAAAAATGAAGAGGAAGAAAAAAAAATCAATATGATGAGAGAGTTAAAAAAAAAATAAGAAAAGAAACAAAGGAATTTAGGAATTTGGCTACGTTCTTTAAAGTCATAGCAAATCTTTATGTACAAGCTTCTCTAGGTTTTGGTGTGACTAGCCATCGTGTTTATCTTTGATCATCTTCACCAAAAACCTAAGCCTACATTTCAACCTAATTAAGCCCTATTGATTTATGTTTATAAGTTAGACTAGTGTCGTGGCGAGAGTGTGAAAGGGCAAGCCTATGGCCATCGACATTGATGGATTTCTTTGGAGGGTATCTTAATCTTAGTTTGTGCAATGTTATCTTAGTACGCACGCTACACTCTCCCTAAAGATAATTTCAAGATTTACCGGATTTTCATCTTAAAAGTAAAAATAATAGTGAAAATGCATTTTAAGAAAAATAAAAACCTAATTCGTATGCTGAGTAAGTCTTTCTACAAAAATATCTACAAACATAGGCATAAGACTTCGCATTTTACTCCTTAGGTTCAATTTTCTTTTCTAGCATTTAAAATTTGTCTACTCCCTATAGGAAGTTGTTTGCTCGGGACTAGCAAACGGATAAGTATGGGGGTATTTGATAACTCTAATTATTTCTATATTTTTATTTATTTATATATATCAATAGTTAGATATTTTATATTAATTTTATAATATTAAGTTTATTTTAACTTGTTTTTATAATTTATATCTCTTTGATCTAATAAAATCATTTTTAATCTTGCAGGGCTGATCTACAGGTAATTTGGAGCAAAAGGAAGAATTTTCATTTTTTCTGCTTAGACACGCCCTGTGACACGCCCTACCTGGGCGTGACACAGGGGCGTGACACGTGATAGCCAAGCCTGCAGCCAGAGCTCGTCGACCGCGCCAAAAGATCGTCGACCGGCCCAGACACGCCCGTGTCAGATGAAGACACGCCCGTGTACTCCTTACACGGGGCGTGACGGCCTGCGACATCACAGCTGCCCGTGCCACGTCGTATTAAAATTACACGCCTGGGTCACGGGCGTGACCCAGGGCGTGTCGAAGAAGTTTCCAATCATTAACGCGCCGTTCCAGCCGTTGCCGCCAGATTTACGTTCCTGCTTGACACGCCCCTAGTCACGGGCGTGACTAGGGGGCGTGACACCTCCTTGAAGACCAGTTTACTCCCGCCGTTTCAGCTTCCCGCCGTTTCCAGAAACAGCCGTGACACGCCCCTAGGTCACGGGCGTGACCTAGGGGCGTGACCCGTCAGTTAAGCAATTTTGGCGGTTTCTCTTCCAACGTTCCCGGGCTTTCAAGACGACGGTTCCGAGCCTGACACGCCCTATGTCACGGGCGTGACCTAGGGGCGTGACCAAACAGAAATTTTTCTATAAATTCCAGACAGCTTCAGATGCTGAGGAGAAGAATTTTGGGAGTTGGAGTCTTGTAATGTTCTGTTTATTTTGCTGTATTTTCTCATTTCTAAGTTAGATTTACCTTTGTTGCAACTTTAATTTTAGTTATTTCTATTTCAATCATGTCTTTTCCTACTTCATTTTGTATTTCCCCAATCATGATGAGTAGCTAATCTTCTTTTAGCACTTGATCATGATGAACTTTAGAATAAAATAGATCTTTCTTCTTCTTATTAAATGTCTTGTTCTTAATTATTCTCGCTACGATTTATCTTTGATTTTCATTTCGTCGAATTCATATTACGCGGATATGATCTTCGATCTAAGATCCGTATCCTAAATGACCGAGAGGTTGCGGATACGAGGAGATCACTCAAAGATAAAAGGAGTTGAACGCACTCCTCGAGAGAGGACGACGTAAATCTTCCGGATTGGAGTCAAATCCAATAGCGGGGTTCACCGCATAAAGCAAGCTTAGGGGTTTCGACTGGCCGAGAGGTCTTAATCGATCAACCTAAGGTTAGTTAAAAGCATGAGCTCGAGAGAGACGCTTCTATATTTTAGGAACCTCCACGGTCAAGTGAGTATAATTAAGAACTCGCATTTTATTATTTTCCAAGAAGATTTATTTTAGTCTAAGGGGATTCTAGATCAAGTGCTAGCTTTCTCATATTTGAATTTCTCTTTAGCTTCAGCTTTATTTTTATTATCTAGTATAATCAAACCCACTTCTCCGTTAGATAAAATAATAGCTCTTCCTTGTGAGTACAAGTACTCAACAGACCCCGAATCGCAATACGACACTTCCTATACTGCATTTCGATAGGTACACTTGCCTAATCGAGATTCTAGTTTGGACGTAATTTAACTTCTAGAAAATCATCATCATTTGCTGATACAACACCAACACATAAAAGGACTGCTGGCAACTAAGTTGTGAAGTCTGTACCTAAGAGAAGGTACAATAGATTTGAGTGTTGGTGTTGTGGCAAGGTGGGCCACTTTGCCATGGATTGTTGGTTCAACACAAGTGTTAAAAACAAGAACAGCTTACCTGTCAGAAAAGCTACAGGAAAGGATGATAGATTTCTAACTAACAAGAACTTGGGATTCATCAGGAGTTCTCCTCACGAAGAACTCTCCAGCAAAATGGAATTGCTGAAAGGAAGAATAGGATCTTATTGAGGCAAGTAGAACACTACTTAGTGACACTTCTCTCCCTGAGTACTTCTGGGCTAAGACAGTAAATACTGCATGTCATGTACTCAATAGAACTTCCATCAATAAAAAACATAAGATGACTCCCTATGAGATTTTGAAAGGCACAAAACCAAACATTTCCTACTTCAGAATCTTTGGTAGTAAGTGTTATGTCCTAGTTAATGGTAAGCACTACCAAACTAAGTTTGCTGCCAAATCCCTGGAAGGGTTTTTTTGGGTACAACAATGATAGTAGGGCATACATGATCTACAACTTGACTACACAAGTTGTAGAAGAATCTGTCCATGTAGTATTTGATGAGTCTAAGTTTATTAACAGTGAATTGTCTAGCTCTTCAGGTAGTTCTACAGGTTTAAAGGATAGTCTGGATAAGCTGACTATTAATGAAGAAGTACCTTCTAGGATGGATAAAGAAAAGTATGCATGCTATCCAGGGGGAGAATAAGATTTACTAGATAAAGAAGAAAATAGTGAGGTGCATCAGGATGAGGAAAATGAAGAAGGCCAAGAGGTTAGCATATTTCCTCCAGCAAGAAGACACTTGAAGGATCATCCAGCTCACCAAATCATTGGTGATGACAGTCAAGGTGTTCTAACCAGGAGCAAGAGCATGAACACAATTCTATGTTCAAGTTTTCTATCACAGATAGAACCTAAGAAGTTTGTAGAAGCCATGCTAGACACAATCTGTATTGATGCCATGCAGGAAGAGCTGAATCAATTCAAAAGATGTAAAGTCTGGGAACTGGTTCCTAAACCAAAGGATCACAATGTTATAGGAACCAAGTGGATCTACAGAAGTAAACTTGATGAGAATGGCACCATAATCAAGAACAAGGCCAGGCTGGTAGCAAAAGGCTACATGCAAGAAGAAGGGATTGACTTTGATCAAACCTTTGCCCTTGTGGCAAGGTTGGAAGCTATAAAGTTGTTCTTGGCCTATGTTGCCTATCAAGGTTTCAAGGTATATCAGATGGATGTAAAGTCAGCATTTCTGAATGGTGACTTAAAAGAGGAAGTCTATGTTGAACAAACCTCAGGTTTTGTAGACTCTCACTATCCTAACTATGTATATAGGCTTAGGAAAGTCCTATATGGTTTGAAACAAGACCCTAGGGCTTGGTATGAATTCTTGTCAGATTTTCTTATTGAGAATAAATTCTCTAGAGGAAAGATAGATAAAACTCTATTCTTTAGGGAATCAAAAGGCATGATCATCCTAGTCTAGATATATGTTGATGACATTATCTTTGGATCTACTAAAAACAACCTTTGTAGAAAGTTTGCCAAACTTACGGAAGGGATGTTTGAAATGAGCAGTATGGGTGAGATGAAGTTCTTCTTGGGACTTCAAGTTGGACAGACTGATGATTGATTGTCCATATCTCATTCTAAGTTCACCAAGGAGTTGATTAATAAATATGGAATGGACTCAGCCTCCACCATGAAAACTCCAATGGGAACAAGTATGCCTATAGGCAAAGATGAGGTAGGGAAACCTATTGATGAGTCTTTGTATAGAGGGATAATTGGTTCTATACTCTACTTGATTACTAGTAGACCTGACATCATGTATGCAACATGTGTCTGTGCTAGGTATCAAGCATGCCCAAAGGAATCTCATTACACAGCTGTCAAGAGAATTTTGAGATATCGTAAGGGCACATCTAATCTAGGTCTTTGGTACCCTAAGAATAGAGATTTCGTACTAATAGGCTTCTCAGATAGAGACTTTGCAGGATGCAAAGAAGACAGGAAAAGTACCACAGGAACTTGTAAATTCCTAGGAGGAAGGCTGGTGTCATGGAGCAGCAAGAAGAAAACAAGTATAGCTATCTCAACTGCTGAGTCAGAATATATAGCTACAGGTAGCTGCTGTGCACAGATGATATGGATAAAGCATCAACTTGAAGACTATGACATCAAGGTAAGTAGAATTCCACTATTTTGTGATTCTACTAGTACTATTTCTATTGCTAATAACCCTGTTTCACACAGTAGAACTAAGCATATAGAAATTAAGTTTCATTTCATCAGAGAACATGTAGAGAAGGAAGATATTAGTCTAGAATTTGTGAACACAATTAATCAAATTGCTGATATTTTTACAAAATCTCTGGATGAAATTAAATTCAATTATTTTAAAATTAAATTAGGTATGTTGAACCTAGAATAGGTCAGCACAAGATTTCCTAAGTAGAATATGTAAGCACAAAATTTCTCAGGAAATTTGGGTAAGTAAGAAAGTTTGTGTCGACACAAGCAAATTGTGTCGACACTCTCAGTATGTTGTGTCAACACAGAAACAGTATTTGTGTCGACACAAGAATTGGTGTCGACACACTCTGTCGAGACTTAACTAACCCGTGTCGACACTGACACTTGTATGTCGACACATAGACGTGTCGACTAAAAACAGGTTTTGTCGAGATCCAAGTCTTTTATGTCGACACATGTAAAATTTTGTCGACTATTATTATTGCTAAGTAAGGCGTGTCTTTTGACCTACCCTATACCAGTACTCTACAAATAGAAGATGACAAAATCTGGTCGACTACGCTTTCAGAACTCTCGACTCTAGACCTTGTATCGACATAGATATTTTCTTCTTTTCTCTTCTTTCTTCTCTCTCTCGTCAAATGGCGCCACACCAGGACGACAAGGTGAACGAAGGATACGAGTTGGTTCGCGGGGGATTCGAGACAGCTTCTCAGGACATCAAGGGTGTAATTACCCTAATTTCCAAAAATGGCTTGGAGTTTTTGGTATCTGAACCTACAAGAATTTGGAAGAAGGAAGTTCTTGAGTTCTACTCGTCTGCAACGGTGGATTATGAAGGAAAGAAGATCAAAGCCACAGTCCCGGATTCAAGAGTGAAACTCTCACTTAAGACGATCCGGAAGTCGCTTCAAGTTCCCCAAGTTAAAGAAGATAATGACATTATTCCATCTATGATAAAGGATGCACTAAATTGGTGTGGATTGAATCCAAATACCAAGGTAGGATCGTTGATTACCAGAAAGGGGATGAATTCCCAAGGTAAGTTTCTTTCAGAAACCATAGGCAAGGTGATTCTCTACAAGACTGGTGGACATGATAGTATATCTTCTTTCATGTTCAACCTAATAACTAGAGTCATATTCAATGTAAAAACAGACTGGTCATCAGTAGTGTTTGACAAGATCCAAGAAGGAATTAAGAAGACAAATCTGGGTAGAAATCTAAGCTTGTGTTTAGCTTCAACAATCACAGATATTATAAATTCACTGCCAAGATCCAAGATCAATCATATGAGAAGGATGGACATGAGAATTTTTTCCAGGTGGGCTAGAGTCTTGACCAAAGAGGTTTCTAATCCACAGAAACAGGTCAAGAAGGATAGGAAGAAAAAATAATTGTTCAGGAAGCAGAATCCTCCAGTGATTCTGAAGAAGAAGTAGTCTTCAGTTCAGATGAAGACCAACAGGAAAAGGAAGCCCAAGCCCAAGTGGAGAGCATTCAGTAACAAGAGCATCAGAAGGCCTCCACTCCAGGGGGAGAGAACACTTAATTAACATTACAAGACACTAAACAACCTGAGCTACCTGCCCAAGGGGGAGGCATTGCTGAAGCTACTCTTGAGAGTGAGTATGCTGCTGATACACTGATGGACATTATATCAGACATAAACAAAGAAGCATTGATCACTACTGAGAATGAAGCACTAGATGTACAGATGACAGATACATCTCAAGATGAGAAAGTGAGCATCCCATGTATAGAGAAGGCCCTGGAAAAGATCTGGATGTCCAGGGAGAATCTTTTGCTTCACAAGCCAACATTTTTCCTCCTGTTCAGATGCAACAGGAGATAACTTTGGTGGAATTGTTCCCTGATTTATCTACATCAAGGACTGAGGGGGAGCAGTAAAGAGTTAAAAAGGATCTACTAGGAACTTAGGGGAGGAGCTACTGGATGCCCCAGTAAGTAAAGAAACTGTAGATATATAAAGCTAATCTCAATCTTCTGATGATGAAGAAGCCTCCATGGCTAAAAAGAGAAAATTGGTTGTAATCAAGAAAAAGAGCACATGCTATAAAAAGGCCTTACAAATAGTCACTCCACTACCTGCTCAAGGCATGGATTTTAGTTCACTACTGGTCTAATTGCAATTCAAGTTGGATGAGCAAAGGCAGTCTTTGGAGAAATATGTGGATGAGTCAAATAAAGAACCGCAGTTCCAGCTGGCTCAAGACATTAAATCCATCAGATTTAAAGTCAACTTGAATAAGAAAGAGATGACAGATTGCTTCCATAAGGGAGGCAATGATGTAGTATATTTGGCTGAGCAACAATAGTTGATAAAGACTGAAGTTGAAGACATCACAGTCAAGCAAGAATATATATTAGAAAATCAATTCAGGTCAAATGAAAATCTCAAAGACTCCCATGAAGTAATTCTCAAAAAATTGGGAAGTATTTCTACTGATTTGAAAAATGAATTATCCAAGAAAATACAAGAAGATCTAGTTGCTGTCCAAACAGCCATTGAAGCCTCTCAAAAGACTATTTCTGATTACCTGACTAAATTCAAAGCCTACTACAAATAAGGTACAAAATATATGGCTGATCAAGTAAGGTTTCAAAAGAATAATCTGAGAGATCATATTGCGAGAGAAGTCATAAAGAGGGAGAGAATGTTAGTCAAAGCCAGATCTGATCATGCAAAATGGGTATCTAATACCATCAGAGCTACACTTGGATTTCCACCCCTATATGAGGATGATTATACAGCTGAGTCTGGTGTTCAACCTGCCTACATTGAAGGGGATCAGCCAGAGGTTTCACAGGTCATTTTTCCTCCTACTGATTTTGACACAGTCCAGCAAGAAGTTCAACAAATTTATAGCCCTCCATAGGAGGCACATAATATTATTATTGAAAAGGTTGAAATGTTAGAGCCTGCATAGGAAGCTCAGAGGGAGGCACAACATTCCAATAAAAGGTTTAGAGAACAGGCAGAACTAAAGCCTGATTTTGAGCAGTGGAGTCCTACCTCCAGGAACATTGTTTTAACTGTCTAGAAAGCTGTGAAGGACAAGACATATTATAGAGGCAAATGGTACTCTAAGAAAGAGTAGATCAAGTTTCAGGCTAGGCAAGAGGCTATACTTCAATATAGGAGGAGTGCTAAAGCTAGGAAGTTACTTGTTAACTCTGTGGAGCCTAGCAAGTACTTTCCAAAGACTTTTCACTATTTTGAAAGGAAAAGAATCTAGGCTGAAGAACTGAAAAAGAAAGACCTGAAAGGAAAGAAACCAGCTGATGATACTAAACCTAATGTGTAGGATAAGATCAGATCTGGAAAAGGAATAGTAATTAAGGAGCCTAGTCAATCTTAGGATATATAGGCTAATATGTAGAACAATGCAATCTTTGGATTTTTATTCTTTGGAGAAACATGTAAACCTAAACAATTTTCTGGTTAATGAATGACATCATTTTCAGTATTGAGTTTAGCTATCATTTATGTTTTTATGTTACCCTGCAGTGAAATGTATATACATCTATTTTTCTTTGATTTATTATGTGTGGTGTATATCTTTGACTAAGGATTATGACTTCTCCAAATAGGGGGAGATTGTTGGGTATACTGGAAACTATGTACCAGATTTGGAGAAGCCTCCTCTTACTCAATGATATACATCAATTTGTACTTGATGGGATGTTTGAGTTCCAATGTGCAGGTTAAGAAGTATAGGAAAATTTCTAAGTACAAGTGTCGACACTTGTAAGGAATTGTGTCGACACATAAAGCAGGAGTTGTGTCGACACCCAGGAGTTATGTCGACATAGAAGAACAAAAATAAATCAAAGTTCATTTTCAGAGAGAAGGCTTTTGATCGACTGCAATACACAACATGAAAAAAGCTAAACAAAGGGGAAAAGGAACGAAAACTGCATCGATTCAACATTTATATTCTTCACTATTGAGTTTATCTAGCATAAGACTTGAGATAATATCTTGGTGGAGGAGGAGCATCAGGATTTTCTCTTTCATGTTTTTTGAAGTGTTGTCTGCTCTTCACATTTGAAACTTCATGTTTATCTCATTCCTCTTTGCTATAATATATCCTTGACTCTTCATTCATTAGATCAATAATACTGTAAGTTCCCTTGAGGACAGTTAGTCATTCCACGACTAAATTTCTTTAACCGCGTTAGCCACATATTTGATCCATCCACTATCAGAGTACCATATAGGGATATGACCACTTGGATTCTCCTGCATCAAATATGGAATCACTTATCCTTAGAACCCAAATTATTATTGGGTCCTAGGTTCTTGTTAGTTTGGGAAATAACTTGTTTACCGCCCACTCTACCGCCCTCTCTCTCCCCCTCTTTCTCTCCCTTATTCTCTCTCTTCCTCACCCTCTCTTAGCCGCACACTCTCCCCCTCTCCTCTCTCTCTATCCACTGCCTCCCCCCAGCTACTCTCTCCCCCTCTCTTTCTCTCTCTCCCTCCTTTCCTCTCTCTAGCTTTAGGAGGACTAAGAATATGCCCTCATCCCTCTCTCTCTAACTCCTAAAGATGCCTTTCTCCCTCCGCTTCTGTCTTGGAGTAGACCAGAATGTCATCGATGAACACGATGACAAAGATGTCCAAATAGGGGCCAAACACTTTGTTCATCAAACTCATAAAGGCTGAAGGGGCGTTCGTGAGCCCGAATGTCATTCTTTAAACCCAGCCACCAGAACAATTTCTTCATGTCATCCTCGAGCCCCCTCTGGAGGGAAACTATAGCCAAGGAATTCTTTAGAAATAAGAAAATAAATTATTAGGGCAAATTTTACCATGCATTTTTGCAAGAGACTACTCAAAATCACAGGGCAACACCTCAACTAGTGCGCCAAAGCTCCCCATTAGCTTTAGACCATAGATTTATTGTGTCGACACACAGGAATTGTGTCGACACCTGAAGAAGGCTTGTGTAGACAGACATGAATTGTGTAGACACACACTCAGCGCCATCTATCATCAACTACTGTACTGAGTCTGAAAGGCTTGTGTCGACACACAGGACTTGTGTCGACACACACTCAACACCATCTATCAGCAACAGCTGTTCTGAGTATGAAAGGCTTGTGTCGACACACAGGACTTGTGTCTATACACACTCAATGACGTGTGGACATACACTCAATGCCATTTGTCAACATCAGCTATGTCGAGACCAGGAGTAGTTGTGTCGACACACAGGACTTGTGTCGACACACACTCAATGACGTCTAGACATACACTCAATGCCATCAATTTACTTCAGCTATGTCGAGACCAGGAGCAGTTGTATCGACACATAGGACTTGTGTCGACACATACAACAGAAGCTATGTCGAGAAGTAGAAGAATGACTGTGTCGACACATTGAGTACTGTGTCTACATCATCAAGATTTGTGTTGACACTTACTCTATTTGTGTCGACACATGTGAAGTAGTTTGCTGAGTGTTTCCTGCTGAGATATAAAGTCATTGCAAAATAAACTGTCGTGACTCTAGACATGACAGCTGTCATAAACAACAAGTCTGATACCTTTGTAAGAACTATCAGAAGGTTGTTACAAACCGGATAAGCCGGTAATCATTGATAAACTCTATATAAAGGACTGATCCATGACAACCAAAGAAAGAATTTAAGCAATTACAGGAGAACAAACCAACACAAAACGAGAGAGAGAATTCAACAATAATAAAGGTGGAACCCTTAAGAAGTCAGATCCTGAACAGTCTGCAAGAAAGATTCAGATCTAATTCTGAATCTAAGAAGGGAGATATCTGAAGATCAACTTCTACACCAAGTCAGGATGAACATCATTTTGTTCAATCAAAAAGCTTTGAAAAAGCTAAGTCGGGTTGAATCTGAAGTATACAATTTATTCCATAACTGATCAAGAAGCTCACACTAATTGAGAGTTTTTTCTAGGTGAAATTTTTGTACAACTAAATCTTCTTTTTTATTGTAAGATCTTTTATAGATCTGAATTATAAGCCTGTGTTTATAAAGTCTGAGGTAGGGCTAAGAGCCTGAGGTGTAAGACTTGTAAGAGTATGAGTTGTAAGCCTGGTGATAATGGCTGAGGTAGGGCTGTTGCCTGAGGTAGGGTTCTTGGGAAAAATCTGAGGTAGGACTTGTATAAGTCTGAGCTGTAAGAACCTATCAGGTTCTGAGTTGTAATATCTGTTGATCTGAGTTAGTGGAAGGAAGTTGGACTGAATCCAGTTCTCTACTAGATAGGAGAAGGGGGAAGTGGATGTACCCATAAATTAGGGAACCACTATAAATCTATTGTACTGTGATGTGCTGTGTATGTTATGTTGTGGATATTCTATGTTGTGATAGATCTAGTTACTTGCCTAAATTTATTAAAGGAAATTTGAACCTATTCACCCCCCCTCTATGTGTCTAGGCTCTTGAAATCAAGTATTTCAGGTATTGAGTGAGTAAGCATCACTCAATTCCAAAACACTTAGACAGATTTACTGTCTATTGGCGTTGAGTGAGTACCCTTCAATAAATGCCAAACTACATAAAATATGAAGTCTGATACTAGGCATTGAGAGATTCAGCATCACTTAACGCCAACTTGCTTTATCAGCTTTCTTCTCTTAGCATTGAGTGAGTAAGCATAACTCAAGGCCAAACCCCTCAGACAAAATTCTGTCTACACTATGCGTCGACAACGTTGAGTTAGTAACCTCCACTCATTGCATTTTGCCTTAGCCAAATTTCTGTATTTAAAATGGTTGGGATTAGACTGTCTTACTTTAACCTGAGTTCGAAGAATGGTAATCTGAGCTCGACGAACTTTGAACTCAGTTCGACGAACTCTCAACTGAGCTCGACGAACTCCGAATCTCAAGCTCTGAACTTAGCTCGATGAAAGGTGAGCTGAGCTCGACGAACTCTGAACTCAGTTTGACGAACTCAAAAACTCAAGCTCTGAACTTAACTCGACGAAAGGTGAGCTGAGCTCGATAAACTCTGAACTCAGTTCGAAGAATTCTGAACCAGTTCAACTTACAGCCTTTTTGTTGAATCGCGTTGAGTGTGTCTTCATCACTCAATGCCAAAACACTTAATAGATTTTCTCTTTAGTAGCATGACGTTGAGTGAGTTGACTTCACTCAACGCCTGGGGACTTAACCACATTTTAGCTCATTCCAACTTAGGCTATGACAGTATAAAGTACACTCAGCACTATAAGTCATCTGGCATTGAGTGATGTTCCTTCACTCAACGCCTGTGTACTTAAATAGGTTTCTGTCATCCTACACCTTAGGTTAGTGTTTACCTAACTTAGCAACTTAGGCTACCTGACCTATCATAGTCATCTACTTATATGTGAATATCATTGATAAGATTGACTTCCCTGAAATCTAGGACATTGTGGGCAATGGATCCAACATCCATGCTGAAAGGAATCAAAAAATGGCTGTTGCACCTCTTCCTTCTATCAAGACTGCTGTTAAACAAACTATATGGCCTACACAAAAAAGAAGATACAACATACATGATTATTGTTGTTGTGGCAAGGTAGGTCATTATGTCAATGACAACTTGCACACTTCTAATATGGTCAGAGCTAGAGTCAGTCCACCAGTCAGAAAACTTACTGGTGGACATGTTCAGTTTCAAACTAATGTGCACCTAGGTCCTAATAGAAATTGTGTTCCTAAGGTACAGTAAACTTCTTAATGCAGGTAAGTTAAAGTGGTCATACCCCAATATGGTACTTGGACTGTGGTTGTTCTAGGCACATGACTGGGACAAGGAGCTACTTGAAGGAGTTCACCCTAGTGAAAAATGGACCCAAGGTTATCTTTGGTGGTTCTGAAAGAGGCGTAACTAGAGGGTTTGGTAAGATTACCAATAGAATAATCACTATCACAAAAGTGGCTTATGTTGAAGGGTCGCAACACAACCTTATAAGCATAAGCCAACTCTCTGATCTTGGCTATGTTATTGTCATCCACAAGGATGAGTGCCTGATTAGGAGGCCAAGTGACCAAGAGGGCATATTGACAGGCACTTGGAGTGGAAATATTTAATGTTTAAACTTTATATGTCTGGACTCAGATTCTCCTATTTGTCTCGTAGTAAATTAAAAAGTCTCATATTATTTCCGGTTGTACAAAAGACCGGCTCACTTGAATTACAAGACTATTAGCAAGCTCTTTAGTAAAGAGTTATTTAGGAATGGTCCAAATGTGAAATACACCAAGGATAGCATTTGCTTAGCTTGCCAAAAGGGTAAGCAGACCAAAGCTTCCTTTAAGGGCACTAGTTCCAAATACTCTGTGAGGTGTTTATACCTCTTGCATATGGACCTATTTGGTCCTATGCCTGTTCATAATACTGGTAGGAAAGTCTATACCCTTGTGGTGGTTGATGAGTATTCCATGTTTACTTTGGTGTTTTTTTCTCAAGAAAACGAATGAGACCCTTGATATCTTCAACAAGTTTGTCAAGCAAGTTCAGAATGAATTTAACTGTTCTGGGGTCAAAATCATAAGTGACCTTGGAATAGAATTCCAGTCTGAAGGCATGGCAGAGTTTTGTTAAGAGCATGGGATTCATCAAGAATTTTCTTCTCCTAGAACTCCCCAGCAAAATGGGATTGTTTTGAGGAAAAATAAAACTCTCATAGAGGCTTGAAGAACCTTATTGTCATGTACTCAATAGGGCTTCTGTCACCAAAAGCCACAAGATGACTCCGTATGAGATCTTGAAGGATAGAAAACCAAATCTATGCTATCTCATAATCTTTGGTAGTAAGTGTTATGTGCTCAAAAATGGAAAGTCCTATATGACTAATTTGCTGCCAAGTGCTTTGATAGGATTTTTGTTAGGTACAATAATCATAGTAAAGCCTATAGGGTATAAAACTTGAAAAGCCAAGTTGTAGAAGAGTCTGTGCATGTAGTATTTGATGAGTCTAGCATGATTAATAGGGAGCTGCCAAGCTCCTCTTCCTGTACTATAGGTACAAATAAGATGATGGACAATCTGACTATCAAGGAAGCTGCACCAGTTATCTAATATGGAGTGGATACTCTAGAAGGTCTACTAGACACACTTGGAGCAGAGGATGATCAGCAAGAGTCTGTTCTTGAAGCTGTTGCTGAAAGAAGATTACCTCCAGCAATTAGGCATTTAAGAGACCATCATGTTGACCAAATCATTGGTGAGCTAAGCCATAGAATAGTGACAAGAAGAAGAAATCTGAATACAAATATTTATACAAGTTTCTTGTCACAAGTGGAGCCAATAAAGTTTGAAGAGGCCAACATAGATCAATTCTGGATAGTGGTATGCAAGAGGAACTAAAGCAGTTCAAAAGATGCAAAGTCTAGAAGCTGGTTCCCAAACCTCATGGACATAATGTCATTGGAGTCAAGTGGATTTACAGAAAAAACTTGATGAAAATTTCATTATAATCAAGAACAAAGCATGATTAGTAGCTAAGGGGTATTGGGAGGAATAAGACATTGATTTTGATCAATCTTTTTACCTGTAGCATGGTTGGAGGCCATAAGATTATTCCTTGCATATGCTGCACACAAGGGAATCAAGGTCTACCAGATGGATGTGAAGTCAGCCTTCTTGAATGGTGACTTAAAAGAGGAAGTATATGTTGAGCAGCCTCTAGGATTTGTCATTTCTAACTCACCTGATTTTGTTTAAAGACTTATAAAAGCTCTATATGGGCTAAAGCAAGCCCCTAGAGCATGGTATGAGACTTTGTCTAGCTTCTTCATTGAGAACAAATTCTCAAGGGGAAAGATAGACAAGACCGTATTTCTAAGGGAATCGAAGGGTATGATCATCGTAGTTCAGATCTATGTAGATGACATCATATTTGGACTACTGATGACAACCTTTGTAGGAAGTTTGCCAAACTTATGTAGGGGAAGTTTGAGATTAATAGTATGAGTGAACTTAAGTTCATCTTAGGTCTCCAAGTAAGACAGGCTGATGGCTTATTCATATCCCAATCTTAGTTCACTAGTGATTTAATAAAGAAATTTGGTATGGAGAATTCCTCCACCATGAGAACTCCAATGGGGTCAAGTATGCCCATATTCAAAGAGGAGGTTGTGAAAAATGTTGTTGAAACTTTGTATAGGGGGAAAATGGGTTCCCTTCTATATCGAACTATAAGTAGGTTAAACATCATGTATGCTACATGTGTTTGAGCTAGGTATAAGGCTTGCCCAAAAGAATATCATTACTCTGATGCAAAGAGAATTCTAAGGTATCTTAAGGGCGCACCAGAACTTGACATGTAGTACCCTAGGAATGGGGAGTTTGAACTAACTGGCTATTCAGATGCAGAATTTCTAGGCTATAAAGAGGTGAGGAAGAACACTTCTGGCAGATATCAATTTCTGGGTGGAAGACTACTTTCATGGAGAAGCAAGAGGCAAACTATTATTGCAATTTCAACTGTAGAGTCAGAGTACATCTCAGTAGGTAGCTGTAGTGCTCAGTTGTTGTGGATCCAGCATCAGCTCCAAGATTACAACCTTCAGACAAGTAGAAGTTCTTTATATTGTGATTCTACTAGTGCTATTTCAATTGCTAGGAATCCCTGTCTCCCTTAGCAGGACTAAGCACATTGAGATCAAAAATCATTTCCTTAGGGAGTATGATTAATGTTAAGATATAAATCTTGAGTTTGTCCTAACCGATAAGAAAGTGGCTGACATCTTCACTAAGCCACTAGATGAAGCAATGTTTAACACCTTCAAGTTTTAGTTGGGTATGTTAAACCTGGCAAAGTTTTAGTTGCTCCTCATTTAGTTACATGTTATTTTTTATCTTGTAGATGGAATTGTTCATCAGTAAAATGAAGACTCTTCAAGTGATATATCTTCAGTGGTATCATGGTCAATTGCTGTCCATACTGGTATAGACTAGATTGTCTACCAAAAAATATGACAAATGATGCATCAGTTGAGGGGGAGTATGTCTAGCACTACTCCAACACTCTCATGTTGATCAATTGCTGCTTATTTGTAATCATAAAGGGGGAGTAGATGATTTGAACCTTGCTAGCTATTTGCTAAAGTAAAAAAGTGGGAGGAAAAGATGATCATGTCCATGTTCAAGAATGATAGCAACAATTAAGGGGGAGCAGGTGTGGTAATGTTCACCCTGCAGGCAAGGATGTGTGGTAACAATAGATCATTCTCCAGTTATATGCTTTTTAAATTCTTATTGCTGCATATTGCTATGTATGTCATTGACTCATTATTAACTCATTTTCTTAAGGGTTTTAACTTCCTCAAATAGGGGGAGATTGCTAGGTCCATTTCCCACAACGTCCTAGATTTGAGGAAGTCAATCTTGTCAATGATACACATAAAGTTTTATTTGATGTGTGCCTGAGTTTATGCATGCATGGATGTCCTATCAATAATGATTGGACATGTAGCCTAAGTTGCTAGGTCAGGTAAACACTAACCTAACATGTGGATAGATAGAAATCTTTCTAAATCGACAAGGATTGAGTGGGAATTACTCACTCAATGCCAGATGACTTATAGCACTGAGTGGAGCCTATATAGTTAAAGCCAAAGTAGTGGCAAGCTGAGAAAGTGGCTAAGTCCATACGCATTGAGTGAAGTCAACTCACTCAATGCCATACCGCAAAATTCTGTGATACAGGCTAATATAGTAAAAGCTTAAGAAAAAATGGGCAAAGAAGTGGCTAAGTCCACAGGCGTTGAGTGAGTATCACTCACTCAAAGCCATACTCTATATTCGTTCAGTATTGCCTTGTGAGTCAAAGATATAGAAATTTTGTGCTGTTATTTGACTAAGTCCACAGGCATTGAGTGAGGCAAGCTCACTCAACTCCATATGATAAACCGTTAACTTACCGTCATTCAGTCAGAACCTGTGTTTTCAAACACAAAAATTTGACTAAGTCCAAATGCATTGAGTGGAGTTTAGTCACTCAACGCCAAGGAGCAGAAAAATTTGGCTAAGGTAGAAAGCATTGAGTGAGATGATGAGTTTGATATTTATAGTGTTTTTTAGACTTATCTAGGCCGGTTTTATCACTCGTGCACTACATTTCAACCGGTAATTGGTTATATTTTCTTTGATCGGTCAATGGACACACTGTGCACTTCTTTGGCCCGAGGGTGTGTAATTGCGCATTCTGTTGTCGGGGGTAAGTACTGGGGGTACTCTCCGTACTAATTTTGTTATTTTTTTGCTGTATATTGATGCTGGGAGCTTTTGCTCTGAGTATTACAATGGTATGACCTCCCTTTTATAGAATGGAGGAGATGAGAGAGATTACAAGTAAGCAATGGTGGACTAAATAATTACATGATTAACAGAAACAAGCCGAATAGGCTGTGTGGTTTGACAAATAGGCTAACCGCCCATCAACCACAAGAAGGAGAGAACAAGCCGCCATAGGAGACCGCCAGACCGCCTGGACTCCAAGTCGCATGAGACAAACCGTCAGATCGCCTAGACACCAAATAGGAACAGTCCGGCTACCAATATGCTGGAGAGAAACTTCCAGACCGTGCTGATGGAGACGACGGCCCTCAACATGTTGAAGATGATGACGACATGCTTACGGAAGATATTTTCTCGCCTTTAGATAAAGACTTGCGGCGCCACAACGACCATGTGGAGCGATGCCAAAATATCCGCCCGCGGCACAAACCAATATATTAATAATTATTAATAAATTATTTTGAATTATTAAGTCACTTTTTATGTTTTGTTTTATTATTATTATTTTATTTTGCAATGTTATTTAATTTCATGTATGATGGGTGCCTATAACCATCAATTGCTATCTTTATTTAATATATTTAATTATTGTTTTGTTATGACATGATGGGTGCCATTATCCATCATGAATGGTTTAATATTGTATGGTGGGGATTGAGTTGTGTAGCCTATATATAGGCCTTTTCATGAAGGAATGAGTAGAGAATGAAAAATTGAAAACCAAGGATTCAAAATTTTAATTTCCCCCCTCCTCTCGCTTCCCGTCTTGGAAAATTCATTTCCTCCTCCTCCTCTCCTCTCCTCCTCTCCAAAATGTCGGCCTCCCCCTTTCTTTCCCCCCCTCTCTACCTCCTCCTCCTCCTTTCCAATATTCGACCAAAGCCTTCAATACCTCTCCCAAAACCGACCCCTTCATCAACCAAACCAAGGCCGGCTAACCTACTCATTACCAACTCGACCACCACCTTCCCCCTCACCAAAAACCGATCAACCCCCTCCTTGAAGAAATTCGGCCAAGGCAAGAGGCTTTCCTTTTGTGGATTCTTAAACCCCGGTGTAAAGCGACGATGGAGGACAAGTTCCTCTCCATCCGGCGTGACTCCGGTGGATCCGTTGAAGGTCGATCAAAGTAGAGAGTAATTGGAATCATCCATTCTGATTGGGTAACAAATATATCTTGTACTCTGTGATTTTCCCTCTTGATAGATCTTGTGGCATTTGCGTGTTGCGTGGCTTGTGAAACTCTTAAATTTTCGTTGTTAATTTTTTCAAAGATCTTGTTGGTGTTTTCCTTTTTCCGTTTAAGTTTGTGAGGCGTGGCGGCCCTCATTTTATTTTGTTGGGAGAGAACCATACTTGTCCGAATCTTTTGTTTTCGGTGGATTCTCTGTTGTACAACAACGCTCGACCGAACCATATGGGACCGCCAGACCGCCCGGTTATCAGAGAGCGTTGCGTTAGTTACGTCGATCACCTTAATGCCCAAAAGGTAAGCCTACATCACGCGCGGTCTCGAATCCGCCAGTGTCAGACCGCCAGACTTACCGGTCTCCAAACAGCAACACTCCCACTCAAGCTGGAGCATATATATCGATCATGCCCAGCTTGTCACAAATGTGAAGAAATGTGGCGGACACCGGCTTGGGGAAAATATTAGCCAACACTTTATCGGAGGTGACGAATGGAGTAAAAAATTGTTCCTTAAAAATCTCTTCCCGAATAAAGTGGGAGTCGACTTCAATATGCTTTGTTCTCTCATGGAAGACTTGATTTTTGGAGATGTATATAGCGGCCTTGTTATCACAAAACATAAGTAGAGGATGGTTGTAGACCTCTCCTAAGTCAAGCATGAGAGCCTGTAACCACTTCAACTCATATGTGGTCGATGCCATACTTTGATATTCTTATTCTACACTAGAGCTGAAGACTACATACTGTTTCTTTCTCTTCCAACTCACAAGGTTTACCCCCACAAAGGTGCAAAAGCCAGATGTTAACTTGCGGTCTCCTTTGTCATCAGCATAGCTCGAGTCTGAGTATGCTTCTACACTCAAATGACCAGTATTCTAAAAGAGTAGTCCTTTCCCAGGCGCTGAATTAACATACTCCAATATCCTCTGGGCTGACTGTAGATGGAACTCCCTTGGAGCTTACATGAATTGGCTAACCTTACCTACAACATAGGAGATGTCGGGTCTCATCACCGTGTGATATATGAGTTTACCAACCAGACGTCTGTACCTCATAACATCTAAAAGAGTAGGAGAGTCATGTGTCTAGGTTTTTTCTTCTCTAGTCGACATGGGGCATCGAGCAGGTTTAGCCCAAGTCAAGCCTGCCTTTTTATCAAATCAATAGCATACTTACATTGGGAAAGGACTAAGGAATTAGGATTCCGAGAGATTTCTATCCCCAGAAAGTATTTTGGAGAGCCCATATCCTTTGTGACTAGGTGTTGACAAAGAAGTCCATGGCATTAAAAGCTGATGCCCCAACCAAGACATGAAGGAAGAACTCTCCACTCAGGGGAATTACTGAGTCAGATTATGAGAGCTCAAAGACCATCACCTTAGACAGCCATATGTCTGATGAGGACTTTGCTACCTTCTCCAGGCAGTTCTAGAAATTCATGAAGAAGGAGCATTGGATGAACAACATGCCTTCCTCTTCCTCATAGCACTTTAGGAAATCCTCTAAGGAGGATAGTGTTGGAACATCCTATTACTGATTTCGGTAAGGATCACTATGTTAATAGGAGTGTGTCTTGACCTCATTTTATAGATTTAAAGGTCAACTAGAATAGGTCTAAGACTTATAACTTAGGTTTGAAAGCTGCCCCCAAGACCTCCTAGTATATATTACAAGTGCAGAAGTCAAAGGCAATTATCGTCGAGCTCAGGACGACGAGTCATCGAACTCGGTTCGACGATCTCCGAGCTCAGATCGACGTTTCTATCTCTAGTTAAAATCAAGATCTCTGAGCTTAGTTTGACGATAGTCGAGATCAGATCGACGATTTCTGTTTCAAGTCAAGTTCCAGTCTCTGAGCTCAGGTCGATGGTAGTCGAGCTCAGATCGACGATTTTCTTTAGAGATCGACGATTTCAGGATTTCAAATTCGGTCAGTTATGGAATTCAAATTGATTCGAATCCAGCAGTTAATGCAAAGAATTTTGTAACCGTTTCCATCAATCTGGAGAAAGTTTCAAGGAGACTAAAAGAGAATGTTACTTAGGACTTTCCTCCAGAGACAGTTATCAAATAAGGAAGTCATTTATGACTTGCTAACAGCTATCTAGAAGATTGGATTTCAATATATCATTTCAGACAATAGAGACAGATAACAACAACGAGAAAAAAATCAAGAACAACATCAGAGATCTGTAATACACACACAAGAACTACAGGATTATAGTGTTAGAATTCTTACAGAACACAAGGAATAAAATAGAGAAGGAGATCAACATACAGACCAGAATTATTTTTGTATTCTTTCAGATCTCATCTCTGATTCAAGTGTTCAAGGCTTCATCAATCAAGACTCCAAACACATCACATTTCAGCCATTGCTGAAATCATCCTTTGCTGGAGATCTCAATCATTCTGAAGGCCTATCACCCTGTGCAAAGCTTCTCTTCCTGAACAACTGCAAATCTCAGGGGGAGCTTTGACATCAACAATCCACTCGTCTTCTCTTTGACTGTTGAACAGAGAAGAACAACTTCACCTTCTTTTCTTTTCTTTTACTGTAAAAGGGTTATACAGAACTCCCTTCAAAAGTTGTGTTTGGTTTCTGAGACCTTGTCAAAACTCAGTGGTGGCAAGACACCTGATCAAAAAATCTAGTTTGGTTTTTGAGCACCTTATAAAAAGCTCATTGGTGCCCAGGACACCTGATCAACTATTCCTACAGTTTATTCCTACCTAGGGTTGTAGAAGAGTGGATGTACCCAGGTTGATTGGGGAACCACTATAGCTCCTTGTGTCTTCTGGTTGCCTGTGTTCTATTTGTTGTGTGCTGTGATTTACTTTCTTGCTTTACTTTATTTTGTTTACTGCAAGCACAATACACTATATTAAAATTAAGTCTTCTACTGCTAATTAATTTTTAAATTGCAAAATTATTATAATATACTCAATTTCCCCCCTCTAGAGTAAAGGTAGATCTTACCCTCACTTTCAATTGGTATTAGAGCGAGGTTGGTTATTCAACAACTATACCATCATCAGGTTAGTTGTTCCTACAGGCTAACACCTGAACCAAAAGATCTCTAATAAGATCAATCTTTAATAAAGGGTTATTATTTCTATTATAATTATTTTCATATAAAATCATTGCACAGAAAAAAGACTATGCAAGCACCAGACCTCCAGTATGCAATCTTTCTAAGTTTGCACTTTGGAAGGCAAGGATTAGATTATACATGAATTCTATTGATTAGGATATCTTTAATTCTATTTTGATAGTGTGTCCAAGACCTCCAAAAACCACAACTACAAGTGCTGTTCCACCCCCTTCATGAATAGATGCAGACATTAAGAAGTGGAAAGTTGCTGATGCAAAGACAATGAATATATTGGCTTAGACAATGTCTGATGATATATTTCAGAAAGTGGCTGAATGCAACTCAGTAAAGGAAATCTGGGACAAGCTATCTTAGCTTGTGTCAGGATCTGCTGATGAGAGAAAGGACAGAAGATCTCATCTCATAACCCAGTATGAGAACTTCAAGAAGGGAGAAACTTAGTCATTAGCTGGCATGTATAATAGACTCAGTCTGATTGTCAGTGAATTGAAAACTTTGGACAAGGAGATCTCACTGACTGAACTCAATGATAAGATCCTAATATGCTTACCCAGCACTTGGTACTCAAGGATCTGGCCAATAAAGGATGCCAGAAGCCTAAATGAGATAACCACTGAAGCTCTATTGGGCAAGCTCAAGTCTTATGAGCTGCTCATCAAAAATAGAGAGGAAGAGCAAAAGACAGCTTCTACAACAACAAGGAAGGAGAAGACAATTGCTTTTAAAGCTATAGAAGAATAGCCTGAAGACAAGGTCACAGGAAATGAAGAGCTAATGAGCCTACTAGCAAAAAGATTCTACAAGATGGCTAGAAAAGACTTCAGGAAAAGGTCATCCAGAGGCAATGAAAAGCCAAGGTATGACAAGTCCAGTAATAAAGAGATTATTTGTTTTGGATGCAGGAAACCAGGCCACATTGTGCCTGACTGTCCAGAGAATCAAAACAAGGACAAGAAAGATAAGAAAGAAAGAAGAAGAGACAAAGACTCTAGGAGAAACAATTATGAAAAATCCTCCTCCAATAAAAACAAGCACACCAGGAAAGGATTTGTAGCTGAGACCTGGAGTGAGACTGAAGAAGAATCAGAGGCTTCATCAAGCTCAAGTGATGATGAAGATGATGCCCAAGAGAAGGACTTCTGCATGATGGATATCAATGCTTCTCAACATAATTCTGATGCAGAACAAGAGTCAGAATCTGAATCTGAACATGAAGCTGAAGAAGATCAGGTAATATATTCTTTTGATTTCAATTCAGAGGAGTTTAAATTTGAATTTAATGCACTATGTTTAGACCTACTCAAGTCTTAGAAGGAGATTATCTCTCTCAGAAATCAACTATCTGAACATAGCACTTTAAAATCAGATAACCTCAAACTCTCTGAGGAGTTAGAATGTTGTTGGGAGGAGATAGCTTCACTGAAAAGTGAACTATCCAAGGCAAAGAAGTTTGAAGAATCCCTTAATGGGAGAAGCATCAGACTGATGGAAATCACAAGCACAGTGAATTCAAGACTTAATAGTACACTGGGCTTGGGTGCTTCATCAAGCCAACCTATAGTATTAACAACCCCAATCAAATTTATCTCAGATAAAGTAAAGGGAGTTGTATAGGTAGCTAGGAAGAATTCTGATATTCCTAAGAAAAACAAGGTTCAACGGAAAACATCGAACATAGCTCGATGATCTCCGAACGGAGCTCAGCGATCTCAAGCTGAATCGTCGAACTCAGGTCGACGATCGCTGAACTCTGAACTCAGGCAAAGTCGAACTTCGAACGGAGCTCGACGATCTGACCAAAGATCATCTAACTCAGCTCAGAGATCATCGAACAGAGATCAGAGCTTTGAACAAGTTTTTAAGGGTAAATCAAAATTCAAATCTAGAGGTCCTATACCCCAAGGCTTCAACCCTTATGCTCAATGGATAATACCTCCTAAGAGATATCATCCTGAAGGTTATAAGAGTCAACCAGGGATGTCTTTTATTTCAGATTTTAAAGGTTATCAGCCAAGGCCCAAGGTAAACTGGCAATGGTATGCAGGTGAATACCTATCCAACAATAAACCGGCAATGGTATCTGGATAGTGGGTGCTCAAAGCACATGACAGGAAGCAAGGATAATCTAACATCCTTCAAAGCCAAGCTTGGACCCAAGGTCATATTTGGAGATTCCAACTTTGGACAGACCAAGGGATATGATGCAGTCCAGATAGGGTCAGTGACATTCAAGAAGGTTGCCTATGTGGAAGGACTGAAGCACAATTTAATCAACATCAGTCAATTGTGTGATGAAGGCTACCAGGTGACATTCAACAAATCCTCATGCAAAATCAAATTAGAGGACAACACAACTGTGTTGACTGGTAAAAGGAAAGGTAACATCTATCTTGTAGATTTTCATTCAACTAAGGTAGATATCTGCTTGTTCAACTCTGATAATAAACCAAATGAACTATGGCATAAGAGATTAGGACTTGTAAACCTTAGAACCATTGCTAGGCTATCCAAGGACAATCTTATTAGAGGACTACCTTCTGGCCCGTACAAGAAGGAAGTACTTTGCAGGGCTTGTCAATTAGGCAAGCAAACTAAAAATAGTTTTAAGTCACTTAATAAGAGTGATTCACCTAGGATCTTGTATCTGTTACACATGGATCTTTTTGGACCCATTACAGTACAAATCATAGGAGGGAAATATTACACTTTATTAGTTGTAGATGACTTCTCTAGATTCACATGTGTGTTCTTTCTGAGGAAGAAGTCTGATAACTTTAAGTGTTTGACAGAGTTTCTCAAATGCATACAGATTGAGTTCAATACTCATATTGCCCTGATCAGAAGTGATCATAGGACAGAGTTTGATTCTCTTCTTATGCAAGAGTTCTGTCAGAGTGAAGGGATCAGGCACACTTTCTCAGCTCCTAGAACTCCTCAACAAAATGGGGTAGCTGAAAGGAAAAATAGAACTCTTACTGAATCTTCTACTACATTATTGACAGATGCTCACCTTCCTCTATCCTTTTGGGCAGAAGCAGTGAACACCTCAAATTATGTGTTGAATAGAAGTTTGATACATAAGCTGAAGGAAAAGACTCCCTATGAATTACTCAAAGGGAAGAAACCTAAAGTAGACTAATTAAAAATTTTTGGTTGTATCTGTTACATACACAATAATGACAAGAAATACATAGCAAAATTTCAAGGCAAAGCTGATGAAGGAGTGTTTCTGGGATACTCCATGATCAGTAAAGCTTATAGGGTGTTTAACAAATCGCCTCTTAAATTTGAAGAATATGTTCATGTATCTTTTGATGAAACTAACATGTCTTATAAGGAGAAGAATACTTATACCATAGAACCTTTGCAGGTACATTCTCTTTCAGAAAATTTGAACAGGTTACATCTTATAGAAGAGGATACAACACCTTCACCTATCCAATAAAAAGGTGAAAGCAGTGAAGATTAAGAGGAAACTCAACATCTTGATGAGGACCACATTGAAGAGCCAGTTGTTGTTCCACAAGAGGAAACAACAACACAGGTTGGTGAACAATCAACACCCCCTGTTGATTTAGTAACATCAAGAGATCATCCAATCTCCCAAGTGATTGGAGAAATATCAGCTGGTGTGTAAACCAGAAATCAGGTCAACCAAAATCTGATGCACACCTACTTTCTTTCTCAAATTGATCCTCAATCCATACAAGATGCAGAACAAGATCCACACTGGATCATTGCAATGCAAGAGGAGTTACATCAATTTGAAAGAAACAAAGTTTGGGAGCTAATGTCAAGGCAAAAGGATCATACCATTATTGGAACAAAATGGGTATTCAGGAACAAATTAGATGATCAAGGTATTATTGTAAGAAACAAGGTAAGGCTAGTTACACAAGGATACTCTCAAGAAGAAGGAATAGATTATTACCAGACCTTTGCACCAGTTGCAAGGTTAGAGGCCATAAGAATATTCCTAGCCTATGCAGCTCACAAGAGATTCAAAGTTTATCAAATGGATGTGAAGAGTGCTTTTCTAAATGGAGACAACAAGGAAGAAGTCTATGTCAGACAACCCCCAGGTTTTATCTCTCCTACTCATCCTAATTATGTTTTTAAATTGCATAAAGCATTACATGGTCTCAAGCAAGCTCCTAGAGCATGGTATGAGACCTTAGCATGCTTTCTTTTGAAAAATTATTTATAAGGGATAGAGTAGACCAAACTCTTTTCATTAGAACCCATAAGTCCAATATCCTATTAGTACAAATTTATGTAGATGACATTATTTTTTGATCTACTGATTCAAATTTGTGCAAAAGGTTCTCTAACCTAATGCATTCAAAATTTGAAATGAGTAGCATGGGTGAGCTTTTCTTCTTTCTAGGATTACAAGTCAAACAACATGCTGATGGCATATTCATTTCTCAAACCAAGTATGCAAAAGAGTTGGTTAAGAAATTTGGTATGTCTGAAGCATCCTCTAAGAAAACACCTATGCCTACTAATGCTGTATTAGATGCTGATGAACATGGGAAACCTGTTGATCAGACAACATATAGAGCAATGATTGGGTCTTTATTGTATCTTACAACTTGTAGACCTGACATAATGTTTGCTATATGCATCTGTGCTAGATTCCACGTAAGCCCTAGAGAGTCACACCTAACATTAGTAAAAAGGATCTTAGGTATGTGAAAAGTTGTCCAAATCTAGGTCTCTGGTATCCAAAAGATTCAAAATTTGAATTAACTAGATTTTCAGATGCTGATTATGCTTGATGTAGAGTAGACAGGAAAAGCATCAGTGGAACTTTTAAGTCTCTTGGTGATAGACATGTCTCCTGGTTTTGTAAGAAACAAACATCTGTGTCCACATCAACTGCTAAAGCTGAATACATGACAGTAGGTAGTTGTTGCTCACAGATATTATGGATTCAAAATCAGCTCCTAGACTATGGTTACAACTTTGACAAGTCAAAAATCCTTTGTGATAACACCAGTGCTGTTTCTATATGTAACATCACATTTTAAAATAGACCGCTGGGAGTGGTTTTGTCTTAACAGAACCCTAAGAAGCCCAGGAATTGAAGTTTGTCGACCAAGATTTTGAGTCAAGGGGTGGTCACGCCCGTGACCGACCCGTCACGCCCGTGACCTAGGGCCTGAACCACTTTGACAATCGTAAAACTCAGGAAGACGATCGTCGAGCTCATAAATTTCAACATAGGCCAGACACGCCCTTGACCGATCCATCACGCCCGTGACCTTAGAATGGCATTGAGTGAGCTAAGCTCACTCAACGCCGTGGTCTAGATGGCGTTGAGTGAGCTTAGCTCACTCAAAGCCATAAGTGGGATGGCGTTGAGTGCGTTGAGTGCACTCAACACCATAAGTTGAATGGCATTGAGTGCACTGACTGCACTCAACGCCATCTGGTGTCGGCAGGTTGGCGTTGAGTGAGCTGAGCTCACTCAATGCCGTAGACTGGATAGCGTTGAGTGAGCTTAGCTCACTCAACGCTGTAATCTGTCAGGCGGGATGGCCTTGAGTTCGTTGAGTGCACTCAACGACATAAGTTGAACGGCGTTGAGTGCACTGATCGCACTCAACACCATTTGGTGTAGTCTGTATGGCGTTGAGTGAGTAGAGCTCACTCAACGCCATAATCTGAATGGCGTTGAGTGAGCTAAGCTCACTCAATGCCATCGTTTAAAAGGCCATAGTCTGCGAAGACATTCTGATGGCATTGAGTGAGCAGAGCTCACTCAATGCCGTATCTGGGATGGCGTTGAGTGAGCAGAGCTCACTCAACGCCGTAGCTTGGACTGCGTTGAGTGAGCTGAGCTCACTCACCGCCACAATACTTAGAATTTTCTTGGCATTTTTATTTCTAGCTGGGTGCTGGTTCAGCTAAACCGGGCCGGTCTTGGAGTGGGCCGTTTTCTCCAATAAGACCTGATAAGTCTTATTTAATTTAAGTTGACCGGTCAAACTTGACACGTGGACTGATAGATTTGCAAAGGAGCAATTACGGCCATGGACGAGCCCCAACCTTCATGGTCGTCAATTGCATTTGATGCCATGGCCTTCCCTCTTCCCCTTGAAACAGCTGGATTCAACTCCTCTCAGGGAGAGGAGTTTCACGCCCTCCTCCAGCTGTCACAGAGCCGTTTCAGCCCCCCCATCACCATGGCCGAGCCAAGCTATAATGGGCCATTAATGGCCACCAGCTTTTGGCTGTTCCCCCTCCCTGGACAAGCCTTTTAACACCCTCAGAGGCCCAAGAGGAAGTTTTCCCAGCCTTTACCTGAAGTTTTCGAGCCTCCCATTGTGCTGTTGAAGAATTCGGGTGACGCCACCATCGCGCAAATGGCATCACGACGATCGGCTCGACTCCAAACCACGAACAAGGTCCTCCTGTACCTCTTCTTCTATGGATAGATCTTTGAAATCATTAGGAGAGATATCGGGCTCAAAAGAGATGGATCGGGTGAGCGTTTCCATGGTTTTTCCAAAATTTCATGGTGGCGGGTTCGCCAAAAACCGCCTCTCCGGCGGCTGTGCCGCCGCCCGACGGTAGCCCTCACCTCAACAGAGGTGGTGATGGTGTTGGCCGGCCAGGGAGATGGTTGGGTGGCTGGGAAATAGGTTTAGAAAAGCTACAGGAATAGTTGTTTTTCTAGTGCTGTTCGGGTTCGGGTAAAGAAGAAGATGAACAGTAGCATTTTATTATATTGTATATTGTATTATTAGGAATTAATTACCCTTTACTGTGCACTAGGTTTAAACTGAAAATTATAGCCTATAGGGGCTGAAACCTAAAAAGTGGTCAACTTAGAAAATGTAGCCCTTGAAGTCTAGTTTAATTTAAAATTTATTTCACTCGATTTGGAGTCCTGGTTAGACCACAGCACACATTTTGGTGAGGTCTATCCATAGGGGTTGTCCAGAGATTGATTTGGATGCCCACATCAATCCAGGCATCCAAACGACTTGAAATTTGGGTTATGGGCTATTATTAGCCATACGTAGGACTTATCAAAAAATAAGAATTTTTGGGAAATGTTTTTCTATATTTTTTGTAAAAATTTAATAATTCATTTATAATTTAATTAGGTGTCTTAAACACCTCAAAATCCCCCCAAATTTGGGTGGGAGGTCTTAGGGGGAATGTTATAACTCTGGTAAAAATTCCACCTCTTTTGGAATTGTTTTTATTGAGTTTTAACTCGACCCTAGGTTGGCCCTTATAGGGTTAATTAGGTCAATTCATTCCTTTTGGGATTTGAGTGGTCAAACAACCTCAACAGAGACTGATATTTTGTCCACTGGCTTTTTGTGGAATGACACACCCTCCAATGTAATTTGGGGTGGTTTTGGATAGGGTAGCCCTAGAACCCTAGGGTAGGTCTTTTAATGGGGATTTTTAGGGTTGTGAAGTTCATGGGGTCAAATGACCTTGGACTGACTTGAAATTTGGTGGAGAGTACCATGCGGCCATTATAGTTCTCTAGACAAAATCGTAGGGGCTTTGGAGACAGTTAGGCCACCTAAAACCGTAACCCTAGTTTAGGGCACCAATCTTAATTTGAACTATTAGGCTCACAAATGAACTCAAAATCAAAAAAAATTTGGGCAGGGTGATTTTCTGGTGTAAATGGCCATAATGTAATTTTGTTGAGAGTTTTGAGTTAATTTATACAGTACTTCATATACAACTCTAGTTGTGCCCTAGATATTTATTTTTATTTTTCTGGAATTTATGTTCACTGGAATGTTATGAAAGCTTGGATTAGGGCATCTTATAGCCTGTTATACCTTATGTATTTTTCTTGTGAGTTTTATCTAATTTTTTTAGGTACTTGCTTCTTTCACTTACCATTTGAGATATGTAGTCAAAAATACAAAACATTCCCAATTACTATTTTGAAAATTATGAAATTTGGTCAGTGGGTGTTTCAAACCATGATAATCATCGTGTAATTTTCTATGGAATTTTAGATGATTAAAAATAGTACCTCCTTCACTAAGCTAAGAAAAATAGTATTTTACATTAAAATAAATTCAGAGCTTAAAATATTAGAGAAAAAATCATGGATCATGGTTTTTGATAGTTTTAGGTCACCATAATGCTTCTGTAATTTTCTTGTCATTTTTGGGTGCATATTTACAGTACTTGCTTCATAATATAGTAGAAGTGGCCTAAAATATTAAATTAGGAAATATAGGCCTAAACAACTCTGAAATTTCTCAAAACTTGGAATTACTGCTTAAATGTCTCATAGGACTTTTACTAATTTAATGATGATTTATTGTTGGCTCAATAGTGCACTTCATGTTCATACTAGGGCATTGGGAGGTTTAGAATAAATAAATTAAATGCCCGATAAAAAGGAAAAATTTGGAAATCTTTGACTTAGTTATATTATGACATGATAGACCTCCAGTAAATATTATAGGAAATTCGGAAGATAGTTTGGAGTACCTCGCCTAATATACCTCATGTATCTTAGGATGGTCTGCATATAGTAAAATCACAGAAACTGAACTAGAGTGGATAATGAACTTGGGGAACAGGAATTTTGGTAGATTGCTGGTTAGGATAGGGCAAGTTAAGTTTAAGTTCATTATTGGAAGTCAGGATAAGTAGAGTGTGAGAGTGGCTAGTGTTAAGTGGTGTTCGGGAACGACGAAAGATCGTCCGCCCCGGGTAGGAGAGGAAGAGGCTTAATTTTTTAGAGCTAGATCTAAAGTAATCTAAAAGGGATCGGGTAACGGGTATCAAACAATAACAATAAGTGCCTTGCGAAAGGGAACGGTGGGCTTCAACTACCATCATAGTTCCTAGTGCCCTTTGAGAGCCCTTCACGGGGATACCGGGGGCAGTCCTGGGCTAACGTAAACCGTAGGAATAATAAGTTAAAAAAACAACTAGTATAATTAGGGTTGCACATACACACACCCCGATAGCTAGGAAGGTAGAATAAGTTGGTTTAGTTGCCATTCAAACGGTAACTCTGAAGGTAGATGCACGGACGGGACATTCCGGAGAGCCGAGGGCTCGAGGGTTTGAGTACAGAATAAAGGTGGTGGGTCTTCGGTATTTGATTGTCATTCATACCGACATCGGTACGTTGACTCGGCGGTGTGGGACACTTAGCCAAAGAAAGTCTGGTGGATATAGCCAGCACTAGTACGCGGATACTCTAGGTTGTGTTCTTCTAGGGGCGTACGGAAGGGCTAGGCCCGGTAGTGTGGATACCCACATAGGAGTGGGGGGCCCGACCCACTGTCTCTATTTGCCACTACGGATGTTCTTGGGAGTGAAGCTAGCTGCCCGAACAGGGGGAACTAAAGGTCTGTGCGCATAGAGTCGTGTGCGTGAGTTGCACTTGCATGAATCATGGCATAAGATATCACTACACTCATATTTGCATACAACTGACACCCAAACGTATAAATCTGTATGGGACTTTTTATATGATGGGAGACTTGCAGAAGTCCCCTTAACTTATAAGTTTGTATGAGCATTCATATAAGTTAAGGTTACTTGCATACTGTTCTACTTGTCTTCTTCTGTTTATATTACTTACTTCCGTAGAATTGCTAGATGTACTTTATTCTAGATAGCTGTTTATACACCATGTTAGTTGTTAGATTAGCTCCATTGCCATCTGCTTGATTACTCTCCACCTTTGTAGCTTCCCTTTCCTCCTCTCCGCTCGCTGCTTAGGAACTGTGGGAGGAGGGGTAGGGGATGATAGGGCTTAGTCTTTATGACTAATGGTTTTCAAACCAAAACATTACAGGAGCTCCGGATGGGAGACAGGGACCAGCAGTCCATGGACCAGAACCAGCGGAGTACGGTGTGCATGGAGGTGGGTAAGTCTAGCACCGGTGCACCTGCGACCAGCTCCATTAGTGATTAGTGTTTTTATAGCTTCCGCGATGAGTGATTGGTAGTGAGGACTCTGATGTACCGGGATCGAGCCCGTTTATCTATATTTTATCTGAACTGTATCTTTGCAGTACTTATACTTCTATTTTTTGTTATTAACTATTGATGGACTGGTTGTGATTTTTTATTCATACATGTTTCTGTGGACCTGTTTACATTTTATGTACACTTACTTCTCTCTACTTGCGATCAAAAAAGTCCGGCAGAATTGGCATTTTGTAGTGGCGGCCTTCACGTGAGTCGGTGCCACCGCAAAGCGGAAATTCTGGGCTAAGACCCCGGTGTTCGAAAAGAAAAAAAAGGGGGTCTTACAAGCGGTATCAGAGGAGACCTCGATCGGAAGAGAAGTAGTCCACAAAACCCTGGGCCACCCCCGTGCGAGCTTAGTTTGCGGACAAACTCGCAGCGGAAGCATGGTGTGCCCATAAGGGAAATCACATGTGAAAGTCCATCCTACCCTTTCTTATATTCCATTCATACATCCTCTAACAAGTGGAATTTTTCCTTGTAGCCTACGACGAACCCTACATTACAGCAAGGGACACCCTAGGGTCCGAATGCGGTCCCGCCTCGGCCGGCTCTAGCTCCGTTTAAGCAGACGGAGATGGGGTAAACACTGACGGCCATTCTGGAGACCTTCAGAGCTCAACAAGCCCCGACCCCACAGCCAAACCCCGGGGCCAATTGGATGACTGTCTTCCGAGGACTTTCCCCTCCATCCTACCTGGGGATGGAGTCTGCAGTACGTACGGAGGAATGGTTGGATACCATTTATGAGATGCTAGCGGGGATTCGATGCCCCACTGAGGAGGCAGTTTCTTTAGCGGTCTCCTGCCTAGAGTCAAACAGAAACAGGTGGTGGAAATCTCAGCTGGACACCACCTTTACGGTGATGGATTGCGCTTATATTACTTGGGAGGAGTTCAGAGCAGTGCTCTTGGGACATTTTGTACCTCAGTCGGCGAGGGACGACCTGGAGGATAGGTTCCTGCGGTTGAGGCAGGGGAAAAGGACTGTGGTGGAGTACTATCAGGAGTTCACTCACCTGACCCGCTATGTGGACGCTTACTAGTAAGACGATGCTGGCTATGCCTGGAGGTTTTATAAGGGGCTGCAAGATGATATGAGACAGGCCCTCCTTTTTGTCTCAGAGGTGAGTCTGGCCAGGATTCTGGAGATGGCTAAGAAGAGAGAAGCGGATTAGCTTATAGTGAAGAGCTGGAAGAGACCGGCTGATGATACAGTGATTGGAGGTCGTAGAGACTGAAAGTGAGGGTAAGATCTATCTCAACTCTAGAGGGGGGGGGGGTGAATAGAGTTTAATTAAAGTAAATTCACAATTTTAAACTTAGCAAAGCTTTTAAGATTTGATTTATATTTATATGTAGGGTGCATAGATATAGAATTAAAAAGACAGTAAAAAGGAAGAGCACAGCACACAGCAAAGAGAACACACAAGCAAACTAGAAAACATAAGGAGCTATAGTGGTTCCCCAAAAACCTTGGTACATCCACTCTTCTACCACCCTTGGTAGGAATCCACTGCAGGATGAGTTGATCAGGTGTCCTGGGCACCAATGAGCTTTTGATAAGGTGCTCAAAAACCAAACTAGATTTTTTGATCAGGTGTCTTGCCACCACTGAGTTTTGACAAGGTTCTCAGAACCAGAATCAAGACTTTTGAAGGGAGTTTTGGAAACCCTTTTACAAAGTGAAAAGAAAAGGAAAAGAAAAAGGGTGAAGTTGTCTTCTCTGTCTCAATCAAAGATAGAAGCACAAGTGGATTTTTTGTTGTCAAAGATCCCCCTGAGATGTTGAATGAATCAGGAATGGAAGCTTTGCTCTAGGGTGATAGGTCTTCAGAAACTTCAGATCTCCAGCAGAAGATTGTTTCAGCAGAGGCTGAAAGATGAGTTGTCTGGAGTCCTTGAGATGAAGCTGTGATCACTTTTTGAGTACCCAGAATTATTCAGCTATTTCTCCTTTTTCTGTAACAGTATGTGTGTCTCTTGATTCTATTGATTGTATTGACTCTTGATTGATTGTTGAGAGAAGAAAAGAGAAGAAGTTCTTATTCCCTGAAGGTTCTTCTTCCAAGATAGCCGTTATCAGGCATTAAATGCCTTCCATAAAGAATTTGTCTTCTAGAGGAAAGTCCAGCAAAACATTCTCTTGATAATTCCTTGAAACTTGCTCCAGAATAAATGAAAACGGCTGGCAGATCTTCTTGATATAAATGCTGAGAGAATTCAAAAACATTCCAATGACTGATAGAATTTTAATCCTTAAAAACGTCAATCTCTCAGAAAATCGTCGATCTAAGCTCTACAATCGTCGAACTGAGCTCAGAGATGGAATAAGATCAACAGACAGAAAACGTCGAACTGAGCTCGAAGATCGTCGAACCGAGCTAGAAGATCGTCGACTGGAGTTCGACGACCAAGCAAAACTGACTGAAGGCAGATCGTCGATCTGAGCTCGCAGATTGTCGAATAGAGCTCGATAAAGGTATTGCTTGGGAAGAGATGAAGGTGTTGCCTGGGAAGACCTGAGCTCGACGAAAGTTGTCTTATTCTTGGCTCTATTTCTGAAATCTTGGAATGGTCCTGGGGGCAGCTTCAAACCTAAGTTCTAAGCCCTAGACACATTCTAATGTTGATCTTTTCAAATATACATCTAGGTCAACCTGGTTTCCTAAGAAAAACATAGTGATCCTTACCCAAATTAGTAATAGGGTGTTCCAACAATCTCCCCCTATTTGGGTTAGAATTACTATTTACATATTTCAGAAATAAAAGATACAACAACATACAGAAGAGCAATAAACTAAAACAGAATAGAAAATCAAGAAAATATTGCAGCAATTATGTGGAGTTTCAGCAAATATTCAGAGGATTGTACTGTATGCTTACATATGTTACTTCTTTTCATTTTCCCTTCTTAAATATTATTTCTCTGTTAGGATTAAAGGCTTCCTTCTTTGACCTTCTGTCATCTTCTGCTCCTAAGGAGGTTTGAGATCTAGCTCTTGGAACCACAGCCTCAGGATGCAACTTCAGGTAGTCTACTGGGTCAAAGAATTTGCTTGAAGAATACCTTTCCAATTCAACTTTTCTTTGTTCTGACAGAGTTGTAATGTTAGATGTGTCTCTTCCTTGCTCTCTTGCTTTCTTCAATTGATCTAGAGCAGCCAATTCTTTCATCCTTGCAGTCCAAGACAATGGGTTGTTCTCTGGGTCTTCAAATGGCACTGCAGGCTCATATCTATTAATTGATTCTGATGTAGTAGTAGTTCTGGTTTCAACCTTTTCTCTGAGCTTGTAGGGGAAAGGACCTTGAGTAGAGTCTGTGAACCTTTTTCCTTCCCTAGATTGAAATCTATGCTCTCTTTGGCTTCCTCTATACTGTCCTCTTCTTGATTGATAACCCCTTTGGTATTGCCCCCTAGGCTAGTATCTCTAATAAGACTGGGAGGAACTTTGTTTGGAAGCTGGGGCTTGAGAAGCTGAGCCTCCACCTATCCCTGAATCTGGAGGAGGAGGAGGAGGAGGCTGAAAATGAGAGGATCCCTTTTCATACTTGTCCAGCTTCCTTCTCTTCTTCATAGCTTTTAGTTGGTTCTTGGAGAACTGCATCCAGGGCTCATAAATTGGGCAGTCATGTAAAATATAATATGGAATGTCATTTGAGTCTTTAGCTTGAGCTGGGGGTACTTTCATCATAGCCTTGCTTTTGGCCTTCCTTTTCTTGGCAATTGTATTAGAAGAATCATCAGATTCAGTTTGAAACTGATCACTCTCTTAACTTTGTGGTCTATCATACAAGTCATCAATGCTTTTTATATACCTTTCTTGTTGCTTGATTTGATTAGGGGTAAGGGCTGGAGTAGTAGCAGCATCAATAACAGGAGCAGAGACAGCAGGAGTAGAAACAATTGAAGCAGAAATAGATTCAGATTCTTCTAGGTAGGTAGTAAGTTCTTTAGCAGCAGCAGTATCTTCAATCACAGAGACCATTTCAGTATCTTCTGAAGGCAAACTTGTTGTAACAGCAGCATCATCACTTAAAATATCAGCATCCACAGCTTTGAAGGAATTTACATATATTTCAATCTGCCTGGGATCACAATAATTGATAGGCACAATGGTCTTAGTGAGGTCTTCAGATTGTTGAACTGGCAGAGAGCTGAAATATACAATATCAAAAGTAGAGAACAGACTCTGAAGGTCCACTGAAAAAATGGGAGCAGAACTAGAACCTTTAGTAGTCTCAGGCACACCCACTACTTCATGAGGCATCTCCCCCTGCCTTGGTTTAGAGACAATTGAATCAAGGCACCCAGATGAAGGTGTTGCCTGGGAAGAGATGAAGGAGGAGAGCTTGGTAGACAAATCCTGAACTTGTTTCAGGAGTGGAGCCAAAGAGGTCTCCAGCAGAGATGTTAGCCGGGGGGCTAGCAGGTCATAGAGCTTGTCTGCCAAAATAGGAAGATCTACATGCTCAAGATGGGCTTGAGCAGAGGTAGGAATAGAAGTTACTGGAGGAGTGGCTGGAGCTGATGTCATGGAGAATGTGGAGATAGGAGGTGGAGGGATAGATGGCTCTGAAAGAGGAATAGTGGGGATAGAAGTTGTTGAGGTGGAGAAGGATGAGGCAAGAGATGGGGTGAAGGATGGTTGAGAGAGGATTTCGTGAAGAAGTTGTTGATAGGAGGATGTTGAGGGAAGCTTAGGAGGAGAGGGAGGAGAAACATCCATAAAGGAATCATCTGTAAGGGAAAATGATGGAGTGGTGAAGGATGGGTAAGAGAATAGAGGATGGAATTCTTCTGAAGTAGTGGTTGGAGGAGGTGATGTTGGTGAGGAAATGGTAATGGAGGAAGAAGCTAAGATCTGAGGAGAGGTTGAGGTTGGTGTGGTGACTGGAATAGAAACAGCTGGAGGAGGAGAGGAAGAGGCAGACAATCCTTCTGCTGGGGCAGATTCCTGAGAGGGAGTGACTTGGGTAGTCCTGGTGCCTAAAGCCAGTGGTGCAGCAGCAGCCCTGATAGGGTTGATGACCTGCCTATCCCATTTGCTGAATAGGGCACAGGTAAGCCTCTTGGATGCATTGATGAACATCCCACCAGAGGTCAGCAGGTCAGGGCACCTGGAGTGCAGGTAAACCCCTAAAATTCTTCCAAAGCTTCACAGTTTTTGTTTAGTTTCTTCTTGATCAGATTGAAGAATATTAATCCCCAGTCTAAATGCTTCTTATCAACCAGAGCTCCCATTAAACAAAACTGATATCTAGATATAGTGTCATGGGCTGAGTGCTTTGCCAGAAGCACTTTGCCAACCACATCAGCCAGAAATTGATATTCGATGGACAGATTTTTCTTCAGCAATTTGTTAGGGTTCACAGCAGTGTGACCCATTCTATCAAGCATAGAATCAAACTCCTCTCTAGATAAATCTATGGAGTCATTTCCAGAACTAAGTAGGAAAACTTCAGTTAGAAGGGCCGGGGACAATGGTACCTGAGTCCCTTTTATTGAGCCGATGACAGAATTCTCATTCTCATCTGTCGCTGTAAAACACCATTCTTTAATTTCTTCTGAAGCAATCTTCATTCGGGTGGTCATTATCTGAGATAGCTGCTGTTCTCGGAATAGGTTGAGAATGTCCTTGAAGCATTGATCACTTCCATCAAACAAATTCATATCAATATCAAAACCGGTATCGAATTTCATCTTGGAAATAGCAGCACTGGAGCCAGCCATCTGTACCTGCAACAATGAACCAAACACGACCAAGCGTAGAAGATTTGGAGGGAAAGAGAGAAAATTGCAGAGAGTATGAAAGTGCAAAAGATGAATGACAGCCGTAGAAATGATTTTATATTAGGGTTTGACGGCGAGACGGAAAATTGTGGAGCTCAGTTCGATGAAACTTCGAACTCAGCTCGACGATTTGGGCTACTAAAGGAATCTGAAGAGACGCCAATAGCGTCGAACTCCGTTCGACGATATTGTCGAGCGTCGAGCTCCGCTCGACGACCTCTGAACAGATAGAATGGAAGCCTGGAGCTAACGGCGGCGCTGAACTCAGATCGACGATTCAAGAAACGTCGATCTTCGGTCGACGATTTCTGGGAAATCGTCGATCTCCGTTCGACGATTTCAGGGGAAACGTCGAGCGCAGTTCAGAGACAAAACCTATACTACAGACACAAAAAGAGATAAGTTTTTAGCCTAGTCTTGGTCTGTTTTTAGCTTTTCAAAATCTTGTAATTTAATTTAGGCTTCCTCCATCTAACATACCTAACTGATTGAGGA
Organism: Platanthera zijinensis; assembly: GCA_039513925.1. NCBI lineage: Eukaryota > Viridiplantae > Streptophyta > Magnoliopsida > Asparagales > Orchidaceae > Platanthera > Platanthera zijinensis. Next base: position 101,299,783 of record CM077085.1, on the reverse strand, counting down.
AGAAGTTGTGTTTCTTTTCATCCAAAGGCTTGGTGAAAATATCTCCCCTTTGCAAATCAGTTGTGATATATTGAAGTTCAATTTTACTTTTCTCAACATTATCCCTTAGAAAATGATGTCTAATTTCTATGTGTTTTGTCCTACTATGGAGGACTGGATTTTGTGCAATGGAAATAGCACTGGTGTTGTCACAAAAATATTTTTGACTTCTCTAAGTTGTAACCATAGTCTAGGAGTTGGTTTTGTATCCACAATATTTGTGAACAACAACTGCCTGTAGCCATATATTCAGCTTCAGCAGTTGAGGTTGACACAAATGTTTGTTTCTTACAATACCAAGAGACAAGTCTATCACCAAGGAACTGACAAGTTCCACTGGTGCTTTTCCTGTCTATTCTGCATCCAGCATAATCAGCATCTGAGAATCCAGTTAAGTCAAATGCTGAGTCTTTTGGATACCAGAGTCCTAGATTTGGACAGCTTTTAACATACCTAAGAATCCTCTTAACTAAGGTTAAGTGTGACTCTCTAGGGCTAACTTGAAATCTAGTACATATACATGTAGCAAACATTATGTCAGGCCTACTGGCTATAAGGTACAATAGAGAGCCAATCATTGCTCTATATGTTGTCTGATCAACTAGTTTCCCATGTTCATCAGCATCCAATACAGCATTGGTAGGCATGGGTGTTTTCATACATGATGCATCAGACATACCAAATTTCTTAACCAGCTATTTTGCATACTTGGTTTGAGAAATAAATATGCCTTCAGCATGTTGTTTGACTTGCAATCCTAAGAAGAAGGATAGCTCACCCATGCTACTCATTTCAAATTTAGAGTGCATAAGCTTGGAAAACTTTTTGCACAAGTTTGAATCAGTAGAACCAAATATAATATCATATATATAGATTTGTACTAGTAGGGTATGGGACTTATGGGTTCTAATAAAAAGAGTTTGGTCTACTCTCCCCCTAACAAAATCATTTTTCAGCAGAAAACATGCTAGGGTCTCATACCATGCTCTAGGAGCTTGCATGAGACCATATAATGCTTTGTGTAGTTTAAAAACATAATCAGGATGGGTTAGAGAGATAAAACCTGGAGGTTGTCTGACATAGACTTCTCCTTTGATTTCCCCATTGAGAAAAGCACTCTTGACATCCATTTGATAGACTTTGAATCCCTTGTGAGTAGCATAAGCCAGAAAGATTGTTATGGCTTCTAATCTTGCAACAGGTGCAAAGGTCTGGTCATAGTCTATCCCTTCTTCCTGAGAGTACCCTTGAGCAACTAGCCTTGCCTTATTCCTTACAATGATTCCTTGATCATCCAGCTTATTTCTGAACATCCATTTGGTTCCAACAATGGGATGATCTTTTGGCTTAGGCACTAGTTCCCAAACTTTATTTCATTCAAATTGATGCAACTCCTCTTGCATTGCAATAATCTAGTGTGGATCTTGTTCTGCATCTTGAATGGTTTGAGGTTTAATTTGAGAGAGGAAGCAAGTGTGCATCAGGTTCTGGTTGACCTTATTTCTAGTTTGCACACCAGCTGAGATGTCTCCAATTACTTGAGAAATTGGATGATCTCTTGTTGTTACTAGATTAACAGGGGGTGTTGATGGTTCACCAACCTATGTTGTTGTTTCCTCTTGTGGAACAACAACTGGCTCTTCAAGAGAATTTCCTCCCTGATGTTGAGCAACTTCTTCATCTTCACTACTGTCATCCTTCTGAGTAACTTGTAATCTGTTCATGTCTTCAGCAAGAGAGTGAACCTGCAAATGTTCTATGGTAGAAGCATTCTTCTCCTTGAAAGACATGTTAGCTTCATCAAATATAATATGGACAGATTCTTCAATTCTTAATGTAGTTTTATTATAAACCCTATAGGCTTTACTGATCATGGAGTATCCAAGAAACACTACTTCATCAGCTTTAGCTTGAAATTTTGCTAGATATTTCTTGTCATTATTATGAATGTAACAAGTGCAACCAAATACCTTAAAATAGTCTACTTTAGGTTTCTTCCTTTTGAGTAATTCATAGGGAGTCTTGCCCTTCAGTTTATGTATTAGACTTCTATTCAACACATAATTGGAGGTGTTCACTGCCTCAGCCCAAAAGGATAGAGGTAGGTGAGCATCTGTCAATAATGTAGTTGCAGATTCAATAAGGGTTCTATTTTTCCTTTCAGCTACCCCATTTTGTTGAGGAGTTCTAGGAACTGAGAAAGTATGCCTGACCCATTCACTTTGACAGAACTCTTGCATGAGAAGAGAATCAAACTCTGTCCCATGATCACTTCTGATCAGGGCAATATGAGTGTTGAACTCAGTCTGAATGCATTTGAGAAAATCTGTCAAACATTTAAAGTTATCAGACTTCTTCCTCAGAAAGAATACCCATGTGAATCTTGAGAAGTCTTCTACAACCACTAAAGTGTAGGATTTCCCTCTTAAGCTTTGTACTGCAATGGGTCCAAAAAGATCCATGTGTAACAGATACAAAATCCTAGGTGAATCACACTTATTAATTGATTTAAAGCTATTTTTAGTTTGCTTGCCTAATTGACAAGCCTTGCAGAGTCCTTCCTTCTTGTAGGGGCCAGAAGGTAGTCCTCTAACAAGGTTGTCCTTGGATAGCCTAGCAATGGTTCTAAGGTTAACATGTCCTAGTCTCTTATGTCTTAGAATATTAGGTCTAGATATGGAATTAAACAGGCAAATATCTACCTTAGATGAATGAAAGTCTACTAATTAAATATTACCTTTCCTGTTACCTGTCAACACAGTTGTGTTGTCTTCTGACTTGACCTTGCATATTTCTTTGTTGAAAGTCACTTAATATCCTTCATCACACAGTTGAATAATGCTTATCAGGTTGTGCTTGAGTCCTTCAACATTGGCTACCTTCTTGAAGGTGACTGTCCCAATTTGGACTGCACCATATCCTTTTGTAGTTCCAAAGTTTGAATCACCAAAAATTACTTTGGGTCCAAGCTTGGCTTTAAAGGATGTGAAGTTATCCTTATTCCCTGTCATGTGCTTTGAGCACCCACTATCCAGATACCATAGCTGGTTTGATGTTGGATAGGTCTTCACCTGCACATAATCAACTTATATGTTTTTGACCCAGTTAACCTTGGGCCTAGGTTGATAACCCTTAAATTCAGAAATAAAAGACATCCCAGGTTGATCCTTATAACCTTCAGGATGGTATCTCCTAGGAGGTACTATCCATTCAGTATAGGGATTAAAGCATTGGGATGAAGCACTTCTAGGATTGAATTAAGATTTGCCTCTGAAAGAAGGTTCAAAGCTCTGAACTTCGTTCGACGATCGTCGAGTTGGGTTCGACGATCTTGGGTAAAATCGTCGAGCTCCGTTCGAAGATTGACTATGAGGGAGTTCAGAGTTCAGGAAACGTTGAGCTGAGTTCGATGTTTCAGCCTGAGATCGTCGACCTCTGTTCGACAATCGTCGACCTCTGCTCGATGTTTTCTATTGAGCTTTCTTTTTATTAGGTAGATCTGAATTTTTCCTAGCTACCTCTACAACACCCTTTCCTTTATCAGAAATAAATTTGATTGGGGTTGTTAATACTATGGGTTGGCTAGATGAGGCACCCAAGCCCAGTGTACTATTTAATCTTGAGTTCACTGTGCTTGTGATGTCCATTAATTTGATACTTCTCCCATTAAGGGATTCTTCAAATTGCTTGGCCTTCGATAGTTCACTTTTTAGTGAAGCTATCTGCTCCCTATAGCATTCTAACTCTTCAGAGAGTTTAAGGTTCTCTGATTTTAAGGTGCTATACTCAGACAGTTGATTTCTGAGGGAAATGATTTCCTTCTCAGATTCTAACAAATCTAGGCATAGTACTTTAAATTCATGTTTAAAATCCTCAGAGTTGAAATCAAAAGAATTGATTACCTAATCTTCATCTAGTTGAACTTCTGAGTCTGACTCTGATTCTTCTGCTTCTGAATTTGATTGTGAGGCATTAATAGCCATCATGCAGAATTCCTTTTCATCAGCATCATCCTCATCATCACTGGAACTGGATGAAGCTTCAGACTCCTCTTCAATTTCACTCCATGTCTCAGCAACAAAACCCTTCCTTGTATGTTTGTTCTTGCTGGAGGAGGGTTTGTCTGAGCTGTTCTTTATGAAGTCTTTTTCCTTTCTTCTTTCTCTTCTATATTTCTTGTCCTTGTTCTTATTTTCTGGACAGTCAGGCACAATATGGCCTGGTTTCCTGCAACCAAAACATATAATTTCTTTATTGTTATTTGATTTATCATACCTTGGTTTATCATGACCCTTGTATGATCTCTTTCTGAAGTCTTTTCTGGCCATCTTGTAGAATCTTTTGGCCAGTAGACTTAGGAGCTCATCATTTCCTGTAGCTTTATCTTCAGGCTCCTCTTCTGCAGCTTTGAAGGCTATGGTCCTTTCTTTCCTTGTGACTGGAGAAGTAGCCTTTTATTCTTCTTCTCTATTTTTAATGAGCAGCTCATAGGATTTGAGCTTGCCCAAGAGAGCTTCAGTGGTAATCTCATTTAGACTTCTGGCATCTTTAATTGGCCAGATTCTTGAATCCCAAGTGCTGGGGAAGCACATTAAGATTTTGTCATTCAGCTCAGTCAATGAGATTTCTTTATCCAAAGTCTTTAACTCATTGACAATCAGACTTAGTCTATTGTACATGTCAGCCACTGATTCAGCTTCTCCCTTTTTGAAGTTCTCATATTGGCTTATCAGATGGGATCTCCTGTCTTTCCTTTCATCAGCAGATCCTGAGACATTTTCAGAGAGCTTGTCCCAAATTCCTTTGGCTGAGTTGCAGTCAGCTACCTTCTGAAATATCTCATCAGACATTGTCTGAGCTAAGATGTTCATGGCCTTGGCATCTACAGTCTTCCACTTCTTTATTTTAACATCTGTTCCTGAAGGAGGTGGAACATCATTTGTACTTGAGCTTGCTGGTGGACTTGGGCATACTGTCAAAAAAGAATTAAATATATCTTCATCAATAGAATTCATGTAAAGTCTAATCCTTGCTTTCCAAAGTGCAAACTTGGATAGATTGCACACTGGAGGCCTGGTGCTTGCATAATCTTTGTTCTGTGCCATGTCTTTATAAAATTAAATATAATGAAAATATCCCTCTTAAAGGATTGATCTTATCAAGGATCTTTTGGTTCAGGAGTTAGCCTGTATGAACAACCAACCTCCCTCTGATACCAATTGAAAGTGAGGGTAAGGTCTATCTCAACTCTAGAGGGGGGGGGGGGTGAATAGAGTTTAATTAAAGTAAATTCACAATTTTAAACTTAGCAAAGCTTTTAAGATTTGATTTATATATATGTGTAGGGTGCCTAGCTATAGAATTAAAAAGACAGTAAAAAGGAAGAGCACAACACACAGCAAAGAGAACACACAAGCAAACCAGAAAACACAAGGAACTATAGTGGTTCCCCAAAAACTTGGGTACATCCACTCTTCTACCACCCTTGGTAGGAATCCACTGCAGGATGAGTTGATCAGGTATCCTGGGCACCAATGAGCTTTTGATAAGGTGCTCAAAAACCAAACTAGATTTTTTGATCAGGTGTCTTGCCACCACTGAGTTTTGACAAGGTTCTCAGAACCAGAATCAAGACTTTTGAAGGGAGTTTTGAAAACCCTTTTACAGAGTGAAAAGAAAAGGAAAAGAAAAAGGGTGAAGTTGTCTTCTCTGTCTCAATCAAAGAGAGAAGCACAAGTGGATCTTTTGTTGTCAAAGCTCCCCCTGAGATGTTGAATGGATCAGGAATGGAAGCTTTGCTCTAGGGTGATAGGTCTTCAGAAACTTCAGATCTCCAGCAGAAGATTGTTTCAGCAGAGGCTGAAAGATGAGTTGTCTAGAGTCCTTGAGACGAAGCTGTGATCACTTTTTGAGTACTTAGAATTATTCAGCTAATTCTCCTTTTTCTGTAACAGTATGTGTGTCTCTTGGTTCTATTGATTGTATTGACTCTTGATTGATTGTTGAGAGAAGAAAAGAGAAGAAGTTATTATTCCCTGAAGGTTCTTATTCCAAGATAGCCATTATCATGCATTAAATGCCTTCCATAAAGAATTTGTCTTCTAGAGGAAAGTCCAACAAAACATTCTCTTGATAATTCCTTGAAACTTGCTCCAGAATAAATGAAAACGGCTGGCAGATCTTCTTGATATAAATGCTGAGAGAATTCAAAAACATTCCAAAGACTGACAGAATTTGAATCCTTAAAAACATCGATCTCTCAGAAAATCGTCGATCTGAGCTCTACGATCGTCGAACTGAGCTCAGAGATGGAATAAGATCAACAGACAGAAAACGTCGAACTGAGCTCGAAGATCGTCGAACCGAGCTAGAAGATCGTCGACTGGAGTTCAACGACCAAGCAAAACTGACTGAAGGCAGATCGTCGGTCTGAGCTCGAAGATTGTCAAATAGAGCTCGACGATTTATCATAGTTGAGTTCAGAGAACGTCGAACGGAGTTCGACGTTTCGTCGACCTGAGCTTGACGAAAGTTGTCTTATTCTTGGCTCTATTTCTGAAATCTTGGAATGGTCCTGGGGGCAGCTTCAAACCTAAGTTCTAAGCCCTAGACACATTCTAATGTTGACCTTTTAAACTATACATCTAGGTCAACCTGGTTTCCTAAGAAAAACATAGTGATCCTTACCCAAATTAGTAATAGGGTGTTCCAACAAAGACCGTTCTCGAGGCCAGGTTATTGGGGAGAGAAGGAACGTGGATCAGCCTCGTCAGGAGTTTGGGCAGGAGAAGAGGTGTTAGGGGGTATTGGCTCCCCAGCCTTTATAGATGCTAGAGATGCTAAGGATAGCAAAGCAGGCACCGGTATGCATTCAGTTCAATCAGCCGGGGCATATCAAGAGGAACTGCCCTATGAGGCAAGCACCCCCACCAGCACATCAGGGCGCTCCACCTCCCTGACAGTTTGGCGGATGAGGACAGGACCGAGGACAGGACCGAGGATGAGGATTTCAGGATCGAGGCCGCAGGCCAGAGAGGGAGCAGATGTATGCTCTAGACCTGACACAACCCTGGAACCCGGAGTAGGTTATCGCAGGTATGACATTACTTTTAAGTTTTCTTCATATGAACTAGTGTTCTAGACATAACCTAGTTAGAAATTAAGAGAAGACAACTGCAAAAAAAAAAACTAAGACACTTAATCACCCCAGGCATAGTCTTCGTTAGCGGCAAGCCCGCTCACACTCTCTTCGACACTGGTGCTTCACACTCGTTCGTGTTAGAGGATTTCGTGAAAGGACTGGCAGGTGTGGAGCCATTCACCGGGAAGATGATGAGGGTGCGCCTACCTGATGGATCAGAGATAATGACTTCTCTGATCCATCAGGTCGCCCATCTGGAAGATGAGAGTGTCTTTTCACTTGGAGGCTATCGATCCTCGAGCGTCACTCATCTTGGAAGAGGTTCCATTCATTCCCATGAAGACCACCAGCTCTGGAAAGGATCTCCAAATCCCCAAGCGTATTACTAAGATGTCTGAGACAGAACTCTCTCTGTTCAACCTGGATGAGGTGATTCGTCAAATCATCATTGATGTCTGGTCTGGACCTTCCTGATCTAGACTGGAAAAATGTAGGACGGCAAAGTCCATGTGGCAAACCATCTCAGACCTCATGGAGGGATCAGAGAAAACTGGGACCAGTTGTCAACAAGAGGATGAAGCCTATGTAGGGGTCCTCATTTCTGAAGATGAAGGGCATGATCAATTTGTCAGTATCAGGGCTCCTGCGTCCTTGTCAGAGACTGAAGAAGAAGTTGAGGAAAGCAGTTCTGATGAAGCTGACTCAACAGTCTCTGCCGATATTAACGGTAACCCTGAACAGCAAAGCCAGGAGCAGGTAACCTCTTCCTCATGCCCCTCTCCTCTTGAAGTTCCTGAAGACAGGAACAATTTAGAGGGTAGTCCTTCCAGAGATGCAAGGGATATGGATAGCTTCAATCAAATGATTGAAAATCCTGATTCCCTTGAGAGTGCCCTTCAGAAGAGTAACCTACTTGTGGAGGAGCAAGCTCAGGAGATTGCTCGACTGAAGACCTTGATAGATCTCCAAATGGAATCCATCAAGGTAAAGGACTCAAAAATCTCAGATCTAGAGAGTAGTCTAGATAATGAGAAGAGAATAGTGTCTAACTTTTCCAAGGTAGATGCTATCAAGAGAAAAAGTGAAAATGGGTGGATCTCCCGAATTATTAATTCATGGAGAAATGGGGAGACTGTGTTAAGACCTCCCACCCCAAGTAGGAAGGGCACTCATCATGCCTTCAGGTATGACCACAAGAACAACCGTGGTCACTGCAAGGATGACCAGCCCTCATGTGGAAACACCCACAGTGCAAGGGCTGTCATGGCCACCTATGAGAGAATACCTAAGGCTCATCCTGAACCCTTTGTATTCTCGGCCTGTGCCCCAACTCGTCATGAATCAGCAGGAACCAGCTCTCACTGCGGTTCTCACCATCCTAGGACACAGGAAAGGGGGGTCAGAAAACATGAAGTAAGTGCCCATGGGGCTTCTGGAAGTGTGCTGACTGAAAGGAAGGCACCACCTCCCAGGCCTCATGATGCTCACTACATGCATTCTTTCCACCCTCCCACGTGTTACGGTTGACAAGGCAAATGTGTGAGCAGAACCGGCTCTATCCTGTTTAGACCTGAGTTCATGACTACCTCAGTCAGCAGGTCAGGTCTGAAGCGGAGATACAACATTCACAAGTGTTGGTGCTATGGCAAAGTGGGTCACTTTGCCATAGATTGTTCGCACAACCCCTCTGTGTTAAGGGCAAGGGTAAATCCACGTCCTCTGGACAGAGTTAGCCTTCCTGACAGGATTCCTGTAGGAAAGCATTCGAGTTTTTATGCTAACAAGAACCTAGGACCCAATTCAGTTTGGGTTCCTAAGGAAAGGTAATTCTATTTTGCAGGATAGTCTAGGTTCCCGTAAACATGATGGGAACTAGACAGGAGATGTTCCAAGAATGTCTTGGAACGTGTCATTGAAATAAGAGCTGTCCTATCTTCAAAGACATACTCAATTTGACCACCTGGTGTGCCTTAAATGGAAAATCTAAATGATAAATCTTATAATCCCAGGTACTTGCATTCAGTTTCAATATTTGCGCCATATTGTATCGATACGTACATATATATATGTATATATTTATATATCCACACAAATTTGTGAATTCCTTCTCTCGAAAGTAAATGGTTATGTGTATATATACACATATATGCTGGTACCCCTAAGAAAAGATTAAAAGTGTAAAACGACCTTTAGATACAATATTAAAGAATTCTTGGTAGATACACACCTATACATTTGAAAATGAACCTCAACAGGCATAAGTCAGCCCACTGAAAATTAAGAAAGTACGTCAATGGGAGTTACCAACGATTACAACTGATATCAGAATATTGTGTTCATCACAATCGAGCAATAACTTAATAACTGTGCCTGCCTCGGTTATTGTCTAGGGTGCACCAGAATTAATTTGCATCCTCACAAAACTATTGAACTAGGGTATAACATAGTCCTTATGCCTCATAACGCTGTGTGAAAAATTCATTCTAAACTCTCGGTACAAAACAGTTAGGAAAATCTGTCGGAATCACGTCGAACCCGCACGGTTCGCTACTATACATATAGATCGCGTAAATCCCGACGATTTATCCCTACGCGTTAATCCCGTCGATTCGCCTTCCCATTACCCTAACATTCCGCCGATTCGCTTGATCGTGTTCTTCCCGTCGATTCGCCTGGACAGTGGATTCCCTTCGATCGCCCGAACCCAACGGAATCGCACAATCCCGACACCATCCCGTCGATCACAGCTGTGACTGCCAAGGATCTCCTCTGTGCCTCCGACGACTAAGAACAAGGGACGGAAGGGCTTCCACTCGACATTAGGGTAACTGTCTATTCCCATTCTTCCTCCGTTTTAGTGGCTTGTCTAATGTGTAGTCTCCTACTAGGATCGCTGATAAGATATCGATTTGGGTATTTCCTCTCTAGGTCTATAATGGCTCCAAGAACAACAGCCGGCCTGGTTACTGGATGTGAACTAGTTTGAACCGGTTTTTCACATGCCTTAGATGAGTTCAGGAACATCATCCTCATTCTTGAAGAGGCTGGACTCACCTTTATACTGGAGCACCCCTGCAAGATATTGGATAAGGAAGTGATGGAGTTCTTTGCGACCGCCAAACTTCGGGATGAAGACACTGTCATCAAGTGTAAGATTGCCGGTGCTAGGATCAAGATGTCTGCAAGGAAACTGACTCGATACTTGCAGCTTTCCAGCTCTGATCACGAGGATTATCTGGAATAACAAGATAGAGCCAGGACTCTTCTGTTCTGCGGCCTACCCAGAGGAATCAAATCCATCAAAAGAAAGGAGATGAACGAGGAAGACAAGCTTCTATCTGACAATGTTGGGAAAGTCCTGATATGTAAACCAGGCTCCCACGATCATATCTCAAGGGAGATGTTTAAGATTATAATGGTCATCGTCTGCAGGAAGCGATTCAACTCGGGGGCCATGCTCTTTGAGAAAATAAAGGATACTCTGCGCACCCCTAGCTTTGGACGGATCATCAGTCTCTATCTGAACTAACTGGATGGAGATAATTTTGATATGAGCAAAGGAGTTCCCATCCACTATCTGAAGAAGATGGACTCCAGTGTATTCGATATATGGGAGAGACGGATAGGGCAAGCTGCCGTGGGAGAAGAACGAGATGAATCTCTGGCTGTGTCACATAGGGCTGAGGACAATAGAACTCCAGCAGACTCCTTGACTGTCCCCGGTGAAGTTCCTGATAAACTGACTTCAGGAACGGAGGGGGAGCCTCGACCCGCTCCTGCTGATGTCATATCTGATATCTCTCAGATAGCTAGGGATGCAGTTGAGAACCTGCAAGAAGAAAGTGTGGATGTGGAGAAAGATGGGGAGGCCCTGGACAATACTGATATGGGAGATGGAGGTGCTGTTCAAGAGGATGATGATGTAAGACCACCCTCCCGAAACACAAGACACGGCACGAGAGGGGTCCTATGCCCAGAACAGCCGCCTTGCGGTAACACTAGCACTCAGGCTAGCCTATACCACAAGACACCTATTCTGCCGGCTACCAACAATATCAACAGATAAATGCCAACCCAACCATAATAATATGAAAGTCAAATCCACACAGAGCATATGTCCATAATATCATAAATAAAGAAGCTACAACAAGCTTCTAATATCAGAGTACGTAAACAGAATTGCCCCGAAGGGCTACAACAAAATCTCTCTCTCACTCACATCGGTAACCGACGGTAGCGACGGTACCGTCCCTTCAGGCCCTATCACCCTGGCCTGGCTGTCCGTCTGCATAGCCTGCTGCTCCACCTGCGGGGTTTCCTCCTAAAAAGGAAGACGTAGCAACCGTTAGTCAAAAATACTAAGTGGTTTCACATCCTCTCCCCCGGCGACTCCTCGGCACCGGGCGGAGAAAGGATCAGGTAGAATATATAAATAACAGTAGTACAACAGGTGAAGTGAGTATACATACTATAAGCAGCAACATCAGCAGTGTATAATGAACAAGCTCTTATTTCAAATCTACGAACTACCGCAGCAAGAGAGTATAAAACTAGAGCAGTAAGTAACTCAACTTATATGGATGCCCATACAAGCATATAAGTTGAGGGTCGTTCAGCAGAAAGTAACTCATCGTATAGGAGTGCCCATACAAACTTATACGATGAGGGTCTTGTGTATATAATGAAGTGCAATGAATGCTATGTATGCAATGCAATGACACACCCATGCTCAAGCACATGCAATCGCTATGTCGACACAGACTTATAGTTCCCACTATTCGAGCAGGTAGCTAACCTCTCAGGCATCAACCGTCGTGGCGAAACGGTGACAGTGGAGCGGGCATCTCCACTACTAGGCTGGTCTCCACACTACCTGGCCTAGGCCTCCGTACGCCTCCACGCTAGGACACAACAGCGGAGCTCACATGCGTACTACGGCTCAGCGGGTTCTCTCGGGTAAATATGCACCAAGATCCTAGCCCCTGACTGGCCTATGATATGACACGGAAGGAGCCTCAGAAATGAGCACGAGGACCAAGCCCAACCGTTCACTTGGCACGGAAGGAGCCTCGGGACGTGAACACCGAGGACCAAGCTCAACCGCCCAAGGTCTAACTGTCAACTCCCATCGGTGTGACGATTGGCGAGCCCGTAGACCTGCCACACTATCCTTAACCCGGGATTACGACTCCGCGTGTCGACTCACACCACATGCAATTCCACAATTCCATGGCATCGAAGGAGCCTCGGAGAAAGTACGAGGACCAAGCCCAACCATCCATCAAATACGGAAGGAGCCTCGGGACGTGAACACCGAGGACCAAGCCCAACCGTCCGATTTTATCCAACTTAACGTCATTCCCATCAGTGACGGTCAACACCGCACTTGTTAACTTTCACACTACTACCCGTGGGGAGACGACACTCTAAGCATTAGACTATCCATTCCCTTCCATCAATCCATTACACATCCTGGCCAAAGTTTTAACCAATTACAAATCCTTCCAAATGAATTCAACATATTATAGATAATGTGCATAATGGTGATCTAACAAATATAACAAAGCCTTTCATTCTCTTAGGCTTGATTCACATCTCGGCATAGGGATTCAAATCCTCAAACATCAATCTTCACATTACCTCGGTGATTAACACAAAGGAATTCACCCAACCTCGAGATGAATTGCAACATCTATTCCATCGAATCCAAGTTCATATTATAATCACCTAGAGTTGTATGTAATCTGGTTAGCAACTTTGACGGAGGATTCCCGTGGCTACAGGTATCGCCCAAAAACGTGCCACCACTCGTTGGAAAGGTAATTTCAAGGGCTACAACGTTCGTGTTTAGTCAAAAGCCCAGATCTGGTCACATCATACCGGAAATGCAACTCGAAGTCTGCTGCGTACAGGATACAGAATTCCTGGGCATTAACTTCCAACCGCAGCAGATTCAAACGGACTTTCCCGTGGCTACATGTATCGCATGGAAACGTTCAACCACTCGTTGGAAAGGTAATTTCAAGGGCTACAACTTTCGTGTTTAGTCAAAAGCCCAGATCCGCCCCATTCTTGCTTAAAAATAGCCAAGAAGGTCGCTGAGTGCATAATACAGATTCTGCACGCATCTTGAAGCAAAGTGAACGGCATCCGTTCATCTTCCTCCTCAAGCGATTTTCCCCAAATCGCATCCAGAAGTTCCTACACCCTTATTCTCCCTCTTGAAGCCATTTCCTCTTCACGAGACCACCCCTATCATTACATTGAAGCGAGGGGAGGTTGAAGACGACTAAGCTTTAGAGCACAAGCTCTAGCATGGCCTTCCTAGAAAGCTTCATCTCACACATCAAGACTCGTTTGAGTCGATGTCTCGCCTAAGAATAACTATAGATCTAGCACCAAGGGAGAGGGGAGGAAACTCACATCATTTCCGGCGTTTCCTCCGTTGCCGGCCATGGATCGCGTTATTCTCCGTGGCGGCATCCTTGGCTTCGTTAGCAGTGTTCTTCCACGGAAGCGGCAGAGCTTTTCCTCCAGAATCCGGCTCCGGCAACCCATGATATCTCCTCTTCCGCTCCCGTCGGTTTGCACGGTGACGGCTCGGCAAGAACGATCGGGTGCAATGCCTAGGGTTTGGTTTACTCCCTTTTTATATTACATATTAGGTTAAATCTCTTCCGCCACGTGTCACTCTCCAATTGGACCGCCCAAATTAGGTTTCATTTGAAGTGACCGGTCCAAGGATCATTCAGCACGAATCCCGAAGTCCGGTTCAGTCCGCCTGTATAAGCCGGCGAATCTGCCTGGGCGAAGAAAACGCCCAAGTTAAATTCGGCGGAAATCAGTCGTCATTCTCGCCGATCGGCGAGAATCGTCAGGTCATTCTCGACGATCGGTGAGAACCGTCAGGTCATTCTTGACGAATTCGTCAGGAATCAACAATGATTCCCGACGATTTTCCCTTAGCCTTTTTACTGGACATCCTGCGTTGATTGCGTTGAGTATTCTCAGCGATACTCGACGATCGGTGGGTATAACAGGGGATTCTCGACGATCGGCGAGAATCGCCGAGCATTCTCGCCGAATTTCCATTAGTCTACTTGCAGCTCTGTGTTCGGCGGGTATCGACCACCGATACCCGTCGAATCGGCGAGAATCAGTCCTCCATTCTCGACGATCAACGAGCATCAACCTCCATTCTCGACGACTTTTACTTAGCCGAGTTCCCTCATCTCGGCTACTGGTTGGGGTAACCTTGAACCCAACCCTACACTTATTCTATGCACCTGACACCTCGCGTCGGTGCACCCCGAGCCCGAGTTGAGTCTCTTGACTCAGAACACGTGCGAGAGGCCTAGCGCGAATTGGGACGTTACAAATCCTATAAACAAAATAAAAAGATTTCGTCCCCGAAATCAGGCTGAGGTCGTGGGGAGTAAAGCATACAGAAAACAAAATATGTTTTTAAATAAAATTACCTGAAGCAAACAACTCCGGGTAGCGTCTTTGCATCAAATCCATTGGCTCCCATGTGAATTCCTCCTTCCCATGATTAGACCATAGCACCTTTACCAAGGGGACACTTTTGCGGCGCAAGGTTCTTATCTCATTATCAACGATCCGCACCGGCTCCAGTCGCACAGATCTGTCAGACGCCACAGTACCATCAGTTGTGGGGGTGTATTGTTCGGGCCGCAACAGCGCCTTCCGAAGCGACGATACATGGAACACATCGTGGAGATTCTCTAGCTCGGGCGGTAGCTCCAGCCGGTAGGCCAAAGGGCCAACCCTTTCCAATATGACATAGGGCCCAACATACCGTGGACTGAGCTTCTTCACTCCTCGCACTCGTGACACTCCATGCATCGGCCGAATTTTTAGAAACACCTTATCACCCACTTGAAATTCCACCATACAGTGCCTTGCGTTGTAATACTTCGCCTGCCGACTTTGAGCCTCCAACATGCGATCCCTTATTAGCCTAACCACCGCATCCGTGTCATCTATGTACTCAATTCCCAAAGTCTTCGGGTCTTCATCTTGCACCCAAGACAATGGGGTCCTACACCTCCTTCCATATAGGGCTTCATGGGGCGCCATGCCAATACTAGCTTGATGGCTATTGTTATAGGAGAATTCCACCAAGGGCAAGAGTCTTTCCCACGGCTCTCCCCTATCTATCCCACACAACCTCAACAGATCTTCCAATGTTCGGATGGTCCGCTCAGACTGTCCGTCCGTCTGAGGATGAAATGCGGTACTGAAGGTAAGACGTGAGCCCAAATACGTCTGTACCGCCTTCCATTCCTTGGAGGTGAAACGACCATCACGATCCAGAACTATCGTCTTAGGTACGCCGTGATACCGTACAAATTGTTCCACAAACAGGCGTACCAAGACATCTACGTGAGCCTCCTTCTTCATAGGAATGAACCGGGCAACCTTCGTCAGGCGATCAACGATCACCCACACTGAATCATTCCCTGAGCGGGATCGAGGTAGCCCATGTACGAAGTCCATGGATATATCCTCGAACTTCCATTCGGGGATTGACAATGACTGCAACAGGCCACCAGGGCTCCTACATTCCGCCTTCACTCTTTGGCAGGCTTCACAATGCGTGACAAAGTACCGGACATCTTTCTTTATCCCTGGCCAACACATCGTCTTTCGTAAACCGGCGTACATCTTTGAAATTCCTGGGTGCACGGAATATTGAGAGCAATGTGCTTCTCTCATAATATCCTCCCGGATTCTGCCACCTTTGGGAATGTAGAGTAGGCCGCGAAAGTAAACGAGGCCGTCCTTTAGTGTGTATTCATCGGTAGTCCCGTCTTCAATTAACTTTATTGCCGGGGCCAAAGCCGCATCTAATCCTTGCTCCACTCGGATCCGGTCTCGAATATCACAAACTATGCTCATGCTGGACAGGTACTCCGTATATTCCAAAGAAGCCTTAAATATTAAGGTGATGTCCACCTCCTCGATCATCCGTGCCAACTCCATGCTCATCAATCGAGATTCTTGGCTCGAGCCGGGTACTTTCCTATTCAACGCATCGGCTACCGAGTTTGCTTTTCCGGGGTGGTAGTTCAAGGTGAACTCATAGTCGCATAGAAACTCTAACCACCGCCGTTGTCTTATGTTCAATTCCTTCTGGGTATGGACGTACTTCAAATTTTTATGGTCCGAGAAGATTTCGTAGTGGACGCCGTATAGATAATGCCTCCATACCTTCAAGGCAAACACCACCGCTCCTAGCTCCAAATCATGCACCGGGTAATTGATTTCATGCTTCTTCAATTATCTTGAAGCATAAGCAATTACGTGCCCGTGCTGCATCAACACCGCTCCCAACCCCTGATAAGACGCATCCGTATAGACTTGAAATCCTTCCTTCCCAGACGGAAGGACAAGGATGGGGGCGGAGGTAAGTCTATCCTTCAATTCCTGGAATGCCACTTCACACTGGGGTGTCCACTCAAATAACACTCCTTTCTTTGTCAAGGAAGTAAGCGGGAGGGCAATCTTGGAGAATCCTTTTACGAACTTGCGGTAGTATCCGGCAAGTCCAATAAAACTCCTAACATCGGCCGCCGACTTCAAAGGTGACCACTCCTTCACAGCGCTCACCTTGGCTGGATCCACAGCTAGTCCTGCCCCACTGATTACATGGACCAAGAAAGCAACCTCCTTATGCCAGAATTCACACTTGCTAAACTTGGCGAACAGGGCATGCTCCTTTATCTTCTCTAAAACTAAGGCCAAATGTCCGGCATGCTCTTCCTCCGTCTTCGAGTAGACTAGGATGTCGTCAATGAACACAATGACGAAGACATCTAGATAGGCCTCAAACACTTTATTCATCAAGCTCATGAAAGCCGATGGGGCGTTTGTGAGTCCAAACGGCATCACTGTGAACTCATATAAGCCGTACCTTGAGCTGAAAGCCGTTTTCTGTATATCATCCTCCTGTATTCTCAATTGGTAATACCCCGAGCGCAAGTCTAACTTGGAGAACCAATACGCTCCCACCAGTTGGTCGAACAACTCATCGATCTGAGGTAACGGGTAGGTGTTCCGTACTGTCAGTCGGTTAAGTTCCCGATAGTCTATACATAAACACAGGGTTCCATCCTTCTTCTTGACGAATAGAATAGGGGCTCCCCAAGGCGACGAGCTGGGGCGAACAAACCCTGATTCTACCAACTCCTGCAATTGCACTCTAAAGTCCGCAAGTTCCTTTGGGGCCATCCAATAAGGGGTCCTGGAGTCAGGCTTAGCTCCTGGTACAAGCTTAATTTGAAAATCCACTTCTCTATGCGGGGGTAACCCTGGCAGTTTCTCGGGAAATACCTCAGGGAAATCCCGTGCTACCCGCACATCCTTCACATCTACCCTCATCTCCTTTAGTTCGAATCGTATCATATAGACTTCATCCCCTCTCATATGAGCTTTCAAGGTCTGGATTGAGGATAACAAGATTCGTGGTGCGAAATTTATACCTTGGAAGACTACATCAGTATCCCCATGTCTCAAATAGATACGCTTCTCCGCACAGTAGATTCTCGCATGGTGCCAATCTAGCCACGCCATACCCAGGATGAGGTCGAACTCTGGTATTCTCAAAATTGTGGTAGGGGTATCAAAGGTCTTTCCCCCAATGGCTATCTCTAACTCACACTTTGCGGTTGCCGTCATCTCAGATCCGTCTGGGAGGCGTACTTTTCGAGCAATACCAGTGAAATATTGCACTACGTGTAACACCCCAGAACTCAAAATATGTTTGTACACAATTTTGAGTAGCAGGCTGGTAGACACGGCCTGGGACACGGGCGTGTCCCAGGGCGTGTCGGGGGTACACGGCCTGGGACACGGGCGTGTCCCAGGGCGTGTTCGATTTAAATCTCAAAAATGGCCTATTCGGGTCAGAGCCGTACACGGCCGTGAACACGGCCATGAACACGGGCGTGTCAGGCTGGACACGGGCGTGTCGGCTGCCGTGTTCTGACCCGTGTACTGGTTTTGGAAGCCGTTGAGTGCCGTGTAGCAGGGGACACGGGCGTGTCTCAAGAATGACACGGGCGTGTCAGGTTCGACACGGGCGTGTCAAGCCCCGTGTTGTTCAGTCGGTTCCAAACCGCGTGTGCCGCTTAAGGGTACACGGCCTGTGACACGGGCGTGTCACAGGCCGTGTCAGGCAAAAATTGGGTTTCTTGGGCAGATCTCGGCCGTTCGTTTCCTTCTATTTGGATCATGTGGTCCATAGCTTTTCCAACCTCTTTAAGGCCGTGGATTGAGTTGAAAGCTCATTCCACTTAGCCTTTCTTCTTAAGAAAGAGAGGAGAGCTTGGAGGAGGAGGAGGCCGGTGGAGCTTCGTCGAGCCGAATAGAGAGCCGAGTGCAGCGTTGCGGAGGCAAGGCCGCTGCGGTGATTTCCATCCGGCCAGTTTTCTATGGCGCCGAAGCGATCGTCAAGGGTAACGATCTTTCTTCCTTGGGCAGGTGAAGCCCTTTGTTTTGCATGTGCATGGGATCCTCCATCAAGAGATGGAAACGCGTAAGTGATTCCAGCAGTTGAGTCTGCATCTAGAGCCGGAAGTCTGTAGTACGACATAGGCATGTTGTGTGAAGCCCATCCAGACGTATGTCGGGATTGGTGATGTTTATATTGCGATCCGGAGAAGACTCCGTGTATACATCGTTTAGCCTGCGGAGATGGTGAGGACGATGTGTAGGATGCTTTGTATAGCTCCTTTGGTTGCATGCTTGTAAGAGCTGGTTGATGGAGTGCGGACACCTCTGAGTGGGTGGGTGCGTGAGGTCTTCAACAGGGGTTTGGAGGCTTATGCCCATTCTACCAAGTGGCGATGAACACCTCTGAGTGGGTGGGTGCGAGAGGTCTTCAACAGGGGTTTGGAGGCTTATGCCCATTTCACCAAGTGGCAATGTTAAGATCGGGTGAGCGGTCGATTGGTAGCAAAGCAGCAGGGCGAATTCCCTAGGCTTGTTACACTACGGGGGTAGGTCGACTGATAGTGCTCACGGGTTTTGGTGTGGTGCGTACCTCTGAGTGAGACGGGTGCGTGAGGTCTTCAACAAGGGTTTGGAGGCTTATGCCCGCCTACCAAGTACAAACCATAAAAGGTGCCCTGAGTGCACGGAGCGCCTGGCATTGAGGCCGGCGTTTGTGATGTTGGGTGTATGTGCTTTCTATGTTGAAATTGCTATACATGCAGGGAAGGAACCACTGCCCCGGGTAAGGGGTGGGGTCGTTATAATTGGTCAGCTGAATGCTGACCGTTGCTTTGTTTATCACCCATGGGGTGGACGTCCTTATGCAGGTGTTGCGGGCTGATGGATTGAGCGGGCAAAAGCCCATGCTGCTGGTAGGCCCTTGAAGGCCGTGCGAAGTGTTGGATTTCATGTGTGGCCGGCCTGCGTGCCGATGTATGAAATTATATGTGTTGTAAAGAGTAACTTGTAAGGCCGTAAGGCCGTGTGCGGTGTGGTTTTGTAAACATTCCTGGTTTTATATATAAATGTGATATTTATATATTAGTGGACATTCGGTGGTATGAGTTCTTGCACTTAATAAGCTTCCGCTAGAATGCTCTGAGTTAGGACTCGTTTGGTTTGGTATTATCCTGTGACCTCACCGTCTGTTTGTGGCATATAGTGTGGGGCCCCGGCCGGACCTTCTACTATACGTCATTTAACGGATGGGGTCGTTACATTTTGGTATCAGCTTTTGTCGGTCTTCCCTTCCGAATTCGTGGTCGAATTCTTTTGTGGGGTGGCGAGCACGTGTTCGTGCGACCTGCTGGAATGCTAATGAACTCAAGAATGTCCACTAGGAATGTGTGGGTGTGTGTCTATTCGGTGAGTTTGCCTTATTCCCATGGAAAGTAATGCTATCTTGTTCACCTATAGGTGACGAGGAGTGGAGCTGGGCAGTCGGAGCCCCAGCGTTCGGATGAGAGTGCGGCACCACCTGAGGTGCCTACACCTCCCCCTTCTACGGAAACGGTGCGCTTAGTTGCGGAGATGATCTTTGCTATGCTTCAGGCACAACCTTTTGGACAAGCGAGGCCCGCTGTGGCGCCAGTGCAGGTTGGTGCGAGGCAAGAGCATGTTGAGGTTCCGGTTGCTGTGCAAGCAGCGGACGAGCAACTTAAGCACTTTATGGAGTTTAATCCGCCTACGTTTGTCGGGGCAACGTCTCCAACAGAGGCCGAGGATTGGCTCTCTCGAGTGAAAAGAATCCTGGCTGCGCTCAGGATTAATGAGGAGCAGAAAGTCCCGTTAGCCACTTTCCTCCTGGAAGGAGAGGCGAGGCTTTGGTGGGATGAGATCGAGTTGCACCAGTTGGGCGGTAGAGATCTGGGCGACATATCGATGGACGAATTCTCTAGATTGTTTTGGGCGAAATATTTGCCAATGGCGCAGAGAATTGCAATGGAAAATGAATTTCAACGTCTGGTACAGGGTGATAAGACCGTGGACGATTACCTGCATGAGTTTACCAAGCTCGGTCGTTATGCGGGGTCGACATTTGCGGACCAGGCGCGGAAGACAAATAGGTTCTATGAAGGGCTGCGTGATGAGCTGAGGTTGGCTCTCCCGAGTTCAGTGAACCAAGGATTCCAAGCATTGGTGCATACCGCTAGTGCGCTAGAGAAGGATTTGAAGCGGGTGCGGGAGAAGAAGATCGTAGCAGTGGAAAAGTCCGACTTCAAAGTTCCGCCATCAGAGCAGTCCGATTTCAGGAAACGTGATAAGAAGCGGTTCAGGCCTGCTGAACAAACTTCTTCAGATGTTGCGCCAGGAGCAACGTTTGGGCAAGAACGGGTTGAGCCGCGGACATGTTTCATTTGTAGGAGGCCAGGACATATCGCGCGATTTTGCTGGAATGGTGCGTCCAAGGGTGAAAGAAAGACAGGTGCGTCTTATGACGAGAAGGGTAAAGCTGTGGCAGAGTCGTCTGCATCGCGGGCGCAACCGCGAATATACACTCTTGAGATGCAGGAGCCGCAAAGCTCAAATCAAGCAGAACAGCAAATCCGTGCTTTGGACTTGATGGAGGCCGCTAGACGGATTCTGCGAGATGCGGAGAAGCCGAAATAAAGTGGAGTGTGCACTTTATTATGTTGTCTATTGTATGTATGTATGTTTTTCTGTTTGGGTCAAACAGTGTGGTGGTACGATTCCATGGGGCGAGCCAAGCTGTGGCCTCTGAGCTCTAAACCTGGATCGTTTTGGGTTGTATCGCAACAGCGTGGTTGTGTTGATACTTGTGCGTTGCGCTAAATTTCGGGACGAAATTTCTATAAGGAGGGGAGGGTTGTAACACCCCAGAACTCAAAATATGTTTGTACACAATTTTGAGTAGCAGGCTGGTAGACACGGCCTGGGACACGGGCGTGTCCCAGGGCGTGTCGGGGGTACACGGCCTGGGACACGGGCGTGTCCCAGGGCGTGTTCGATTTAAATCTCAAAATTGGCCTATTCGGGTCAGAGCCGTACACGGCCGTGAACACGGCCATGAACACGGGCGTGTCAGGCTGGACACGGGCGTGTCGGCTGCCGTGTTCTGACCCGTGTACTGGTTTTGGAAGCCGTTGAGTGCCGTGTAGCAGGGGACACGGGCGTGTCTCAAGAATGACACGGGCGTGTCAGGTTCGACACGGGCGTGTCAAGCCCCGTGTTGTTCAGTCGGTTCCAAACCGCGTGTGCCGCTTAAGGGTACACGGCCTGTGACACGGGCGTGTCACAGGCCGTGTCAGGCAAAAATTGGGTTTCTTGGGCAGATCTCGGCCGTTCGTTTCCTTCTATTTGGATCATGTGGTCCATAGCTTTTCCAACCTCTTTAAGGCTGTGGATTGAGTTGAAAGCTCATTCCACTTAGCCTTTCTTCTTAAGAAAGAGAGGAGAGCTTGGAGGAGGAGGAGGAGGAGGCCGGTGGAGCTTCGTCGAGCCGAATAGAGAGCCGAGTGCAGCGTTGCGGAGGCAAGGCCGCTGCGGTGATTTCCATCCGGCCAGTTTTCTATGGCGCCAAAGCGATCGTCAAGGGTAACGATCTTTCTTCCTTGGGCAGGTGAAGCCCTTTGTTTTGCATGTGCATGGGATCCTCCATCAAGAGATGGAAACGCGTAAGTGATTCCAGCAGTTGAGTCTGCATCTAGAGCCGGAAGTCTGTAGTACGGCATAGGCATGTTGTATGAAGCCCATCCAGACGTATGTCGGGATTGGTGATGTTTATATTGCGATCCGGAGAAGACTCCGTGTATACATCGTTTAGCCTGCGGAGATGGTGAGGACGATGTGTAGGATGCTTTGTATAGCTCCTTTGGTTGCATGCTTGTAAGAGCTGGTTGATGGAGTGCGGACACCTCTGAGTGGGTGGGTGCGTGAGGTCTTCAACAGGGGTTTGGAGGCTTATGCCCATTCTACCAAGTGGCGATGAACACCTCTGAGTGGGTGGGTGCGAGAGGTCTTCAACAGGGGTTTGGAGGCTTATGCCCATTTCACCAAGTGGCAATGTTAAGATCGGGTGAGCGGTCGATTGGTAGCAAAGCAGCAGGGCGAATTCCCTAGGCTTGTTACACTACGGGGGTAGGTCGACTGATAGTGCTCACGGGTTTTGGTGTGGTGCGTACCTCTGAGTGAGACGGGTGCGTGAGGTCTTCAACAAGGGTTTGGAGGCTTATGCCCGCCTACCAAGTACAAACCATAAAAGGTGCCCTGAGTGCACGGAGCGCCTGGCATTGAGGCCGACGTTTGTGATGTTGGGTGTATGTGCTTTCTATGTTGAAATTGCTATACATGCAGGGAAGGAACCACTGCCCCGGGTAAGGGGTGGGGTCGTTATAATTGGTCAGCTGAATGCTGACCGTTGCTTTGTTTATCACCCATGGGGTGGACGTCCTTATGCAGGTGTTGCGGGCTGATGGATTGAGCGGGCAAAAGCCCATGCTGCTGGTAGGCCCTTGAAGGCCGTGCGAAGTGTTGGATTTCATGTGTGGCCGGCCTGCGTGCCGATGTATGAAATTATATGTGTTGTAAAGAGTAACTTGTAAGGCCGTAAGGCCGTGTGCGGTGTGGTTTTGTAAACATTCCTGGTTTTATATATAAATGTGATATTTATATATTAGTGGACATTCAGTGGTATGAGTTCTTGCACTTAATAAGCTTCCGCTAGAATGCTCTGAGTTAGGACTCGTTTGGTTTGGTATTATCCTGTGACCTCACCGTCTGTTTGTGGCATATAGTGTGGGGCCCCGGCCGGACCTTCTACTATACGTCATTTAACGGATGGGGTCGTTACACTCCGTGTATATCTTTGATGAAGTCTTCAGACACGAATGAATGTGAGGCACCCGTATCAAATAACGTATGAGCCGGTTTCCCGCCGACCATCACGGTGCCTAAGTGTCATTAATAATACTCAAGCTAGATGTCTAGTATATCTCAAGCAACTAGAGGATATTAATGAAAACAAATGACCAATTCGAATCGTACCTGCAATCATCTTTTGAGGGTTCCGCTCTTGAGTCATGTCCAGGGCATACATCTGATCTCGAGCGGGTCCGGGGTTTCTTCCTCGTGGTCCTCGTACTCGACCACACACATATCCCCGCCCCCGAGGGGCTGCTGGAGGGAAAGCAAGAGGCGCATCACCAAACAGTTGTGGGCAATAGCGTCGAATGTGGCCCGGTTGGTTGCATTTTAAGCACACCCGTTCCTGCCTTCCGCCGTGTTGCTGAAACCGTGGAGGTGGAGGTAATGCTGGCGGTTGTGGAACCGGGCGCTCCTCTCCAAAGTTCTGGGGAAAACGCCCGCCACCCCTCCGATATCCTCTTCCTCTTTTATTGTCAAACCTCCTTCTGTTGCTGGGGCCGGCTTCCATCACGCCCTCTGCTGGCCTCTTACCACTTCCCAAGTGGTCCGCTTCCAATCTCTTCGCCATATCAATAATCTCCGCCAGACTAGAGTCCGCTATAAACAAAAGGGCTTGCCTTAGGGGGTCTCGCAAGTCTTTGTAGAATCTTTTGGCGTACCCTCTATCATCCAGCTCATAGAAGTCAGCGAATCTAGCCAGGTGCTGAAACTCCCATTGGTACTCCGTCACCGACATGGACCCTTGCTTAAGTTGCAAAAATCTCTCTTCCAGGCCATCCCGAGCGGCCGAGGGGATGAAATGCTCTAAGAAGGCTTCGGAGAATTCGCTCCAACTAATGTCCGTGTACACTCTTCCATGAAAAGTGGAGCCTATGAGGGACTTCCACCACCTTTTGGCGTGCAGCTCTAAGAGTGTCACCACAAGGGTCACCGCCATGTTGTTTGGACATCTTATTCCTGCCAACAACTCTTGTATAGTGTCGAGCCACTCTTCCATATGCACTGCCGACTCTGTCCCAACATAAGCGGGAGGGGAGAGAGCTCGGAAAACGCTTAACCAACTAGATCCCGGACCCTGTTGTTGTACAGGTGTCTGCTGAGATTGGGACCTAAAGGCGTCCAGAATAGCTGTGAGCGTCTGCCCCAGCTCTGATTGTTGGAATTGTGTAGGTACGGACGGGGCGGGGGTGCCCCTTACTGGCTCAACAAGTGCTGGGATCTACACATAAGGTACAAACTTAGGGTTAGGTTGGCTAATCTAAGGTTAAAGATGGACAACTTAGTGTGAATTACATATGGGCACACCACTGCTTCCGCTAAGTCAGCTTGTCCCCAAACTGACCAATCAAATGGGGTGGTACCATTGTTAAGTGACTTTCGCCTGGGAGGATCGTAGCAAGCTGATACCATTTGTAAGACCCCCTCCCGGAACACATGACACGGCACGAGAGGGGTCCTATGCCCAGAACAGCCGCCTTGCGGTAACACTAGCACTCAGGCTAGCCTGTACCACAAGACGCCTATTCTGCCGGCTACCAACAATATCAACAAATAAATGCCAACCCAACCATAATAATATGAAAGTCAAATCCACACCAAGCATATGTCCATAATATCATAAATAAAGAAGCTACAACAAGCTTCTAATTTCAGAGTACGTAAACAGAATTGCCCCGAAGGGATACAACAAAATCTCTCTCTCACTCACATCGGTAACCGACAGTAGCGACGGTACCGTCCCTTCAGGCCCTGTCACACTGGCCTGGCTGTCCGTCTGCATAGCCTGCTGCTCCACCTGCGGGGTTTCCTCCTAAAAAGGAAGACGTAGCAACCGTTAGTCAAAAATACTAAGTGGTTTCACATCCGCTCCCCCGGCGACTCCTCGGCACCGGGCGGAGAAAGGATCAGGTAGAATATATAAATAACAGTAGTACAACAGGTGAAGTGAGTATACATACTATAAGCAGCAACATCAGCAGTATATAATGAACAAGCTCTTATTTCAAATCTACGAACTACCGCAGCAAGAGAGTACATAACTAGAACAGTAAGTAACTCAACTTATATGGATGCCCGTACAAGCATATAAGTTGAGGGTCGTTCAGCAGAAAGTAACTCATCGTATATGAGTGCCCATACAAACTTATACGATGAGGGTCTTGTGTATATAATGAAGTGCAATGAATGCTATGTATGCATTGCAATGACACACCCATGCTCAAGCACATGCAATCGCTATGTCAACACAGACTTATAGTTCCCACTATTCGAGCAGGTAGCTAACCTCTCAGACATCAACCGTCGTGGCCAAACGGTGACAGTGGAGCGGGCATCTCCACTACTAGGCTGGTCTCCACACTACCTGGCCTAGGCCTCCGTACGCCTCCACGCTAGGACACAACAGCGGAGCTCACATGCGTACTACGGCTCAGCGGGTTCTCTCGGGTAAATATGCACCAAGATCCTAGCCCCTGACTGGACTATGATATGACACGGAAGGAGCCTCGGAAATGAGCGCGAGGACCAAGCCCAACCGTTCACTTGGAACGGAAGGAGCCTCGGGACGTGAACACCGAGTACCAAGCCCAACCCCCCAAGGTCTAACTGTCAACTCCCATCGGTGTGACGATTGGCGAGCCCATAGACCTGCCACACTATCCTTAACCCGGGATTACGATACCGCGTGTCGAACCACACCACATGAAATTCCACAATTCCGTGGCATGGAAGGAGCCTCGGAGAAAGCACGAGGACCAAGCCCAACCATCCATCAAATACGGAAGGAGCCTCGGGACGTGAACACCGAGGACCAAGCCCAACCGTCCGATTTTATCCAACTTAACCTCATTCCCAACAGTGACGGTCAACACCGCACTTGTTAACTTTCACACTACTACCCGTGGGGAGACGACACTCTAAGCATTGGACTATCCATTCCCTTCCATCAATCCGTTACACATCCTGGCCATAGTTTTAACCAATTACAAATCCTTCCAAATGAATTCAACATATTATAGATAATGTGCATAATGGTGATCTAACAAATATAACAAAGCCTTTCATTCTCTTAGGCTTGATTCACATCTCGGCATAGGGATTCAAATCCTCAAACATCAATCTTCACATTACCTCGGTGATTAACACAAAGGAATTCACCCAACCTCGAGATGAATTGCAACATCTATTCCATCGAATCCAAGTTCATATTATAATCACCTAGAGTTGTATGTATTCTGGTCACTAACTTTGACGGAGGATTCCCGTGGCTACAGGTATTGACCAAAAACGTGCCACCACTCGTTGGAAAGGTAATTGCAAGGGCTACAACTTTTGTGTTTAGTCGAAAGCCCAGATCTGGTGACATCATACCGGAAATGCAACTCGAAGTCTGCTGCGTACAGGATACAGAATTCCTGGGCATTAACTTCCAACCATAGCAGATTCAAACGAACTTTCCCGTGGCTACAGGTATCACATGGAAACATGCAACCATTCGTTGGAAAGGTAATTTCAAGGGTTACAACTTTCGTGTTTAGTCGAAAGCCCAGATCCGCCCCCTTCTTGCTTAAAAATAGCCAAGAAGGTCGCTGCGTGCAGAATACAGATTCTGCACGCATCTAGAAGCGAAGTGAACGACATCCGTTCATCTTCCTCCTCAAGCGATTTTCTCCAAATCGCATCCAGAAGTTCCTCCACCCTTATTCTCCCTCTTGAAGCCATTTCCTCTTCACGAGACCACCCCTATCATCACTTTGAAGCGATGGGAGGTTGAAGACGACTAAGCTTTAGAGCACAAGCTCTAGCATGGCCTTCCTAGAAAGCTTCATCTCACATATAAAGACTCGTTTGAGTCGATGTCTCGCCTAAGAATAACTATAGATCTAGCACTAAGGGAGAGGGGAGGAAACTCACATCATTTCCGGCGTTTCCTCCATTGCCGGCCATGGATCGCGTTATTCTCTGTGGCGGCATCCTTGGCTTCGTTAGCAGTGTTCTTCCACGGAAGCGGCAGAGCTTTTCCTCCAGAATCCGGCTCCGGCGACCCACGATATCTCCTCTTCCGCTCCCATCGGTTTTCACGGTGACGGCTCGACAAGAAAGATCGGGTGCGATGCCTAGGGTTTGGTTTACTCCCTTTTTATATTACATATTAGGTTAAATCTCTTCCGCCACGTGTCACTCTCCAATTGGACCGCCCAAATTAGGTTTCATTTGAAGTGACCGGTCCAAGGATCATTCAGCACGAATCCCGAAGTCCAGTTCAGTCCGCCTGTATAAGCCGGCGAATCTGCCTGGGCGAAGAAAACGCCCAAGTAAAATTCGGCGGAAATCAGTCGTCATTCTCGCCGATCGGCGAGAATCGTCAGGTCATTCTCGACGATCGGTGAGAACCGTCAGGTCATTCTCGACGAATTCGTCAGGAATCAACAATGATTCCCGACGATTTTCCCTTAGCCTTTTTACTGGACATCCTGCGTTGATTGCGTTGAGTATTCTCAGCGATACTCGACGATCGGTGGGTATAACAGGGGATTCTCTACGATCGGCGAGAATCGCCGAGCATTCTCGCCGAATTTCCCTTAGTCTACTTGCAGCTCTGTGTCCGGCGGGTATCGACCACCGATACCCGTCGAATCGGCGAGAATCAGTCCTCCATTCTCGACGATCGACGAGCATCAACCTCCATTCTCGACGACTTTTACTTAGCCGAGTTCCCTCATCTCGGCTACTGGTTGGGGTAACCTTGAACCCAACCCTACACTTATTCTATGCACCTGACACCTCGCGTCGGTGCACCCCGAGCCCGAATTGAGTCTCTTGACTCAGAACACGTGCGAGGGGCCTAGCGCGAATTGGGACGTTACAGATGAACTGGATGCGGACGCTGCTGCTGATGAGAATGAGAATATGGATGATGAGGAGGAGGAAGAAGGAAATGAGAGGAGTGAAGAGATGGATCATCGGGATGATGCTGAAGTTCCATCTAGGGAACGAGCTCCTGAGGAGTCTGGTGCTCGAATGGAGGGGGAGTCCTCTCAGTAACTATCGGTAAGCATTCCTGAAAAACCTACCGAGGCTGCCCAAATTCCCCCTGTGGAAACAGTAATTGTGTCCAACTCACCAAGTGCATCTGTTGAAGAGCCAGATCAAGGCTTGCCTGAAGATCATCCACTGCAAGCCAATCTGGCAAATCATACGGTCAATATTGTTCAAGGAATTGTGAATGAGCTGAAGGCCTCGTTTGTGAAAGCACAAGACGTAGTGCTAAAAAGGGTAAAAGAATCTGAGGATCTAATGTTAAAGAACATTGTGGAAGTCAATCACAAGTTGGACGTTATGGAAAAGAAATTCGAGGAAAAGTATACTGAAGCCGGCACAGCCGTCTCTCTGCTGATGCAAGGTCTTAAAAAGAACACAGATGATCTGGCATCGTAAATCAGAATGCACATGTTGTGGCTAACAGCATCCAAAAATTTGATGCCAACGTGGTGATTCTTAACGCGGATCAAAAGACCCTGTTGAATGAATTTTCAAAAACTGTGAAGCACATCGATGAGTCCCTGCATGCTTACGCAAACTCAATTGCTGTAGAAGCCAAAAAGGGGGAGGAAGACTACAAAGCTAAGATGGCCGGGCTTCAACAGATAATCATCGAAAATTTTGACCAGTCTAATAGGTATGCTCTTAAACTCTAACAAAATCTTAATTGATGCCTTCAATCAATCTAATAGATAATAATTTATTTGAATAGGTATGTGTTTGAAACGGACTATTGGTTAGTACAACAAGCCTCGGGCATACACGTTCTCGTTGCTCCTCCAGAGCAAGAGGAGTATACTGCTGCTGCTGAAGAAGAGGCAAGTATTGAAGAAGTTATACTGAGTGAGGCTGAAGCCAAGAAGGCTGCTAGGGCTGCTGCAAGAGCAGAACGCAGTGGCTGGATTGATCAAGAAGCCCTAGCAAAAGCTAAAGGGAAAAGGAAAAATGAAGAAGGAACCTCAAAGGAAACGCCAACTGAAAAGAGAATCACACTGAAGGAGGATGAGGTGCGAAATGAAAGGTGGAGCCCAGTATCAAGAAGCATCATTTTGGACACATTTGCGTTGCAACAAAGGGGGGAGATAAACAGGAACGATGTCTACAGTCAGTACGAGTGGGAGCAGCACAAGACCTTTGAAGCCAAAAGACAAATCTTCTTCAGGTCCAATACTGTGGTAAATAAAGCTCCCCCTCCCAGATACTACCCTGAGCCAAAGGAATACTTTGAACGTCAAAGCAGCAAGCCGAATTTAGCTATTGTACTCCTTATGTTCTTATTATTATCATCATGTAAATATATGAACAATTTTTGTGGATATCTATATATATATATATATATATATATATATATATATATATATATATATATATGTGTGTGTGTGTGTGTGATTTGATGATTGACTCTCATATTGCTCTGGTTGCTTTTATTATCTTTCTCTTGATTCAATGTATGTATTATCTGGATTGGTGCAATTCATCTTAGCTAGTAGGATTTTGGCTTCTTCAAATAGGGGGAGATTGTTGGGTATTGTATCCACAATTACCTGGATTTGAGGAAGCCTCCTTTCAAGCTAAGATGAATTCACAATGTGTTTGTTGAAATCTTTCAAGTTGTGCTTGCAGTTATTCCTCGCTAAGTACACACCAATGTCAGGGTGCAGTGGGTTAATATACACGGGTCTGCGCAACGTAATCCCTCGTTGAGCAGATCAGTGTGTTGGCTTATGTGTACTCTCTCTATTGGAGTGTACTTATTTTCAAGTACAGGGCTGACACAGATCAAGAGGAGACAAGGAGCAAGGATGGGTCAAAGCAACTCACGGAAGAGAGACGGGAAATCTTCTAAGTTAGATTCGACGAGAATCACAAGTGATTCTCGCCGATTCGACGAGAATCACTTGTGATTCTCTCCGAATCGTCGAGAATCACTCGTCGATTCCCGCCGAACGCAGTCGGCCGTCTCAACGCCGCCCTGAATTTTGCTAAGGCAGAATCAGCGAGAATTCTCGCCGAATCGTCGAGAATGATCTTGCATTCTCGCCGAATCGGCGAGAATCAATTGTGATTCCCGCCGATTCTCTCCGGCTTGCTATTTCAATGAAGCTAGAATTCTGCTAAGTAGAATTCGGTGAGAATCGTAGGTGATTCTCGCCGATTCGTCGAGAATCACCTACGATTCTCGTCGAATTTGACTTGGGCAAATTTCTTCTATTCTCTGGACCGGTCCAAGTTAACTCGTGCTATTTGGAGCCGGACTTAGGGTTTCTTTCTGGTGGGGCCCACAACGGTCATATTGGATCATCCTATTGTATAAATACAATCGGTATTTTGAACAGTAAAAAGAACGAAAAAAGCAGAAGCAAAGCCGGGCCGCCGACGTGACCTAGATCGCGAATCTCACTCTGTCGCCGTTACCGCTCGGGTTAGTTGGTCGCCGCCGCTGATCGTGGTGTCTTCCTGATCTCCCGGCGATAGAAGCTCTATCTCACAACGCGTCTCACGAGTCCTTCTTGAGAACCTTTGTCTCTTGATTTGTAGATCGGGAATAACTTCCCTATCAGAATCGATTGAGATGATTGATCCAAGAAAGACCGTTGGTAGACCTTGCCGGCTTAGCTACGAAGTTTGGATCTACATAGCATCGCCGCCTCATTCCTTGCCGCCGATCTAGAGAAGATCCTTTCCAAGTGAGATCTAAGGTCGTGGACTCTTCGTCGTCTTCAAGAACACGTCCTTGAATGAAGAGGGACACCTTATTCTCCATAAGTAGTTTGTATTTCTTATACACTCCATTTTCAATTTTGTTGTAAAGGAACGTTGGTTCCTAGTTGTAAGGGTTGGGAGCAACCCGTGGTGTAGGAGTGGTGACTCCTTCGTTTGGAAGGGTTCCTTCAGTTAGTGTGAGGATTGGATTTCAATCCTGTTGGTGAATTGACCGAGTCGTCCCTGGTTGGGAGATAGGTCGAAGGGGGAGAGTGGACGTACCCAAATCGGGGAACTACTATAATTTGCCTGTGTCTTTTTGTGCTGTGTTGTTTGGTTTATTTGTGCAGGTACAATTTTAATTCCGCAAAAATGCTGCAAAACACCTATTCCCCCCCATAGGTGAAGGTAGTTGGCACTAGGTGGACTTTCAGAAAGAAGGATTCCAGGTGTACACAGATGCTTCCTATCAGTGAATGGGTGTCGTTCTGATGCAGAACGGGCACATAATAGCCTCTGCCTCCCGTTAGTTGAAGCAGCACGAGCAGAACTACCCCGTGCACGATTTGGAGATGGGGGCAGTCGTTTTTGCTCTTAAGATCTTGTGACACTATCTCTACGGAGTACACTGCGATATCTTCTCTGACCATAAGAATCTGAAGTACATCGACACCCAGAAGGAGTTGAACATCAGGCAGATATGCTAGGTGGTGTTTCTTTCGGACTACCAGTATACCATGCACTACCATCCGGGGAAGGCGAACGTGGTTGCAGATGCTCTTAGCCGGAGAGCGAGTACGTCAAGAGTAGGCCCGTAGCTGATGGCCTTGGAGTTAGTTAGATCATTCGAGGAGATGTAGATATCACTAGTGTCCGAGGATGACCCAGAGCTATACATGGAGTACCTGGGGTCGATGGTTACACCTGATGATATTCGGGACTGCATCAGAGATGGGCAGAAGCTAGATGAGAGAGCTGAGCTGATATTCCGAGCCTTGGAGGAAGGCACGATAGGAGATTACTCTCTGAGGGATGGTCTCCTGTATTTCATAGGAAGAGTCTACATACCGGCAAGAGGCTAGATTTGGGAGGACATCATGACGGAAGCTCACTGCAGCCGATATTCGGTACACCCGAAAATCACCAAGATGGTAAAGGATTTGAAGAGGACGATGTACTGGCCGGGTATGAAGAAGGACATTACGTACTTCGTGACGCATTGCGAGGCCTGCCAACTCGTGAAGGCAGAATGTAGGAACCCAACAGGATTGCTGCAGCCACTTCCGGTGCCGGAATGGAAATTTGAAGATATAGCCATGGACTTCATACATGGGCTACCTCGATCCCGTGCGGGGAATGACTCGATCTGGGTGATAGTGGACAGGCTAACAAAGGTGGCCAGATTCATTCCAGTGGCGAAGGACACACCGGTTAGTGTATTAGTACGGAGGTTCATTGAGCAGTTTGTGCGTTATCATGGGGTGCCCAAGACTATCGTTTCGGATCGGGATGGGCGGTTTACATCCAGGGAATGGAGGTCAGTCCAGGCCCATCTGGGTTCTCGGTTGACATTCATCACAGCTTTTCACCCTCAGACTGATGGGCAAACAGAGCGCATCAACTGTACATTGGAAGATCTTTTGCTCCTGTGTATTTTTGACCGCGGCGAGCCTTGGGAGAGATTGCCGCCACTGGTTGAGTTTTCGTACAACAACGCCCATCAGTCCAGCATAGGCATGGCTCCATACGAGGTGTTGTATGGAAGGAGGTGCAGGACCCCACTATCATGGGTTCAGGATGAGGATCCGCAGGCACTAGGCTCGGAGTTTGTGGGAGATACATATGCTCAGATTAGATTGATCCGAGACAGGATGTTGGAAGCCCAGAGCAGACAGGCCAAATATTACGATGCGAGGCATCGTCAAGTGGAGTTCCAGGTGGGAGACTGGGTTTTCTTAAAGATACGGCCGATGCACGGAGTCTTGCAGTTTTGCGGGCAGAAGAAGCTCAGTCTGAGATATATGGGGCCTTATAGGATCCTGGAGCGGATCGGCCCCTTAGCCTATAGACTGGAGCTACCGCCGGAGTTAGCGGGATTGCATGACATCTTCCACGTCTCCTCAATTTGGAGGGCTCTGCTACGCCCTGAGCAACTGATTTCCTCGGCAGATGGCCCGGTGGCCTCAGATCAGTCAGTCAACTTGGAGCCTATCAGGATCGATGACACGGCAATGCGGGTCATGCGACGGAAGAAGGTTCCGTTAGTCAAGGTTCTGTGGAATAATCATGGGCAGGAGGAGCATACATGGGAGCCACAGGACTTGATGCGGCAAAAATACCCGGAACTTTTCGGTCAGGTATACCTCATAACCCCTCTGGACAATCAATTTGCGTTCCTGTTTTAATCTAATAGGACTGAAATTTCAAGGATAGGGGCTAATATTTTGTTTATTGGGGTATATACCTAGTCATTTGGACGAATTGGTCTTAGATTTGAAACCGCACATAGCAAACGTAACGTAGAAATGTAAATCTTTCAACTCTCATGGGATGTTACAAGCCTTTTTCTCCGGATTGGAGCCCCCGTAGGCTTAAACTTGATTTCGGGGACGAAATCTTTGTTTTGTTTATTGGGATTTGTAACATCCCATTTCTGGCTAGACCCCTGGAAGTGGTTTTGTCATAACAAAACCCTAGGAAGCCAAGGAATTGAAGTTTGTCGACTAAGATTTTGAGTCAAGGGGTGGTCACGCCCGTGACCGACCCGTCATGCCCGTGACCTAGGGCGTGACCCGCTTCGATGATCGTCGACCTCAGGAAGATGATCGTCGAGCTCAGAAATTCCAACATAGGCCAGACATGCCCGTGACCGATCCATCACTCCCGTTACCTTGGAATGGCGTTTAATGAGCTAAGCTCACTCAACGGCGTGGTCTTGATGGCGTTGAGTGAGCTTAGCTCACTCAAAGTCATAAGCAGGATGGCGTTGAGTGCGTTGAGTGCACTCAACGCCATAAGTTGAATGGCGTTGAGTGCACTGACTGCACTCAACGCCATCTGGTGTCGGCAGGTTGGCGTTGAGTGAGATGAGCTCACTCAACGCCGTAGACTGGATGGCGTTGAGTGAGCTTAGCTCACTCAACGCCGTAATCTATCAGGCGGGATGGTGTTGAGTGTATTGAGTGCACTCAACGCCATAAGTTGAATGGCGTTGAGTGCACTGACCGCACTCAACACCATTTGGTGTAGTCTGTATGGCGTTGAGTGAGCAGAGCTCACTCAACGCCATAATCTGAACGGCGTTGAGTGAGCTAAGCTCACTCAACACCATCGTTTAAAAGGCCATAGTCTGGGAGGCCATTCTGATGGCGTTGAGTGAGCATAGCTCACTCAACGCCGTATCTGGGATGGCGTTGAGTGAGCAGAGCTCACTCAACGCCGTAGCTTGGATGGCGTTGAGTGAGCTGAGCTCAATCAACGCCATTATACTTAGAATTTTCTTGGCATTTTTATTTCTAGCTGGGTGCTGCTTTAGCTGAACCGGGCCGGTCTGGGAGTGGGCCGTTTTCTCTAATAAGACATGATAAGTCTTATTTAATTTAAGTTGACCGGTCAAACTTGACACGTGGACCGATATATTTGCAAAGGAGCAGTTACGGCCATAACTGAGCCCCAGCCTTCATGGCCGTCAATTGAATTTGATGCCATGGCCTTCCCTCTTCCCCTTGAAACGACTAGATTTACTCCTCTCAGGGAGAGAATTAGTTTCCAGCCCTCGTCCAGCTGTCACAGAGCCGTTTCAGCCCCCCCCCCCATCACCATGGCCGAGCCAAGCTATAATGGGCCATTAATGGCCACCAGCTTTTGGCCGTTCCCCCTCCCTGGCCAAGCCTTTTAACACCCTCAGAGGCCCAAGAGGAAGTTTTCCCAGCCTTTACCTGAAGTTTTCGAGCCTCCCATTGTGCTGTTGAAGAATTCGGGCGACGCCACCACCGCGCAAATGGCATCACGACGATCGGCTCGACTCCAAACCACGAACAAGGTCCTCCTCTACCTCTTATTCTATGGATAGATCTTAGAAATCATTAGGAGAGATATAGGGCTCAAAAGAGCTGGATCGGGTGAGCGTTTCCATTGTTTTTCCGAAATTTCATGGTGGCGGGTTCGCCGAAAACCGCCTCTCTGGCGGCCGTGCCGCCGCCCGACGGTAGTCCTCACCTCAACAGAGGTGGTGATGTTGGTGTCTGGCCAGGGAGATGGATGGGTGGCCGGGAAATAGCTTTAGAAAAGCTACAGGAATAGTTGTTTTTCTGGTGCTGTTCGGGTTCGGGTAAAGAAGAAGATGAACAGTAGCATTTTATTATATTGTATATTGT
Source organism: Platanthera zijinensis (assembly GCA_039513925.1). Lineage (NCBI taxonomy): Eukaryota > Viridiplantae > Streptophyta > Magnoliopsida > Asparagales > Orchidaceae > Platanthera > Platanthera zijinensis. Next base: position 101,264,083 of record CM077085.1, on the reverse strand, counting down.
ATAATTAGGAATTAATCCCCCTTTACTGTGCACTAGGTTTAAACTTAAAATTATAGCCTGTAGGGGCTGAAACATAAAAAGTGGTCAACATAGAAAATGTAGCCCTTGATATCTAGTTTAATTAAAAATTGATTTCACTCAATTTGGAGTCCTGGTTAGACCACAACACACATTTTTGTGAGGTCTATCCATAGGGTTGTCCAGAGATTGATTTGGATGCCCACATCAATCCAGACATCCAAATGACTTGAAATTCGGGGTATGGGATATTATTAGCCTTACCTAGGACTTATCCAAAAAACAGAATTTTGGGGAATTTTTTTTTATAGTTTTTGTAAAAATTTAATAATTCATGTATTATTTAATTAGGTGTCCTAAACACCTCAAAATCCCCCCAAATTTGGGTGGAATGTTGATGCAGGCCACCCCTACGCGATGCTAGAATTGAAAATAACAAAAGGAAAGACTAAGGGACATTAGAGCGAACACCTAAAGTGCTTTGAAAGCGTTATAATAGGCATTTCTACGAACACGTGGTGCGCGTGCAAAGTTGGAAATTCCGGCAGAGTTTTGCTCGTAATGGCGCGATCTCACAAGTGGGTATCCCCCAACCAAAACTACACGAACAATCATATATATTTGGCATAACCTAACTCAACACCTAAGCATTCCTTACCAAGCAATTTTCTATCCATATGGAGGGTGTTCCGGACTCAAGCAACAATCCGAAATAGCCCGAACTCGGCCCTCAAAACAAATCAACGAGGATATACCAAATCCTCTTGATCCATTCAAAACCAAAGGCTAAACAAACCCCGACTTACAAACGTCCAAGGGGACCTATCCTTACAAAAATCTTCGTAAAAAATCGGTTAACAAGCAATGTGAAATCAGATTTTTAGAATGCAAGTTTGAATCAACATTTTAGAATAAAATATGCCATCTTAGTTTCCACCAATCTCACACTATAATAAGAGGAATTACACAAGCTTAGGGAAAGGAAAGCGTTACCCAAATTTTAGAAATTAGAGAAGAGGTGAGGAGGAGGAGCAAGATAATGGTGGAAGAGTCGCGCTCCCACGTGTCACCGGAGTCGCACTGGATGGGGGAAGAACCGAGCCGCCTTCTTCGGAGTCACACCGAAGGAGGATGGAGATAGCCGGAGCAGCAATAGCACACCCCAAGAGGGGCGGAGCAGCAGCCGAACGGCGGTTCCTGGGCGTCGGGTAGCTGGTCGGATCGGCCAGGCCGAGAGAACGGGAATGGGGGGGGGGCTGCAGCAAACCGATAGGTTTTCCATTTTCTCTTCTTCAATTACCCCTCTTCATCTCACCATACAAATATATATAAAGACCTACAACTTCCATCCACCCTTCATCTTAAACAAAAAGAAATCCTAACCACTACTAATCCATAACAATATAAAACTAAAACAACATAATTATAAAGCTTACAAAATGAAGATAACTAATAAAATTAAAGATAGGAGGATTATGATGATTATTTCAAAATGAAATAATCATGATAACCAAGATGGAATGACGAAGCGCCGATAATGGCGGCGGCGGCGGCGGTTGCGGCAACGATCAACAACGTCCATGAACATGTAGCGGCGACTGCGGCGGCGGCGACGACGGTTGCGACAACGGCCGTCAATGTCCACGAACATGTCGCGACGGCAAACAAACGAGAAATCCATGTCGGCATGAGAAAATGGCGGGGCAACCTTTCCATCAATCCTCCCCCGCTCAAAATCACTCATCACCGATGAGTGGCCAGGGAGAGACTAGCAGGAGACAGCAACATCCGCCGGTGGCATAGCGAGAGCGGACATCCACGGGGCATCCGCAATAGAACCGAACCTGTCATGAGCAAGAACAACAGAAAACCTCGCAGATGTGTCAGCATAAAAAAAATAGTGCAGTTCTTACCATCCAATGCGAGAACCAGAAAAGCCACGCGGAAGAGCGACATGGAGAGAATCTCACCTCTCAACCCAAGAGAATCTGACGTGGAAGGAAGAAGTAACGTAGAAAACCACTCAGGTGGAAACCAGATATGCAAAATAAAATTCGAAAAATTGAAACACGGTGAAACACCGAATGCACCGTAAATATCCGAAAAAATTGCATTAAATCCGAAATCCGGGAAAATTATGTAAGGATCGGCGCTCCAACGTGTGAAATTCATTACAGGACCCGAAGGTATCCACTTGAGGGCCGACAAGACTAAACTCAAAGCAATCACTCAGTAGTCAGATGCTCTCCAACATGTATAGTCGTGCAAGTGAAGCAAAGCAAAGGCACAGGTATAAGGTGGTGCCCTGTATACATGAAGTTCTTGTCGGGGCGAATAAAAATAATGTGCAAGGTGACTTGATGGGTGGCAATATCGTAAAGACACCAAATCAAAATGCACAAGCATAGGTAGATCAAGCATAGTCACCAACAAAACACTATCCGTCGGGAGATATCTCGTGAAGTGACCCGTCTCGTATGAAGCATGAGCAAGATAAAGTGGTGCAGTGATAAGATCAATGATTATTAGGATCAGCTCGTGAGCATCTAAACGAGGGGCCAACGCTAGTGTAGGGGGTATCCAAGTAGGTATATCATAAAGCGTAGACTCTGGCTAGCGGATCCATGTCCTAAAATGATATCAACTATAGGCACACAAGCAGGAGGGAGGGTCGGTAAAATCGAGCCCGAGACTAAATCCAAATCCAAATGAATCTCACACAACGGTGACTCAATCACGGGGCAGTCATCCGGGAAACTCATGTCTGGGCAAACATTAGAAGAATCGCCCAAAGATACTCTACCCTCAGGAGGAAACTCATCCAACATAGTAATTGAGAAATCCTCAATCTCTGGCTCCACAGATAGCTCAGATTTAATTTCAGAAAAATCTGATCGAGGGTCACTCGACATAGGGATCATAGACTAGAGAGGGTACTCAATAGTAGGGTGAACTGAAATATCACTAACAAGACATGTAGTGGCTAAAGGGGTACTCTCACAAGTCAACGTCTCATCAAAATCCCAAAAATCATTATCCAAATCGCTAGGATATCCAGTCTCCTCATCGTCAGATAAATCGGCAGTATCATCGGGCGCTATGGAACATGCCAAGATACTCTCATCTAACTGGACATCCTCATCAAAATCAGAAGATACCACTTCAACGTCCAGATCAGGATCAGCAGCAATCTCAGAGGTAGTCTGGGGTGGTTCCGGAGGGGAGACTAACATAGCTGAAGCCCTAGGTTTTGTGGGGCATGTCACGGGGTAGTGGCCAGTCACACCACAAGCATAACATAAAGCCTTCTCCTTGGCAACCTTAACTGGCTTCCTAGGCCTAACCTTCGACTGGATAACATCCCTAGTCGAGATAACAACAGATGGTGGAACAGGGGACCTAGCATGCTCTGGTTCCCACACGGCAGGTGTAGGTGTACTCAAAATGATTGGATCCTTTTGGGGAACGGGTCTAACGCGAGGCCTATCATCACTCCTATAATCAAAAAGCAGTCTAGTGTCCCGGTGTGGAGAAATAAAATCATGAGACGTCCTCATATGGGAGTATGGGGGAACGTGCTTGTTCGGTATAGGCAAAATCTTAGGCGGCGCTACACTCGGATAACCAGAAGACTGAGAACGGCAGTATGAGGGATAATACTCATCCGTTAACAAATTCTTCATAAGTTGCCAACCTACAAGTGAACTAACGAAGGTCGGTCCAAAACATCTCTCCTCATTGACCCAGAAGGTCAGGGATCGACCAGATAATTGCAATCTCGCAACCGGAATCCTGTGGGGGTCCACAAGATGATATTGCTCAAAATAAACTTCCATATCATCTACCCAATGTAAGAAAACCCGCGGTTCACCTAACCCATCGTAAGTCGGAGCAGGAATTCTAACAGGCCTAGAGGTGCGCGATGGTGGTGTTGTAATCGCTTGACTAACTGTACTGGAAGGAACATGTGTCCTAAGCTGTTGCCTAGGGGCATCAAGATGCGGCGTCGGAAGCCTACCTCCAAGTTGTGCTAACATTTCACTTATGTCATCACATTGGCGAGTCATATCCTTGCGAAGGGCACCAACCGAGGAACATGGGGGAAGGGGACTCCCAACGCATGCCATGATAGACTAACGGAAAAAGATTCAAATTAGGAAAGCACTTAAAACCTTTTTTTGTTGTTTTTATATAACTAAAAATAAAATTTTTAAAACGAACGAAACGTACCTAAGTGCAAGTGGGGGTAGCTCGGCTCGAGCGGATCGTTGTCAAGTTGAGAAATTGACAAACCTCCCTCTGATACCAAAATTGATGCAGGCCACCCCTACGCGATGCTAGAATTGAAAATAACAAAAGGAAAGCATAAGGGACATTAGAGCGAACACCTAAAGTGCTTTGAAAGAGTTCTAATAGGCATTTCTATGAACACGTGGTGCGCGTCCAAAGTTGGAAATTCCGGCAGAGTTTTGCTCGTAACGGCGCGATCTCACAAGTGGGTATCTCCCAACAAAACCTACACGAACAATCATATATATTTGGCATAACCTAAATCAACACCTAAGCATTCCTTACCAAGCAATTTTCTATCCATATGGAGGGTGTTCCGGACTCAAGCAACGATCCGAAATAGTCCGAACTCGGCCCTCAAAACAAATCAACGAGGATATACCAAATCCTCTTGATCCGTTCAAAACCAAAGGCTAAACAAACCCCGTCTTGCAAATGTCCAAGGTGACCTATCCTTACAAAAATCTTCGTAAAAAATCGGTTAATAAGCAATGTGAAATCAGATTTTTAGAATGCAAGTTTGAATCAATATTTTAGGATAAAATATGCCATCTTAGTTTCCACCAATCTCACACTATAATAAGAGGAATTACACAAGCTTAGGGAAAGGAAAGCGTTACCCAAATTTCAGAAATTAGAGAAGAGGTGAGGAGGAGGAGGAGCAAGATAATGGTGGAAGAGTCGCGCTCCCACGGGTCACCGGAGTCGCACCGGATGGGGGAAGAACCGAGCCGCCTTCTTCGTAGTCATACCGGAGGAGGATGGAGATAGCCGGAGCAATAATAACACACCCCAAGAGGGGCGGAGTAGCAGCTGAACGGTGGTTCCTGGGCGTCGGATAGCTGGTCGGATCGGCCAGGCCGAGAGAACGGGAATGGGGGGGGGGGGAGGCTGCAGCAAACCGATAGGTTTTCCTTTTTTTTATTCTTCAATTACCCCTCTTCATCTCACCATACAAATATATATAAAGACCTACAACTTCCATCCACCCTTCATCTTAAACAAAAAGAAATCCTAACCACTAATAATCCTTAACAATATAAAACTAAAACAACATAATTATAAAGCTTATAAAATGAAGATAACTAATAAAATTAAAGATAGGAGGATTATGATGATTATTTCAAAATGAAATAATCATGATAACCATGATGGAATGACGAAGCGCCGGCGACGGTGGCGGCGGCGTCGGCGGTTGCGGCAACGATCAACAACGTCCACGAACATGTAGCGGCGACGAAAGTTGTGGCAACGGCCGTCAATGTCCACGAACATGTCGCGGCGGCGAACAAATGAGAAATCCATGTCGGCACGAGCAAATGGCGGGGCAACCTCGCCATCAGATGTCTTAGGGGGAATGTTAGAACTCCGGTACAAATTCCACCTCTTTTGGAAGTGTTTTGATTGAGTTTTAACTCGACCCTAGTTTGGCCCTTATAGGGTTAATTAGGTCAATTCATTCCTTTTGGGATTTGAGTGGTCAAACAACCTCAACAGAGGCTGATATTTTGTCCACTGGCTTTTTGGGGCTTGACACACCCTCCAATGTAATTTGGGGTGGTTTGGGATAGGGTAGCCCTAGAACCCTAGGGTAGGTCCCTTAATGGGGATTTTAAGGGTTGTGAAGGTCATGGGGCCAAATGACCTTGGAATGAATTGAAATTTGGTGGAGAGGATTATGGGGTTATTATAGTTCTATGGACAAAATCTTAGGCGCTTTGGAGACAGTTAGGCCACCGAAAACCCGAACCCTAGTTTAGTGCACCAATCTTAAATTGAACTATTAGGCTGACAAATGAACTCAAAATCAAATAAAATTTGGGCAGGGTGATTTTCTTGTTTAAATGGCAATAATGTAATTTTGTTGAGAGTTTTTGGTTAATTTATACAGTACTTCATATACAACTCTAATTGTGCCCTAGATATTTATTTTTATGATTCTAGAATTTCTGTTCACTGAAATGTTATGAAATCTTGGATAAGGGCATCTTATAGCATGTTATACCTTCTGTATGTTTCTTGGGAGTTTTATCTGATTATTTTAGGTACTTTCTTCTTTAACTTACCATTTGAGATATGTAGTCAAAAATATAAATCATGCCAGATTACTATTTGTAAAATTATGAAATTTGGTTCGTGGTTGTTTAAAACCACGATAGTGATCCTGTAATTTTCCCTTGAATTTTAGATGATTAAAAATAGTACCTCCTTCACTAAGCTAGGAAAATTAGTATTTTACATTAAAATAAATTCAGAGCCCAAAATATTAGATAAAAAATCATGGATAATGGTTTATGATAGTTTTAGGTCACCATAAAGCTTCTGTAATTTTCTTGTGATTTTTGGGTACATATTTACAGTACTTTCTTCATAATATAGTAGAAGTGGTCTAAAATGGTAAATTAGGAAATATAGGCGTAAACACCTCTGAAATTTCTCAAAACTTGGAATTACTGCTTAAATGTCTCATAGGATTTTTACTGATTTTATGATGATTTATTGTTTGCTCATTAGTGCACTTCATGTTCATACTAGGGCATTGGGAGGCTTAGAATAAATAAATTAAATGCCCGATAAAAAGGAAAAATTTGGAAATCTTGGACTTAGTTATATTATGACATGATAGACCTCTAGTAAATATTATAAGAAATTTGGAAGACAGTTTGGAGTACCTCCCCTTATATACCTCATGTATCTTTGGATGGTCTGCATATAGTAAAACAACAGAAACTGAACTAGAGTGGATAATGAACTTGGGGAAAATGAATTTTGGTAGTTTGCTGGTTCGGATAGGGCAAGTTAAGTTTAAGTTCATTATTGGAAGTCAGGATAAGTAGAGTGAGAGGGGCTAGTGTTAAGTGGTGTTCGGGAACGACTAAAGATCATCCGCCCCGGGTAGGAGAGGAAGAGGCTTAATTTTTTAGAGCTAGGTCTAAAGTAATCAAAAAGGATCGGGTAACGGGTATCAACCAATAACAATAAGTGCCTTGCGAAAGGGAACGGTGGGCTTCAGCTACCATCATAGTTCCTAGTGCCCTTTGAGAGCCCTTCACGGGGAATACCGGGGGCAGTCCTGGGCTAACGTAAACTGTATGAATAATAAGTTAAAAGAGCAACTAGTATAATTAGGGTTGCACATACACACACCCCGATAGCTAGGAAGGTAGAATAAGTTGGTTTGGTTGCCATTCTGACGGTAACTCTGAAGGTAGATGCACGGACGGGACAGTCCGGGGAGCCGAGGGATCAAGGGTTTGAGTACAGAATAAAGGTGGTGGGTCTTCGGTATTTGATTGTCGTTCACACCGACATCGGTACGTTGAATCGGCGGTGTGGGACACTTAGCCAAAGAAAGTCTGGTGGATATAGCCAGCACTAGTACGCAGATACTCTAGGTTGTGTTCTTCTAGGGGCGTACGGAAGGGCTAGGCCCGGTAGTGTGGATACCCTCATAGGAGTGGGGGGCCCGACCCACTGTCTCCATTTGCCACTATGGAGGTTCCTGGGAGTGAAGCTAGCTGCCCGAATAGGGGGAACTAAAGGTCTGTGCGCATAGAGTTGTGTGCGTGAGTTACACTTGCATGAATCATTGCATAGCATATCACTACACTCATATTTGCATACAACCGACACCCCAACGTATAAATCGGTATGGGACTTTTTATACGAAGGGAGCCTTGCAGAATACCCATTAACTTATAAGTTTGTATGGGCATTCATATAAGTTAAGGTTACTTACTTACTGTTCTACTTGTCTTGTTGTGTTTATATTACTTACTACCATAGAATTGCTAGATGTACTTTATTCTAGATAGCTATTTTTACACCATGTTAGTTGTTAGATTAGCTCCATTATCATCTGCTTGATTACTCTCCACCTTTGTAGCTTCCCTTTCCTCCTCTCCGCTCAGTGCTTAGGAGCCGTGGGAGGAGGGGTAGGGTATGATAGGGCTTAGTCTTTATGACTAATGATTTTCGAACCACAACATTACAGGAGCTCCGGATGGGAGACAGGGACTAGCAGTCCAGGGACCAGCACCAGCGGAGTACGGTGCGCATGAAGGTGGGTCAGTCTAGCACTGGTGCACCTGCGACCAACTCCGTGAGGGATTAGTGTTTTTATAGCTTCCGCGATGAGTGATTTGTAGTGAGGAATCTGATGTACTGGGCTCAAGCCCGTTTATCTATATTTCATCTGAACTGTATCTTTGGAGTACTTATTCTTCTATTTTCTGTTATTATCTATTGATGGATTGGTTGTGATTTTCTATTCATACATGTTTCCGTGGACCTGTTTACATTTTATGTACACTTACTTCTCTCTACTTGTGATCGAAAAAGGCCGGCAGAATTGGCATTTTGTAGTGGCGGCCTTCCCGTGAGTCGGTGCCACCGCAAAGCGGCAATTCTGGGCTAAGACCCCGGTTTTTGAAAAGAAAAAAAAAGGGGTCTTACACTATATCCCAAAATCTAGTCCTCCATAGTAGGACAAAACATATAGAGATTAGGCATCACTTCTTAGGAGATAATGTTGAAAAGAATAAAATTGAACATAAATATATCCCAACTGATTTGCAAAGGGAAGATATTTTCACCAAACCCTTGGATGAAAAGAAACACACATTCTTCTTGAATCAGTTAGGAATGTTAGATGGAGGAAGTTTAAATTAAGATCAAAGATTATAAAACTTTAAAAATTGACCAAGACTACTCAAAAATTTTAATTTTTCTAGTGTCTATAGGTTCTTTCTGAACTTTGACCTGCGCTCGACGTTTTCCCCCAATATCGTCTAACAGAGATCGACGTTCTCATGAGATCGTCGAACGGAGTTCAGCGTTTTCCAGATAGTGCTAGGCTATCTCTTTCCGGTCAGAGATCGTCGAACGGAGCTCGACGCTCTCCAATATCATCAAACGGAGATCGACGATGTTTAAGACCTTTCAGATTCGTTTAGAAGCCCAGATCGTCGAACTGAGTTCAACGATCTTTCCTTTTCAGAGTCGAACCCTGATATAAAATTCATTTTTCGGCCGTCATTCTCTTTTGCGAATTCATACTTTCTGCATAGTTTTCCTTCCCTCCAAACCTCTTTGCACTTTATCTTGTTTGTTTGTTTTTGCAGGAAAAACATGGCCGTCTCTGTTGCTGTCTTAGCTGCAATGAAGTTTGATACCGGTTTTGATATAGATATGGATTCATTTGAGGGTAGTGATCAGATTTTCAACGATGTTGGAGACCTTTCAGTGGAGTATAGGTTCTTTGCTGATATAGTTGGAAAAGTTCTATTAGCAAAACATTCTGCTCATGATACAATCTCTAGGGATCAGTTTTGCTTGATGGCTGCTATAGTTGATAAGAATCATCTGAATTGAGGAGAACTCTTTTTTGATTTAATTAAGAAGAAGATTAACAAGAACTTTGTTAACTTTGGGAGGATATTAGGCTTGTTTTTGCATAACAGATGCCCCCAACTGCTTATGTCAAATGGTATGCACATAAATGCTTCCAAGAGACTCTCCTGTGCTCTCTTTGGAAAGTGGGATAAGCAGATTGCCAAACCCAACAGGGGTCCTGCAGATACCTCAACTTTAGGCACAAGGACTATTCCAGTCACTTCCCCTCAGGCAACTGCCCCCCCTAGAAGAATTGCTTGATGCTTCCTCCTCCTCATCTCCACTATCTCCACCTCCTATTTCTTTAACCATCCCTACATCCACCATTTCAATTTCAATTTCATCCCCCATCACAATTTCCTCTCCCATCTCAATTCCATCTCCAACTACTTCTTCACCACCTCCAGCCACTCATCAAGATAAATTCCATCCTCTACATTACTATCCCCCTCTTTACATTGATTCATCCATCCATCTTCCATCATTCAATCCGTTAGATGATTCCTTCATGGATGATTCTCAGTCATCACCTCTAGATCCCCCATCATCATTTACTTCTAACCAACAACTACTACAAGATATTCTGGCTCAACCATATTTCACCCCATCCATCTACATTCCAGTGACATCCATCACAACCATCCCCATATCAGAACATCCATTCCTCTTCCATCCACATCATTTCTCCACATAACGGCAGCTCCACAGACATCATCAATCTCTGTAACTTTCTCCTTTACCTCTACTCAAGCATCCCTTGAGCAAGTAGATATTCCTGTCCTTGCAGATAAGATTTATGAGATGTTAGCTCCCGGGCTAACACTCTTACTGGATACCTCCTTGGCTCCACTTCTCAAATCCATCAATGAGTTATCTGCCAGGCTTTTTTCTTTCCATCCTCCTCAGGAAATCCCTTATTTGGGGTGCCTTGATCCAGTTTACACTGAATCAAGGCAGGGGGAGATGCCAAATGAAGAAGTGATGATGCCTGATCCAGAAGAAGAAGTGCTAGTTGCTCCAGCCCCAACTCCAGTTCCATCTTTCAATGCAGTTGACCTCAGGTCTATGCTGTCAGTTTTTGATGTACTGTATTGCAGATATCTTCCAGCACAAGATGCTGAAGATCTTACTAAGGCCATTGTGCCTGTCTCTAGCTGTGATCCCAGCTTGATATTATCTTACATCAATTCTATCAAGGCTGTGAAAATTACTACCGCTGCTGCTGATGATATGATAATGATAGAGGCTAGTGTTTTAGAGCCTGATATTGTTGTTGAGGCTGCTTCTCTAGTTTTTCTTTCAGAATCTTCAGCTGTTAGTGTACCAGTTAGTGCTGCTCCTTCTATCAGTGTTTTTTCTCCTGCTACTTCTGCTCCTGCTCCAGCTCCTGTTACTGCTCCTGTTCCTGCTACTACTGCTTCAACTAAACAAACTAAACAACAGCCGGAATACTTTAAAAGGATTGATGATCTGTATGACAATCCCCAGAGTTCTGAAAGAGATGAATAAAGGACTGATTCTGATGATTCCTCTGCAACCATTGCAAGGAAGAGGAAATAAGGAAGTAAGGCTATGAAGAAAGTTCCTGCAGAAAAAGTCACTAGTGATAATGATATTCCCTACTACATACTGCATGACTGTCCTATTACTGAACCCTGGATGCAATAATCCAGAAACCAATTGAAGGCTATGCAGAAGAGAAGGAAATATGACCAAGGCACATCTCATCATAATCCTCCTCCTCCTCCTTTTCCAGATGCAGGATCTGGTGGAGGTTCAGCTCCTCAAACCTCTCATGCTACATCTCAAAGTTCCTCTCAGGTTCAAGAAAGATCACAATCCAGAGGACATCAAAAAGAGGCTACCAGTCAAGAAGAGGTCAATTCAGAGGAAATCAAAGGGGTTACAAAGTATATTCAAGAGGACAATCCAGTCAGCATCCTTATCAAAGGGAAGGACAAGGCCCAACTTATTCAACTTCTAGTCCATTCCCATATAAGCTCAAAGAACCTATTCCCTCAAGAGCTCCCCCTGCTGATACCATTAATAGATATGAACCTCCTATTCTTTATGAAGATCCAGAGAACAATCCTGTATCTTGAACAACAAGGATGAAGGAATTAGCTGCATTAGACCAGATAAAGAAAGCAAGAGAACAAGGAAAAGACACTTCAAATATTTCTACATTATCTGAACAAAGAAAGAAAGAGCTAGAGAGATATTCTTCTAGAAGATTCTTTGACCCAGAGAGATACATGGAATTTCACCCAGAGGCAGTTGTCCCCAGAGCCAAATCTCAAACTACCCTTGGTGCTGCTAATGACAGAAGATCTAAAAGAGAAGCTGAAAACCCCAACAGGGATATCCTTTTCAAAAAGGGCAAGGAAAAGGACTGATAGTGTAAGACTGAACGATATATATCTCTCTTTGAACAATCTGTGTGATTTTTCATATGCTTCTGCAATGCTATTATTTAATCTTCTGCAATGTTGTATTTGTTTTTGTTTGTATGCCTTTAAAATTCCTATATCATATAAATAGTAATCCTAACCCAAATAGGGGGAGATTGTTGGAACATCCTATTACTAATTTGGGTAAGGATCACTATGTTCATATGAGTGTGTCTTGACCTCATTGTATAGATTTAAAGGTCAACTAGAATAGGTCTAAGGCTTAGAACTTAGGTTTGAAAGCTGCCCCCAAGACCTCCTAGTACAGATTACAAATGCAGAAGTCAAAGGCAATTATAGTCGAGCTCAGGACGACGAGTCGTCGAACTCGGTTCGACGATCTTCGAGCTCAGATCGACGTTTCTGTCTTAAGTTAAAATCTTGATCTCTGAGCTTTGTTCGACGATAGTCGAGCTCAGATCGACGATTTCTATTTCAAGTTAAGTTCCAGTCTCAAAGCTCAGGTCGACGGTAGTTGAGCTCATACCGACGATTTTCTTGAGAGATCGGCGATTTTAGGATTTCAAAATCAGTCAGTTATGGAATTCAAATTGATTTAGATCCAGCAGTTAATACAAAGGAATTTATAGCCGTTTCAATCAATCTGGAGCAAGTTTCAAGGAGACTAAAAGAGAATGTTACTTAGGACTTTCCTCCAGAGACAGTTATCAATTAAGGAAGTCATATATGACTGGCTAACGACTATCTAGAAGATTGGATTTCAATATATCATTTCAGAAAATAGAGACAGATAACAATAACGAGAAAACAATCAAGAACAACATCTGAGATCTGTGAGACACACACAAGAACTACAGGATTATAGTTTTAGAATTCTTACAAAACATAAGGAATAGAATAGAGAAGGAGATCAACATACAGGCCAGAATTATTTTTGTATTCTTTCAGATCTCATCTCTGATTAGAGTGTTCAAGGCTTCATCAATCAAGACTGAAGACACATCACATTTCAGCTATTGCTGAAATCATCCTTTGCTGGAGATCTCAATCATTCTAAAGGCCTATCGCCCTATGCAAAGCTTCTCTTCCTGAACAACATCAAATCTCAGGGGGAGCTTTGATATCAACAATCCACTAGTCTTCTCTTTGACTGTTGAACAAAGAAGAACAACTTCACCTCCTTTTCTTTTCTTTTGCTGTAAAAGGGTTATACAGAACTCACTTCAAAAGTTTTGTGTTTGGTTTCTGAGACCTTGTCAAAACTCAGTGGTGGCAAGACACCAGATCAAAAAATCTGGTTTGATTTTTGAGCACCTTATAAAAAGCTCATTGGTGCCCAGGACACCTGATCAAATATTCTTGCAGTGGATTCCAACCTAGGGTGGTAGAAGAGTGGATGTACCCAGGTTGATTGGGGAACCACTATAGCTCCTTGTGTCTTCTGGTTGCTTGTGTTCTATTTACTGTGTGGTATGATTTACTTTCTTGCTTTAATTTATTTAGTTTACTGCAAGCACAATACACTATAATTAAATTAAGTCTTCCACTGCCAATTAATTTTTAATTTGAAAAATTATTTTAATATACTTTATCCCCCTCCTCTAGAGTAATGGTAGATCTTACCCTCACTTTTGGATAGGTATACTCCAAACATTAGTAAATAAACTTCTTCTAATGTTATTTGTTTATGCTGTAGCAAACCTAGGCATATAGTTGTTGATTGCCCAGTGAAGAGGAAAGAACAAGGAGTGAAGAAGCACCACAAGGGGAAGAAGAAAGAGAAGTCCCTTGTTGCCAAGAAGGAAAAGACCTGGTCTGACTCTTCATCTGGGTCAGACAGTGAAGAAAAAGCTTACATTGGGCTAATGGTTATTGCTAAAGAAGATCCTGAAGAATATCCTACAGCTAGGATAGGGATCAGGGTCCATCTATCGCATTCAGAGAGTGACTCAGAGGTGGGTAAAGATGAAGAAGAAAATGTTCAATGCCATGGATTGATGGCAATAACTGATGAAGAGAGAAGCAAGGATTAGCCGTGACAAGCTCAGGTAAATTCTAGATCTCAGCCCTCTATTTAAAGTCATGAGGCTAGCTCAGATTCTGAAGCTCAATCATCAAGAGATGAAGGTGATTCAGATTCTGAAGATTATGTCAACTCTATAATAGAAAAGTTTGGAGAACTTCTTGAAGATTTCAAGAAGTGCAAGCTCCTCGCCAAGAGACAGGAAAAAGAGCTTCTCAGTTTTAGGAGCAAGTGTGAGGGCTAAGAAAAGGCTTTTAATGATATGGCTACATAATTAGCAAAGCTTAAGGGGATCATTGATATGCAGTCTATGGTAAGAATCTCAAATGCAAAACTTATCTAGAAACATAACGATGATCTCCTAAATGAGAAATTACTGGTGGCCAAGTTTTCTAAGCCAAGCATTGTGATTCCCTTAATTGACACCCTCCTTACAGTAGTGGGTAAGAAAGGTCTAGGATTTAAGGGACTTCCTAGACCTCCCAATACAAAAGTAAAGGGAAAGGGGAAGGCACTAGTTGTGCCTCTAGACTCATTGCCTCCAATTTCTTTTCATAAAGTCTTGTTGCCTTCTAACATGTATGACCATGAAAGCTGTTATGGTCACTGGGAGAATCGTAGATCCACTGGTTTGGACCAATATGGCCATAGCTAAGGTGGAAGATACAACCATGTGAGGGATCTTAAGGCTGCCCATGAGGAAATTCAACTGGCCCATCCTTTACCATTTCTTTTAGGTTCCCCAGGCCCAAAACTCAAGGATAATGTTGTTGCGGGAAATCTGAGTCATCCAGCAAAAGTAGTGACTCAAGTTGTATCTTCTGGCAAGGCTGGAATGGCAGTTTCTAATGTTATCAAATGCATGTTCGATGAAAAGAGACATGCAACTGGTGGATCTCAAAAAAGACCAAAACAGTCAGCTAAAATACTTACCTTCAGTCAAATGGCTGCAAAAAGAAATCAGAGATATACAACATCACATCTTCCCACTGTTCAGGGAGCAGTTCAGTCAAATGCTGCTCCTAAACAGAAAAGGAGATATAATGTCCATGAGTGCTGGTGTTGTTGCAAAGTGGTCCACTATACTGTAGATTGCTGGCACAATCCTTCAATGTCAAGAAATAGCCAACCTGTCAGGAATTCTGCAGGAACGCAAGCTTATTTTCAGGTTTATGTTAACATAGGACCCAATAGAAATTGGGGTCCTAAGGTGAGATAAATTGTGTTTTTCAGGTTAGTTGAAGTACCAATTCCCCTAAATGGTACTTGGACAGTGGATGTTCCAGGCACATGACTGGAACAAAGGAACTGTTGAATGAGTTCACTCCAGTAAAGAATGGACCTAAGGTCATCTTTGGAGGGTCTTACAAGGGAATAACCAGAGGTTATGGTAAGATCTCAAATTGCATAATCACCATCACAAAGGCAGCTTATGTGGAGGGGTTGCAACCCAACCTCATAAGCATAAGAGAACTATGTGAGCTTGGTAATGACATTTCCTTCCACAAGGATAAGTGCCACATCAAGAGGTTAATTGACCAAATTGTCATCTTAACAGGCAGTAGGAGTGGGAATGTTTATTGTTTAAACTCTTCTTGCTTAGATAATAGTTCCCCTATATACCTAGTTACAAATGACAAAGTCGCATATTGTGTCCAATGGAACAAGAGACTTGTTTTTTTGAATTATATGACCATTGGTCAGTTTTCTAGTGATGAGCTAGTTAGGAATGGTCCCAAAAAATTGTTCCAAGGAGGGTATCTGTGCTGCTTGCCAAAAGGTAAGCAGACTAAGACCTCCTTCAAGGGCTTTGGGACTAAGGACTCAGTGAGATGCTTATATCTCCTGCATATGGTGAAAGATAGGGATAGATCTGACTTACTCTAGTTAAATATATATGTTATATAAAAGATTAAGTAGAACATAAAAATAAAGAAAGAAAGTAAGCAATCTAGATGACATAAGGATTGTAGTGGTTCCCCAAAATTGGGTACATCCACTCTTCTACCACCCTGGTAGGAATCTACTACAGGTTTTTGATCAGGTGCCCTGCCACTACAAGAACTATTTGCAGGGAGATCTTGCAACCCTTTGAACTTTGGATCAGGTGCTCAAAAACCAACACACAGATTTTTGATCGGGTGCCTGCCACCAAGAGGTTTTACTTTTGAAGGGAGTAATAACCCTTTACATAGAAAAGGGAAAAGAAATGATGTTGTCTTCTCTGTCAATGATCTGAGAGAAGACTAGTGGATGTTGATGATGTCAAAGCTCCCAGTGAGATTTTGTAGATGATCAGGAAATGGAAGCTTTGCTTCAGGGTGTAGGCTTTCAGATTGATGTTGATCTCCAGCAAGCCTGTTAGACTGCTTTTGAATTTTTGTCTCTTGAATGCTTGAAGCAGATAAAGAACTCTGATACTTAGATTTTTGGAAGAAGGCAGAGTTCTTTTCTTGTCTATTGTTGTCTCTCCTCTTGTCTGAGAATTCTCCTGTAACTTCTCTTATGTAAGAGTGAATCTATATGTATTGACTGATCTTAATTCAAAAGCATTTCAATTTCCTTTTACTGCAATGGATGAATATTCCCGAGAATGGAAATTACTTTGGGAATCAATTAACATTAAATCCAGATTAAATCCATAATTAATGCAGCCTCCAAATGGCTATATTCATAAAAATATATAACATTAAATATGATAGCTATAATCGCCTTTAATTAAGCATTGATTAATTCTGCCAGCTGTAATTAATTCTACCTGAATACTGCAAAGAAATCGTCAAATTGAAATTTAAAGCTTTCTTCAAACTGAGCTCGGAGTTTATTGATCTCATCTCGGAGTTCGTTGAGCCCAGCTCGAAGTTCGTCGAGCTGAGCTCAGAGGATTTGAACTACAAAAATGTTGAACTGAGTTTCACAGCTTTCTTTAAGTTGAGCTCAGAGATCGTTGAACTGAGCTGAGAGTTCGTTGAACTGAGCTCGGAGAATTTCTTTGAGCTAAATTTTTGAAAATTAAGTCTTAATTTCTCTGGAATTTTTTTGAAGGAGCAAACCTCGAAATAAACCTATGACCCTTGAATATACATATTGGGTCAATCTAATACATCCTAATAGTGATCCTTGCCCAAATAAGAACTAGGGTTCCAACAATCTTCCCCTATTTGGGTGAGGACACTATTTACACAAAAACAAATAAAATACAAAGCAAAATAATCTGCCTGAATTATAAATTTTTTTCAGCAGATGTACAAAGGTGCTTTGATAAATAAAATAAATAAAACAAAGCTACTCATGAATCCTCTTAATTTGCTGAGACTATAGCTTTTGATTATTATCAAATACCACTGCACCTTTATGGTAAGATAGGTCTTTTCCTGAAAAGAGATATTAGGAGTTCTGGACCCAGATTACCTTGGGTCCTCGTTCTTTATAATAGTAAGAAATAAATGAACACTCAGGATGATTTTTATAACATAGTGGATGAAATTTCATAGAAGGGATGAACTACTTGGTAAAAGGATTTATGAATTCTAGATTTTGATTATAATTTTGAAAAGAATATTACTTTCTATTTTGACATTTTGAGTTCGACAAAGTAAAATATTTTCGTCAATCTCGGTTTGACGAAGTGGATTTATTTAGTCAATCACAATTTACTGACCAAAAATTTCTGTTCAGAGTTCGTCGATCGGAGTTCGACGAACCATATCGATTTCGTCGATCTCAGTTCGACGAAATATTTTGAACATAGTTTTTCTGAAATTTCTTGATTTGTTTTGGTTTAGGATTTTGTAAAACTTCAGTTATTTTATTTAAGACTTCTGACTTTTATTTTCCTTTAATTGTTTCTAAAGAAACTATTTGATCAAAAACATTTTTCAAATTTTCTTTAAGTTCTATATTTTCATAAGATAAAATATTTAATTTCTTTCTGAGAAGTTTTATTTCCTTCTCAGATTGAATCAGATCTCTACAAAGGATTTAAAATCATCTTTCAATTGATCTGAAGAAAAATCAAAGGAAGAGATTACCTAATCTTCTTCATCATCTGATTCAGATTCTTCTTCAGAATTACTGCATGAGGCATTGATTGCCATAAGACAGAATTCTCTTGTTCTTAACTCTTCTTCATCTTTAGTTGTACAGGATAAAGCTTCAGAGTCAGAGTCACTCCATGATACAACATCAAGTTTTCTCTTTTTAGCGGATCCAGCAACACTTGCTGTGAGGGAGTCCCACATATCCTTTGCTGAGGAGCATTCAACAAATTCCTGAAAAATTTCGTCAGACATAAATTGAATAAGAATGTTCATTGCTCTTGCATCAACAATCTTTACCTTTTCTGGCATCTACCCACTTAGATGATGGAACAGTATTTGTGCTTGTTGTTGCTTGAGATTGAAATGGACCGGTCAAGATAGAATTGAAAATTTCTTCATCAGTAGACTCATAAAATACCTAATCCTTGCCTTCCATTGTGCAAGCTTATCTAGATTGTACATAGGACGTCTGGAGCTTGAAAACTCTTCATTTTGTGCCATGAAAGTCTCTTAAGAAAAATAAGATCTATCAGATCGTTTTGGTTCAGGTGTTAGCCGGTACAACCAAAGGAACGACCCTCTGATACCAATTGAAAGATAGGGATAGATTTGACTTACTATAGATAAATATATATGTTATATAAAAGAGTAAGCACATCACAAAAATAAATAAATAAAGAAAGCAATCTAGATGACACAAGGATTATAGTGGTTCCCAAAAAATTGGTACATCCACTCTTTTACCACCCTGGTAAGAATCCACTAAAGGTTTTTGATCAGGTGCCCTGCCACCACAAGATCTATTTGCAGGGAGATCTCGCAACCCTTTGAGATTTTTATCAGGTGCACAAAAACTATCACACAGGTTTTTGATCAGGTGCCCTGCCACCAATAGGTTTTACTTTTGAAGGGAGAAATAACCCTTTACACTGGAAAGGGAAAAGAAATGATGTTGTATTCTCTTTCAATCATCTGAGAGAAGACTAGTGGATGTTGATGATGTCAAAGCTCCCCTTGAGATTTTGTAGATGATCAGGAAATGGAAGCTTTTCTTTTAGGTGTAGGTTTTCAGATTGATGTTGATCTCCAACAAGCTTTTAGACTGATTTTGTATTTTTGTCTTTTGAAAGCTTTGAGCAGATGAAGAACTCTGATACTTAGATTTTTGGAAGAATGCAAAGTTATTTCCTTGTCTATTGTTGTCTCTCCTCTTGTCTGAGAATTCTTCTGTAACTTCACTTCTGTAAGAGAGAATCTATATGTATTGACTGATCATAATTCAAAAGCATTTCCATTTCCTTTTACTGCAATGGCTGAATATTCCCGAGAATGGTAATTGCTTTGGGAATCCATTAGCATTAAATCCTAATTTAATGCATAATTAATGCAACCTCGAAACGACTATATTCATAAGAATATAAAGCATTAAATATGATAGCTATAATCGCCTTTAATTAAGAATTAATTAATTCTGCTAGCTGTAAATAATTCTGTCTGAAAACAGCAAAGAAATAGTCAAACTGAAATTTAAAGCTTTCTTCAAACTTAGCTCGGAGTTATTTGATCTCAGGTCGGAGTTTGTTGAGCACAGCTTAGAGTTCGTCGAGTTGAGCTCAGAGAATATGAACTACAAAATCGTTTAACTTAGTTGAGCTAAGAGATTGTTGAACTGAGCTCGTAGAAATTCTTTGAGCTGAATTTCTGAACATCAAATCTGAATTTCTCTGGAATTTTTCTGAAGGAGCAAACCTAGAAATAAAACTATGACCCTTGACTATACATATTGGGTCAATCTAATACATCCTAGTAGTGATCCTTGCCCAAATCAGAACTAAAGCTCCAACATATGGACTTGTTTGGTCCTATTCTTGGTCAGAGTCTAGGTAGGAAGGTTTACACCCTTGTGGTGGTTGATGACAATTCCAGGTTTGCATTGGTGTTCTTCTTTAGAAGAAAGGATGAAACCGTTGATGTCTTCATGAATTTTGTCAGTAAGATTCAGAATGAACTTGGAAGCTCAGTGGTCAAAATAAGAAGTGATCATGGAATAAAATTTAAGTCTGCTGCCATGAATACTTTTTGTGAAGAGCAAGGGATTCATAAAGAATTCTCCTTTCCAACAACACCCTAGCAAAATGGGTTGGCTGAGAGGAAAAATAGGATACTAATAGAAGCAGGGAGAATATTGTTGAGTGACACTTCTCTCCGTCAATATTTCTAGGCTAAGGCAGTTAACACTACATGTCATATTCTCAATATGGCTTCTATCACCAAATTCCACAAGAAGATTCCCTATGAGATCTTAAAGGGCAGAAAACCAAACATATCCTATATCAGGATCTTTGGTTGCAAGTGTTTCATCTTGAATAATGGTAAGTCAAAAGTGACTAAGTTTGCTGCCAAATCCCATGAGGGGATATTTGTTGGGTATAACAATAATAGTAAGGCATATAGAGTCTATAACTTGACAAATCAAGTTGTAGAAGAATCTGTCCATGTAATGTTTGATGACTAAAGCATGATTGATAGTGAGCTATCAAGCTCTTGGCCTAGTTTTGCAGGTACAGAAGCCATGATGTAAAAGCTCTCCATCAAAGATAAAGACCCAGCTTTGCAAGAAGAATATGGAGAGGGAAGCTGTCTAGAGGAAGCATAGGATAGTCTAGCTGGAAATGAAGACTAACAAGCAGAAGAAAATGGTACTCAACAAGAAGCAGTCAGGCTGCCCCCAGCAGTCAGATATCTGAGAGATCATCCTCCAGATAAGATAATAGGTGAGGCTAGCAAAGGTGTACAGACCAGAAGCAGGAGTATTAACAAAACTCTTTATTCTAGCTTCCTGTCACAAGAAGAGCCCAAGAAATTTGAAGAGGCAAATCAAGACCAATTCTGGATTGGTGCAATATAAGAAGAACTGAACCAGTTCAAAAGGTGCAGGGTCTAGAAGCTGGTTCCCAGACCAAATGGTCAAAATGTCATTTGAGTCAAGTTGATTTTAAAAATAAACATGATGAAAATGGTATTATAATAAAGAATAAAGCTAGACTGGTGGCCAAGGGGTACAGACAAGAAGAGGGGATTGATTATGATTAGACTTTTTCCCCAGTTGCAAGGTTTGAAGCCATCAGACTATTCCTTGTATTTGCAGCCTTCAGGGATTCAAAGTCTTCCAGATGGATGTGAAATCAGCCTTCCTGAATGGAGACTGGAAGGAAGAGGTTTATGTAGAGTAGCCTCCAGGTTTTGTAGATTTTAACTCTCTTACTACTGTGTATAGACTTATTAAAGCTCTATATGGAGTCAAGCAATCCACTAGAGCATGGTATGAGACATTGTCAACCTTTCTCATTGAGAAAAAATTCTCAAGGGGAATGATAAATAAGACCCTATTTCTATGGGAATCTAAGGGTAAGATAATCCTAGTCCAGATTTATGTTGAAGACATAATATTTGGCTTTACTGATGACAACCTCTACAGGAAGTTTGAAAAACTTATGCAGGGGAAGTTTGAGATGCGAAGTATTGGTGAACTGAAGTTCTTGGGACTCCAAGTAAGATAGACTGATGATAGTCTATCCATATCCCATTCAAAGTTCACTAGGGAGTTAGTCAAGAAATATGGTATGGAAAATGCTTCCACCATAAGAACTATAATGAGCTCAAGTATGCCTATAGGCATAGATGATCCACGGAAACCTATTGATCCAACTTTGTATAAGGTATAGATGGCTCCATTCTCTACCTAACTGCAAGTAGGCCTGACATTATGTATGCAACTTGTGTCTGTGCTAGGTATCATGCCTTACCTAAAGATTCTCACTATACTGTTGTGAAAATAATCTTAAGATATCTTAAGGGCACCCCAGATCTTGGCCTTTGGTACCCTAGGAATGGGGAGTTTGAACTAACAGGCTATTCAGATGCAGATTTTACAGGCTGTAAGGATCACAGGAAGATCACTTCTAGCTCCTGTCAATTTTTAGGTGGAAGGATTATCTCTTGGAGCAGCAAGAAGCAAACAAGTGTCGCAATCTAAACTATTGAGTCAGAGTATATTTTAGCTGGGAGCTGCTGTGCTCAGTTGTTTTGGATCCATCGTCAACTGCAGAACTATAATATTCAGATAAGTAGAACTCCACTCTATTGTGATTCTACTAGTGTATTTTTTATAACTAGGAATTCTGTCTCCCATAGCAGGACAAAGCATATAAAAATTAGGTATCTTTTCATTATAGAAACTGTGGAAAGGGAAGACATGATCCTTGAGTTTTTCTCCACAGACAAGCAAGTGGCTGATATCTTCACTAAGCCACTAGATGAAGCCAAGTTCAACACCTTCAAATTTGAATTGGGTATGTTGAATCTTGTGTAGCTTCAATTCTCTCCACTACCATATACAATATTATCTATTTTGCTGGTAGTGCAAGTCCTTCCTCAAGATAATGAAGCTAGTGTGCAACTATTGAGTGGGAGTAAGACCAATAGCTGCAAGCCCAACATCTTCAAGTGGGGATCTAACCCCAGACAGAAAGGGGGAGAAAAACTCCACAAATATATCCCTATTGAAGAAGTCAAAAAGGGGAAGAGTTGTTAGGGGAAAAGAAGAAGACCTGACCAAGACTTGATCATGCCAAGATGCAAAAAGCTGTGAGACTGGAAGCAACCCAAGGGGAGTAAGTAATTCTCCACAGGCTGGAGAAATGTGCTAATATTTCCAAACTCTAATGATGTTACACATGTTTTAGTTTTTTGATATGTTGAATATACTGTGTATATAGATGTCCTATACTATAGATCAAGCAAAGTTTTGACTTCTTCAAATAGGGGAAGATTGTTGGATCAATTGATCCCAATGTCCCAGATTTGTAAGAAGTCAAACTTGTCAATGACATACACACATAATATATTTGATGTGTGCTTAAGTTAATGCATGCAGGTTGTCCTTATTGGACAGGTGAACAGGTAAGCTGGAGGTCAAATAATTTGACTAAGGCATAAGCATCGAGAAAGCTGAGAAGAATGTCTTAGCATAACCGCTGAGGTAGCTGAGAAGCTCATGAAAAATTTTGAGAGAAGTGTTGGTCTCAGTAAAACTGCTGAGATAGGAGATAGTCTGAGCTGTGAAAGAGAAAATGCTGAGACAGTTGAGAAGGAACCGCTGAGACAAAGCCAGCAGAAATTCTCTAAGTCAAGAAGTGTTGAGTAAAGCAGGTTCACTCAATGATTCTAATGAAGAGCCAAGTCAGAGTGCGTTGAGTGACTTAACATAACTCAATGTTTAATGTGTTTTGGAATTTTTCTTAGTCTAGAAAGTGAAGACCGTCGAATTGAGTTCAGAGTTCGTCGAGCTGAGCTCACCTTTCATCAAGCTAAATTTAAAGTTTGAGATTTTAAGTTTATCGAGCTCAGTTCAGAATTCGACGAACTGAGTTCAGAGTTCGTCGTTCTCAGCTCACCATTCATTGAGCTAAATTTAAAGTTTGAGATTCTGAGTTCTTCGTGCTCAGTTTAGAATTCGTCGAACTAAGTTCAGAGTTCGTCGATCACAGTTCACCATCTATCGAGGCAAGCCAAAGTATTTCATGCCATTGCAGGAAGGCTATAGTTGCGTCAAAATCTACTATTTGACCTCTTCTGAGGGAGGTGGCGCTCACCGACCTTGGCTGGGCGCACACTTAAATTATGTCATTGATTCAAATAAACAGATATAAAAAGCAGAGAGACAAAGGGGATTAGGTTTAACAAAAAATGAAAAATAGAGGAGGCTAGAGTTCATCTTCTCCGACCAGCTTGAAAGACCAGTCCAGCAGTGTAAGCAAGCAAGGCAGAGAAAGATAGTTGAAGCTTTTCTGTTCAGCAAGTTTGTTCTTTGCAAAATAAGGAGGCTGATTCATCTAATCAGCAAGGCAGAGAAAGATAGCTGAAGCTTTTCCAGTTCAGCAAGTATGTTCTGTGCCCAAAAAGGTGGCTGATTTATATAATCAGCAAGGATAGAACCTGTGTGAAGGGCCGTCAGCCTTCAATAACAGATAGCTATTCTTCAGTGTTGCAGAAAAGCAGTCTGCTGTAGAAGACATCTAATTCCTTCTACAGCAAGAGGGCAGGACAGATATCTGCTCAGTCTAGCAAGGCAGTCTCTGAGATTTATCTCTGAGTTAAGGTTTTTATTTATTTCAACTTCTTTATTAAATTCCTATAGGATTCAGGTAGTCTGAATGTGAGCTGTAGGGCCATTTTTGCCTTAGTTGTAGGTGACTAATTAGTCACTGAGGTAGGTGCCCTGCTGGGGTATTGAGGTAGGATCCAAGTGTGGATCTGATAGTAGGGTTACCATCCTAGCCTACGTAGTTGGGCGTAGTGCCTGAGGTAGGTGATTGTTGAGTCACTAAGCTATAGGTGATAAGTGTGTCACTGATTTATAGGTCTTGGAGGAGACTGAGTGTAGGGCCTTTTGGCCTGAGGTAGGTGACAAGTTTGTCACTGAGGTGTAGGTGCCTGGAAGGGCACTGAGGTAGGTACATGGGAGAGTTCTGAGCTATAGGAGTGGTGCAACACTCTGAGAGTAGGGCCTTGTGTCTGAAGTTATAGGGCTGAAAAGCCATAGCTGTATGCCTTAGAGATAAGGTTGAGGTAGGTGGTTTGAGGACCACTGAGCTGTATGAGCACTATAGGGCTCCGAGGTAGGAACCTTTTTTGTTCCGAGGTAGGGTTCTAAAGAGAACCTGAGTGTAAGGATAAGGGTATGAGGTGTAAGCTCTGAGGAACATTTTGGATGAGTTTGTGCCTTGTCTAACATAGGTTTGAAAGGTGGGAGAGAAAGTGGATATACCCAATTGGGGAACCAATATAAATATTTGTGTGGTTTGCTGTGTTGCTTGTTCTTCTTTTATATTGCAGGTACTTAGGACAAGCTCTAAGATCACCTTTGGAAGAAAGTAAAAGAAAGCTAAACACTTAGTAAGAAAACAACAAAAAGACATCAAAATTTCAAAGACCTATTCACCCACCCCGCCCCCCCTCAAGGTGACTAAACAACCTTGAATTAATAACTTTCGAGTGTGTTAAATACACTCAATGCCATCGATTTATTTTGAGCTTTAGTGAAAAAGCATTGAGTGGGCTAACTACACTTAATGCGGCGTTGAGTGTGTTGAATACACTCAACGACATCGGTTTAAATTTAAATTCTAAGTTAAAAGTGTTGAGTGTGCTGAACACACTCAATGTGGCAAAAAGTGAGATAAATAAATTTAACGCCATCCTGTAAAATTTTGTCCAAGTATAAAAGCGTTGAGTGAGTGTTATACTCTCAACGCGGCATTGAGTGAGCTGAATACACTCAATGATATCCTATTTTCTGGTTGGTGTCGAGAGAGTGGACTGCACTCGACACGGCGTTGAGTATACTCGACGCTATTCGACTTAGTTTTATTTTTGCTGACTCATGGTATATCACCAGTAGGCTAGTTTTGCTAAATAAATTTAGTCTAGTGCTTGCTATTTTCGTCAATTTTGGTCTTAGGCCAATTTTTTTGTTTATTTATTCCTACATATATTGTGGGAGAAGTCCAATACTTGGTTATGGGTCTTTCTATGTCTTGGCTATGATTACCGGTATGTTGGCAGATATTTTGACCCTGATGGGTTTATGACTGTGGATGCACTGGTGGAGGTTTCTCCCTCCACAGGTGTCGGTTTATCCCCAATTTGGGAGTGTTAAGATATAAGACCTCCTTTCCTTGGGCCCTTGTGAAGTTTTATTTTGGGTAGTCGGCGGAGGTGTCTCCCGCCACATGTACTGGATTATGCCGGTGAGTTTGCTCAATAATATTGAGCCGACCTATTTCTTACTTTTATATACTTGTATGTGCATCTTATGACGCTTAGTTCTTTATTGCACCTAGTGCAAGTGCCTTATCCTTTGACTGGGTAATTTTATCGTTTACCATGATTTTAACTTCTTGATTTGCTTAAGGTTTTATCAGCTAATCTTGGATTTGGTGTTCGTAACCTTTTTGCTTCCTTGTTTATTGCTTTTACAGACCTTCATTTCACCACTTGTATATTTTTACTGAAGTATTCTTTTCTTGTGAATTCCTTAGGATTGGAGCAGTAGCTTGTTGAGCGGCTAAGAGTTTTGGATTTAGGCTGGTGTTCTGCAGCTGTCTATTCCTCACCGATTGTGAGGTAGTTGTTGTTTACTTTTCCTTTAGTTCAGACATGCATTGTTTTGGTGGGTTCATGTCAGGTTGTTGATGCCCACATGATTTTGTTTCATGTTAAGTACTTGCTAGCTGCTAAGTCATTTTTGTAGGATTAAAAATGTTTTAAGTTGTCTACCTAAATCACCTGGAGGGTGGTGAATAGGTGAGTTGTGCGTCTTTATGCTGAATAAATATTCAACGAGCTATGCACAAAAAATTAACCAAGTAATCACAGATGACACCAAGAGTTTTTGTGGTTCCCAAACCTTGGGTACATCCACTTTCCACTCACCGATCTAGCAATGCACTAGACTCGGCTACTCCACTAATCTCGGATTAAAAACAATCCTACTACTCGGCACAACGTTCCTACAACTCGATCCAAAAACAGGATCTACACTCAGAAGATAAAAAACTTCCTACAACAACTCAGAGACAAAAGATCCTACACTCGGAGAAGAATCTCCTACAAGAATAAATTGAAATGCAAAAGAAATACAAATAGTCTTTTCTCTCGTATTTGAAAACTTCTTCCATTCTTCTTCCTTGAACTTTGCAGCTCTGTCAGAAATAATTGAAGAAGACTCGGCTAGATCTCAGATCTGAAATTTATGGACTCATAACATCAAGTAGTAGATCTGTCGATTGTAGAAGATCTTGATCTGTGAATCAACTGCTCTGAATCGTTCTGGATCGAAAGCGCTTTTGGCGATGAAGGCGATGAGCAGCGACTTCCAATTTTCGAAAGAAAATTAGGGATTCAGAATATTTAGAATTTCCTCTTATTTTTATTAGGGTTGGTCAGAAATAACAAGACCTTTTATAGGACATGCCTAACGGTCATAATCATAATTAAAGATAACAACGTGGACAAATCACGTCTAATGAAATTTGAAAAATCTGGTCAGTCTAGACATAGAAGAATTTCTGAAAACAGTACAGCTGTTCTCTAGAAGAATGATTATACTCGAGAAAAAGGAAGTTTTGTTCTTGAGAACAATGATGGAGAACTCGAGAAAAAAACTTGGTAAGAATGTGGAGGTGGAAATCAACAATCTCAAGAATGAAAGGAAAGTACTCGAGAAAAAAATAAATTGTTGTTCTTTAGAAGAAGCACTTTGGTACTCGAGAAAAAAAGACCTATCTTGAGAACTAAACAAGGTCTTCTCGAGAAAAGACTTAGAGAAATTCTGTCTGGAAAGGAAGTAACTCGAGAAGAAGTGTCATGAAGCACTCGAGTACATAATCCCTTCTAGAGAACAACAATAAGCTTTCTTGAGAACTACTTCTGCCACTCAAATTCATGACAAGTCTCACTCGAGAACTAACTTTAGTCCTTCTCGAGTACAAAACATAGTACTCAAAAAAAAATATTTAGAGAATTTCTCTGAAAATATGAAAACTTAATTTCTTCCAAAATAATCAGCATCCAACTTTCCTCCCATGTCCTTAGTGCTTGAAAAGGAAATGTCTCCAAATAGAGAGGCTACACATGAGTTAATACCATGGACCACACAATGAGGAATTACATTGTATGGTCCTGTGTTTGGAGACTCATTGTAGACTGACTTTTGTCTACACTTGACGAATAAGTCCTTAAAACACTCAACTAAAAAGAGCATCAAATACAAACTTAATTCATGTTAGTTCAAGGGTGACTTCATACAAACTTGGGATATTGTGGATGCAATACCCAACAATCTCTTCCTATTTGTAGAAGTCAGAACCCTCTACACTAAGCTGAATTACATCAAGAGAAAAACAAATAAAGAAACTAATAGCCATAATAAGTAGAATAAAAGCTATTATGGAGAAAATCAAGATCAGCAAAATTAAAAGTTCATATAAATAGAAATTTGTCCAAGAGAAAATTTAATTCCACAATTTCAAAAAATGAACTTTCAAAACATCTTCAACTTCTACTGATCCTGTTGTTGTTACTATCTTTCAAGCTTTTCCTGTTGTCTCTTTTGGTGGCTGTAGGGCTTGGGGAAATACTTTGGATGTCTAGGTGGAGCCTTGTGATTATTTCTTACATATACTCTATCATATATCCTTCTTTTTGAAAGAGATTTTTCATATAATCCCCATTCATCAGAGCTGTAATGAAGGCTTCTCGATTCATTGAAATCAAGAACTAGTTTGAGAGTTTCAAGTATAAGTGATTTGGAGGTTGGACTCCACACTAAAGTGAACTCTTGAGGTATTTTCCTTTCAGTATCATGATGTGGAGTTGATCTACTAGCAGAGGCACCATCCCCATATTTCCTTCTTTTTGCATTCTGAACATCTAGAGGATGAGGAGGCATACCTGCTTGTTTTGATTCCCGAACTTGTTCATATACATAAGGAGGTGGTCCTTCAAAGTATTCTCGAAGTGGTCTTCAAAATAATCTGGAGTATGTGAGAAGGTTGGCTTATTTACATCCAAGTGAGTAGGAGGAGGAGCAGAAGGGTCCATTTCCAATTCAAGAATTAGCAGATTATGCATCCATATAGTTGTATTATAAGTATATAGCTTTGTACTTTTGATTTCCTTCAGAATAGATGTCTGGATATCTTTCAATTGATCTTCCCACTGATTTTTCATAGACTAAGCTAGTTTTTTGCAGTTGTTCTTTCACTTTTTCCTCCCCCTTTCTGACTTCTAGGGAGAGGGTACCGATAACATCTTCTTTAAATGTTCCAACATCTTCACAAGTTTTCGAGTTCCTTTCTTTGGATTTCTTCTCAAGTTGAATATGATTGTTAGCAAGGGTAATTGATTATTCCATAACATTACCAATGCTTGTGATTGTATGATCTAAGGCTTTTCCTCCAATTTGAAAGAGCATTTTAAATTCATCTGTGTTATGCTAGATTTTAGTAAATCCATGACTCATTTCTTTTTCCAATGCAGTCATTTTTTCAGTTACAACTTTCATAGAATCATCAAAGAATTGTGTCTAGGAAGCAAGCATAGCTTCAATTTTTCTTAAAATATTACATTCAAGAAGTGTTGTAGGCTGAGTAGATGGTGGAGACAGAGCAGGGGCTATCCATGAAGTGATTTCTTCAATTATAATAGTTGAGGTAGAAGCTAATTTCTTGTTTACATTGCTATCTTCATCTTCAGCATCAATGGACAACAAGGAGGGAATATTGAACTGAAGACTTGGAAGTCTTGGTTCAGCAGCTTCTTCAGGAATGTCATCTTCTGAATCACTAATTAAAAACACTTCATCATCATGTAAATTTTCAAGAGATTTCTCTGGTTCATTTACAGATGACTCTTTTGCTTGAGGAGAAGGAGACTTTCCTGGAGACTTGGGAGATGATGCTTGAGAAGAGGGATGATCTTCAGTAATAGGGGATATAGGATTTTTGGAAGTGACCTCCTCTATCATCCTGGTAATATATTCATCAGTGGATAAGAGATGTTCTTGAATCTAAGAATCTGTCATGTTTCTTTGTCTGGAATATCTTCAGCAACAGGAAAATTTGTATCTTTTGTATGCAGCAGAGAGGAAGTAACAATAGTAAATGAAGATGGAACATCTTCTTGGACTGTGTAAAGTGCAGCAGTAGGAGTAGACTTATCTTGAGTAGTTGGGGAAGGCTCACCCTCAATAACTGGGCCAGTTATCTGATGAGAAGGAGGAGATGGGGTCCTGTCCGCATCTTTAATTTATATAGCATCTTTGTCAATTTTCTGCAGTTTAACCTCCCATCTCTAGATGGAGGTGATTGAAACCTTCTTCATATGGTGGAGGGCTATGCCCTTTTTCACGGAGAAAACTTCTAGATTCATCTGATTGAGATATAGAGGAAGAATTGTGCCATAGTTTAGGCTCTTATTACCTGCCTCAATTTTATCAAAGAGCGTCATGCCCAACTAGAATTTTTTTCTACAAATTACTACAGTCATTAGGTCAAAGAACTCAGGTGTAATATAGCTGATGGAACTTGTCTTGCAGAGAAGAACTTTGCCTAGTATATCTGCCAGTAACTTGCTTTCAGTATTCATAAACAATCTTCTGATGTGTGAGATGATTGAGGAATCAAACAGAAACTATATGCCCTCTCATAATCAATGCTGATGAGGTCATCTTCAATGTCTATGATTGGTAGTTGCAGAAGCTGTGAAACTAAGAGGGCAGTCATTTTTACCTTAATCTCTCGAACCTTTTACTTGAGCACCTTTCCATTCCGTTTAACTTTAGTGTGTTGGAAAAATTCTTCGACATCAGAAGTTAAGATACAACATGCATGTTCCAGAACAAAAGACAAACAAGCGGTATCAAGTAGAATGAGAACATTTCTGAAGTCATCTGAAATCTCAGTAATCCCAGTAGAAATAAGTTCACTTCCAATTCCAAGCTTAGAAGACAATGTTGTTGATGTGGAGAAATAGATATTGGCTGATCGGCGAATGAAGAAACTTGCTTGCGGTAGACGGCGGAGACGGAGAAGACGAAACATATTTTCTCGAGTGGAAGGGTTTTGAAATAGAGAATAAAATTTCTTGGACCTAAGTCTATTTATATTTACCATAAATTTTGATGAAAAATGATATAAATAACATTTAAATTACCTGGAATGAGGCGGTTAAGTTGCTGGGTGCAGATATGAAAAATTTGAACTTGAGGACTAGTTGGACACCATATTTCTCGAGTGGGAATGTTGCACTCAAGAAATGAAGTCCATCCTCTGAAATTCTCTGATTTTTGAAGTTAAACGTTAACTTGAACTTGCTGTCACCTTTTTATTCATTCCTTTTCACCCTTGTTGAGCATGCCAAGTTCTATTTTGAAGAACGAGAACTTGACCTCGTCCAGTGGCTTTGTGAATAAGTCTGCAATTTGCTTGTCAGTTGGGATATATTGGAGATTTATGTCCCCATGCTCTATATGCTCCCGGATGAAATGGTATCGCAGATCTATGTGCTTTGTCCGGCTGTGAGAGACTGGATTGTTGGCTATTGCTATCGCACTAGAGGAGTCGCAAAACAAGGGAATGTCTTTGACTTGCACATTATAATCTTCCAGTTGGTTCTTTATCCATAGCAATTGTGCACAACAATTGCCGGCAGAAATATATTCTAACTCGGCCATGGAAATTGCGAC
The DNA here is from genome assembly GCA_039513925.1 of Platanthera zijinensis. Lineage (NCBI taxonomy): Eukaryota > Viridiplantae > Streptophyta > Magnoliopsida > Asparagales > Orchidaceae > Platanthera > Platanthera zijinensis. The sequence goes on along the minus strand of CM077085.1, from coordinate 101,232,598 downwards.
ACAATTCTGCTTTTTGCTGCTCCAAGAAATGAGCCTCCTTCCAAGGAATTGTCAAGTCCCGGAAGTGCTCTTTCTATCATCTTTACTTCCTTCAAAATCTGCATATGAGAAACCAATTAGTTCGCTGTCATTAATTCTTGGGTACCATAAGCCATGATTTGGTGTACCCTTAAGGTATCTCAAAATTTGCTTTGCAGTAGCGTAGTGAGATTCCTTAGTGTTCACGTGAAATCTAGCACATACACATGTTTAAAACATTATGTCAGGTTTACTCGTAGTAAGATAGAGCAAGGATCCAATTATGCTTCTATACTTGGATTCATCAAAAGGTTTCCCTTTCTCATCCTTGTCCAGAGACATAGCTGAACCCATTAGTGTCCTCATAGAGGTTGCGCTCTCCATTCCGAATTTCTTAATTAACTCCTTGGTGAACTTCGTCTGCGAGATGAAAATTCCATCTTCAGATTATTTCACCTGAAGTCTTAAGAAATACTTCAGCTCTCCCATACTGCATATTTTAAACTTCCCTTGCATAAGTTATGAAAACTTCTTGTAGAGATTGTCGTCAGTAGAGCCAAAAATAATTTCATCGACATAGATTTGCACTAGCAAAATCTTGTCTTTTATTTCCCTAATAAATAATGTCTTATCTATCTTTCCTCTTGTGAACTTGTTCTCAAGAAGAAAGTAAGACAGCGTATCGTACCAATCTCGAGGAGCTTGTTACAAACCATATAATGCTTTAAATAAAAGATAAACATGTTAAGGAAAGTTAGAATCAACGAAACCTAGGAGTTGTTCCACATACACCTCTTCCTTTATGTCACCATTAAGAAAGGCAGACTTCACATCCATCTGATAGACAGTGAAGCCCTTAAGTGAAGCATATGCTAGGAATAACCTGATTGCCTCCATCCTTGCAACTGGAGCATATGTCTGGTCAATGTCGATTCCTTCTTCTTGTCTGTATCCTTTAGCGAGGAGTCTAGCCTTGTTCTTTATGATTGTCCCATCCTCTTCCATCTTATTCCTGTAGACCCACTTTGTCCCAATAACGTTCTTACTTTTGGGTCTTGGTTCATCCTGTGTAAGAAAACTAAAATATAAATTCTCATTAGCTGTACCTCTACGAGTTCTGACAATATCTCGGGGATCTCCTATGATTTTGTCCAATGGGTGATCCTTCAGATGTCTGAGCTCTAGAGTCCTTACATCTGGAGTTTCTTCAACCATAGGAGTGACTTCATCAACTTGGATGATTTCTTCATCTTGATGATCAACCTCTCCAATCAAGGTTGGAGTGGTGATCTTGATGAACTTTTCATCTTTTCTTTAGTTAGCTCACCCAAGTTTAGTTCTTTCATCTTTGAACCGACATCTTCAATAAACACACTAGAAGAGCTGCCTTGTAGCAAGCTTGTCTCATCAAATAAAACATGAATAGATTCTTCTACAACTAGGGTTTTCTTATTAAAAATCCTATATGCCTTACTATGACTACTATACTCTACGAAAATACCTTCAAAGCTCTTTTCGCTAAATTTAGTAGTGTGATACTTGCCAATATTAAGAACGAAGCACTTACAACCAAAGATTCTAAAATATGAAATAGTCGATTTCCTGCCCTTTAGTAGTTCGTAAGGTGTCTTATTATAGTTCTTATTTATGAGTGCTCGATTTTCCACGTGGCATGAAGTGTTGACGGCTTCAGCCAAAAAATATTCCAGTAGTGAGGCATCACTCTACATGGTCCTGCATGCCTCTATGAGTGTTCTATTCCTTCTCTCAGCTACTCCATTTTGCTGAGGAGTATGAAGAGAGAAAAACTCATGAAAGATACCTAGGCTTTAACAAAATTCTATCATGGCCCCAGACTTGAACTCAATTCCATTGTCACTTCTGATTTTGACTATAGAATAGTTGTATTCATTCTGAATCTGCATGAAAAAATTTCTAAAGATGTCAAAAGTATCTGACTTGTGTTTTAGAAAGAACACCCACGCAAAGCGCGAGTATTCATCAACAATAACCAATGAATAATCCTTACCTCCCAAACTTCTAACTTGTAGTAGATCGAACAAGTCCATATGAAGTAGGTGTAAACATATATTAGAGTTACTGCATATAATACTTTTAAAGGTAGACATTGTTTGGTTGCCTTTAGCAAATGCATGACAAGGTCTATCTTTAGCGCACATGACATTTGGTGCATCACGTACTAATTAAGAGAAAATAATTTTATAATAGTTTTGAAATTAATATGTGCTAGCCTCTTATGTCATTGGTCACCGAGAGACGCACTATCTTTAGCCAAAAAACACACTAGTATAGATAATTCTATGCAAATAAAATTCAAAAAAAAATATATTTCTACTACAAGTGCCTGATATAATCGTTTCCAGATTATCTACCAATTTTATCAAGCACTTGTCTTCATGAAATTATACTATGTATCTTTAATCGTCGAGCTTGCTTATGCTTATGAGATTGTGTTCCAATCCTTCAACATAAGCCACATCTGAGAAGGATACACTACTATTCTTAATCATAACGTAGCCTTTACTAATTCCTATGTTAGAACCTCCAAAGATGAGTTTTGGCACGTTCATGACTGGAGAATAATTTTGGAGAAGGCTTCTTGTCCCGGTCATATGCCGAGAGCATCCACAGTCCAAGTAACAGATTGGAGTTTTGTTGGTCTTTGGACATACCTGCAATCACAAATTAGTCTGCATTAGGAACCCAAACTCATTTGGGTCCTTGGTCTCTAGTTAGCATATTCCCCCTAAGTATATTAACATTATGAGTGGTCTTTCTCACATTGTTAACTTGAGGAGTTACATAATTTCTGGAGTTAAACCAACAATCAATGGCGAAGTGACCAATCTTGCCACAACACCAACAGTAAAATCTGTTATATCTTTGCTGAAAGATCTCCTCCTCGACCTTTTGAGATTGTGGTCTAGCAGGGCCAGTAGAATTTGAAGTAGAAGCTTCATGGTGATGACATTCACATGACTTCTTCTCCTTAGTAGGCTTTTCTACAACGAGTTTTTCTTTTGGTGCTTTCTTGATGTTATGACCATGATTATAAGGGCCAAATATCTAAAGAGGGATCTCCTCATAAGGTGCCTCGAAGACACTCTCACCAAAGTCCCGAGGACGGGTCCATCCTTAGTAACGAGACTTGGGCTCTACATATGTAGGTCTAGCAAAGTGACCGTAAGACGAATCAAGATCAAACTTGTTGGTTGGAAAGATAACCTTTTTGAATGACGTCTGATGTTGAGGAGCTTTCCGCTTTTCCTTGGACAGAGCCGTCTTGGCCGCCTTATTCTTTCTTTGAGCCTTATTTCTCTTAGAGGATTTACTAGTAGCATCAACATAGCCTAAGCAAACAACTTTAGCCTGAGCTAAGAATTCAGCAACAAAAGGAAGGGCAGTCTTGGGCTTGGACAAACTTTCAACAAGTTTCTTTTTCGCTGCATGCTGTTCTTCCAATTCTTATATGATCTTCTTCTTCAGATCTTGGTGCTCGAGAGCCTAATTATACTCTCTAATAGCATCATTTAAATTCTCTCTGAGTGAGTCCATCTTGGCGACTTCCTCCCAAAGAGTGCTCTCTTTAGCCTTGAGAGACTTTATCTCCATGGCATGAGTTTTCACGACTTTTAGATATTTGTTATAAGCCTTGATTAACTCCTTATATTGAGCCATGAGTTCAGACTAATCGTTAGAAGAGCTGTCCTCATGATCTTGATCAGAAGCATCTGATTCAGAAAGAGGAGTATGAGAATTTACCTTCCAGGTGAGCTGGGGTTCTTCTTCTTCATCAGTTTGTTCCATTAGCCCAAAGTAGGCTTCCTCTTCTTCACTTGACTCAGATGAGTCAGAGTTTCTAAGAGTGTTGCCCCTCTTGTCTACTAGGCTTCTTTCAATTCTCTTCTTATTATAAGAAGATTTCTTCTCCTCTCTTTTTCCACCCTCTTTCTTCTTGTGAGGGAAATAACCAATAACGTGACCTGGCTTATTGCAATAATAACAAACAATGTCAGAATAAATATGTTTGTTATGTTTAGTATGATACCTGTCTTGGCTACTTGAGCCTTTCTTATGTCGATCACCATCATGACGTGATATTTTGTATGAGGCATCTTTTCCTCTCCATTATTTCTTCTTGTTCAAGAATTTCTTAAACTTCCATGAAAGAAGAGAAAACACTCCTTCAGATAACTCTGAGCCTGAGGTACTTGGCTCTGAAGTTTCTTGTTCACTATCTTCTTGTGTAGGAGCAGGTGATGTTGTTTTGGATTTCCTTGAGCTGTCTGCCTTCAGTGCGACAGACTTCTCCTTTGATGAGAACCGTCTCTTCTCTTCTTCAGCTTTTCTTGAATTGGTTTGCAACTCATATGACATTATCTTTCCGAAGAGATTCTGAGGGTCAGTCTCTGCCAGCTTGCCAAACTTCCGAATAGCACAGACTTTGTTGTCCCATACCTTAGTCAGGGACCTTAGAAATTTATCATTCAGCTCTCCATTAGTGAAGACTCGGCCATATACTCTTAGACCGTTAACAATCTTGAAGAAACTTTCAATTGTACATGTAATTGAATACTTGGGTCCTTGTCAGAATGCGCCATATTTCTCATTTAGAAGGGATCTTCTGTTATCCCTAACCTCTTCAATGACTTCCATCAAGATGATAAGAGACTGCCACATTTCCATAGCGGATTTGCAGTGAATCAGGTTCTGCAGTATAGAATCATCGACTGCACTTGCGATGATATTTTTGGCTTTCTTGTCTAAACATACAAGTGCAATATCATCCTTATCAAGATCGATCAACTTCTTAGGAACTTTCTTGGTAGGATCAATAGTTGAGACGGTCATGGGAACATGAGGACCTTCTTCAACAATAATGAAGATCCTTGGATCCACAGCTTCCATGAAAAATTTTATCCTTTCTTTCCACATGGGAAAGTTGGTCTTTGTGCACAAAGGAAGCTTAGCAAAATCATTGTCTTTGTCCATGCTTGTATAACTCAATAGAAAACTTGGGGCAGATCTGTCCAAGGTATTAACCTTTTTATGAACAGCCTCGCTCTGATACCAATTGAAAAATGTTTTTAGTGGTCTACCTAAATCACCTAGAGGGGGGTGAATAGGTGAGTTGTGCATCTTTTTGCAGAATAAAAATTAAGCGAGCTATGCACAAAAAATTAAACAAACAATCACAGACGACACCAAGAGTTATAGTGGTTCCCCAACATTGGGTGCATCCACTTTCCACTCACCGATCTAGCAATGCACTAGACTCAGCTAATCCAATAATCTCGGATTAAAAACAATCCTACTACTCGGAACAACGTTCCTACAACTCGATCCAAAAACATGATTTACACTCGGAAGAGAAAAAACTTCCTACAATAACTCGGAGAGTAAAACTCCTACACTCGAAGAAGAATCTCCTACAAGAATAAATTGAAATGCAAAAGAAATACAAATAGTATTTTCTCTCAGATCAAAAAACTTCTTCCTTTCTTCTTCCTAGAACTTTGCGACTCTGTCAGAAATAATTGAAGAAGACTCGGCTAGATCTCGGATCTGAAATTTCTGGACTCACAAGATCAAGTAGAGGTTGTAACAACCCATTTCCGGCTAGACCCCTAGGAGTCGGTCTGTCGTGAGAGAACCCTAGAAGCCCAAGAATTGAAGTACATCGACTAAGATTTTGGGTCACGGGTTGGTCACGCCCGTGACCTATGTGTCACGCCCGTGATATAGGGTGTGAATCCTTCGACGATCGTCGATCTCCGTGAGATGATCGTCGAATTTGAAACCTGGGCCTGTCACGCCCGTGACCTATGTGTCATGCACGTGACCTAGGGCGTGACTCCTTCGACGATCGTCGACCTCCGTGAGATGATCGTCGAACTTGCAACCCGGGCCTGTCACGCCCGTGACCTATGTGTCACGCCCGTGACTTATGTGTCACGCCCGTGACCTAGGACGTGACCCCTTCGACGATCGTCGATCTCAGCGGGACGATCGTCGAAGCGCAGAATTTGCGTCATGGACATGTCACGCCCGTGACCCAGGTGTCACGCCCGTGACCTAGGGCGTGACCCCCTTCGGTGATTGTCCATCTCAACAAGACGATCGCCGAGCGCAGAATTTGCATCTTGACCCTGTCACGCCCGTGACCCATGTGTCACGCCCGTGACCTAGGGCATGACCACCCTTCGACGACGGTCGATCTCAGTTCGACGATCGTCAACCTCAGAATTTGCCACTCGGGCCTATCACACCCGTGACCTATGTGTCATGCCCGTGACAAGGGCCGAAACGTCAGCCAGACTGGAAATTTCGGTAACCGACATCATAATCAATTCTGGTTATGGGAAAGTACAACATGAATATTTATGGGCCGTTTCCTTCTCTAATTATTTAATAAAAAAAGAGAGAGTGAGGTCCAATAGGAAATCGCCACCTGGATCAGCCAATTAATCTTCCACCTTTTCTCTTCCCTGCATCATAACCGAAACGTTATTAAGAAGAAACATTCATGGCCATGAATGTTTCATCCTTTCCCCTCCCCATTGGGAAATCTATAAAAGCCCACTTGGAGCAAGAGGAGAAGGTTACACGCTCGATCAAACAAATTCAGACTTTTTCTCTTGCTGTAGGAGAAGTTCGGGAACGCCATCACCGCGCCATGACAATCCGACGTTAATCTCGCCTTCAAACCGCGAACAAGGTCCTCCTCTACTTCTTCTCTTATGGGTAGATCTTAGGATCTTATAAATGAAGTTCGTGCTCAAAGGAGCCGGACCTACCTCGTGTTTTCATGGAAAACCATGGAAAAATATTGTTTTGAGTTCGCCGGAAACCGACACCTTCGGCGGCCAAACCACCGCCGATCGATAGCCATCGCCTCAACGGAGGTGGTGGTGGTGGTGGCTGGCCAGGGAGGTGATCGGATAGCAGGCGACGGATCACAGAAAGGTTATAGGAAATATGAGTTTCTGTGTTCTGGTTTTCGGGTTCATGTAGAAGATGAACAGTAAAATCACTTTATAATATATAAATTATGTATATAGTACATAATGAAAAGATACATTATTTGAGTATTTTTGTAGGTTGCAAAACGAGGCACTTAAGGGCCGATTTAGGAAAAATTGCCAGTCACAAAAGTTGTAGCCCTTCGAGTCTAGATTAATTTAAAATTAGTTTCAACTCGTTTGGGTAAGCGGTTTGAAGGCAACACCCATTTTAGTGGGGGCTGTACCTAGAGTTGGGAAGAAATTAAAATGGATGCCCACTCTTCGTCCCTTGTCCAAATGACCTGAAATATGGGGAGGGGGTTAACCTTAGATATATCTAAAGGAAGTCCAAAAATGGGAATTTTTGGAGATACTTTGCTTAAAGTTTTTGTTTTAATTTAATAAAGATAGAGGAATTTATTTATGTAGTCAAATAACCTCCAAACACTCCCAAATTTTGGTGAGTGGTCCCAGGCTATAAAACTTAGCTCTGTACAATGTTTCAACTTATTTGTATGAGTTTTGGATAGGGAGTCACCTATTCTTAAATAGGCAAAAGTGAGGCATTTTTGAGTAAAAAGTGCACGAGAGGTTGGAACGGTCAAATCACCTCAACTGAGGCTGATATCTTGACCACTGACTTGGAAGGGTTATTAAAACCCACTTGGAGAAAATGGTGTGGTTTAGGGTTGGTTTACCCTAGGATCCAAACTCAAAACCTAGATGGAGGGCTTTGAGGGTTTTGAAGGACATGGGGGCAATTGTTCTCGTATTGCCTTGAAACTCTGTAGAGTTGACATTAGCATGATTAAAATCATCGGAATGGAATCTTGGAGAATTTGGAGACAAGTAGATACCTTAAAACCTTAATCTTAGCTTTAGGGAAAAATACTAAATAAGCACAATCCATAACTAAACATTATCTAAAGGCTGTGAAACTCGGGTAGAGTAAGTTTTGGAGTGGGTAGAAGCTATAGGAATTTTACTGGAATTTTATGATGTTTATTTCCAGCACTTTATTTGTAAAGTTGATTATAACCCCAATTGATGTTTTAATTATTTGTACCTTTCTGTTCATGGAAATCTCTTGAAATCTTGGAAATAAATGTTTTAGGACAGAATGGTTACCCTTGAATTTTTGTATAATTTTTTGTTGAGTAAATCCAGTACTTCTTTGACAAATGTTAAAAAGGGGTTCTATGCTTTGAAAATTATTTAGGGATGATTTTATTACTGAAAAATTATGAAACTGGGACAGTGCTATTTTTAAGCCTTTATCTGCATATTATAAATTATTTATAATCTTTGGAAGAATATTATCTGTACTTGGTTCATAAATAATGGGAGATAGTAAATATTTCTAAAATAGTTTTGTTGTCCTTTTAATGATAAAAAAATTATGATACCTTGGATTTACCCTATCTAGATAACCTACTATCTATTATAATTTTGTTGGACATGTTGAATGAGAACTTAGGGTAGTTCATGTTCAAACCGGAAGCCTTTGGAGTTTGGAGGAAATTAATTAAATGCCAGATAAATTAGGAAAATTACCACATTCTGGATGTAGGCCATTTATATCATGATAAGTCTCCAGTAAATAATTAGGGGCATTTGGATGAGTTTTGGGATCATTGCATAACCGGTTCGACATATAGTCTAGGTTGGTCTGCATATGGCAAATTTGTGAATTGCAATAGGACAAGATCTGAGAAAGTCGTTGGAGTTAGTCATCTTGTCTGGGTGGACAATTGTGGAAGATATCACAATAGGATGATATGAAGAGTAGAGAGAAGTAGTGATAGCTAGAGTTAATAGGTGCTCGGGTTTGACGAAAGATCGTCTTTCCCAAAGAGAGGAAGGTTAGAAATCACCCTAAGATAGTCTATCGTAATATGAGAAGGAAATGGGTAAAGGGGATCAACCAATAATAATAAGTGCCTTTCGAAAGGGAACGATGGGCTTCAGCTACCATCATAGTTCCTAGTGCCCTTTGAGATCCCTTCACAGGGAATACCGAGGGCAGTCCTGGGTTAACGTAAACTATAATAACAAACTTACAAGAGTAACTTAGTAATTAGGGCTGCACCTTTCACAAACACTGTTGGCATAGTAAGATTGATGAGAGCTTCTGCTCGGTTGGTTAAGAGACGGACGGAATGGTCCAGGTAGCTTCGGCTCGGTTAGTTAAGAGACGGACGTTTTGATCCGGGGAGCTTCGACTCGGTCTTTGAGTGTTTACGATTAAACTTGCATGTGCATAAAAAGGAATGAAAATTAAGGTGGTGGGTCTTCGGTATTGGAGGGTCGATGCACCAATGCCAATACGCTGACTCGGAAGGTGTGGTTATCACTTCGCCAACAGAAGTCCGGTGCGCCAGCCGGAAAGAGTATGCAGGCGTCCGCTTAGTGCACCAAGCGTTGAGGCGTACGATATGTCTGACCGGTAGTGCTTTACTGGTTTAGAGGTGGGCGAGGCCCAACCCACCGCTTCCGTCTGCCACTACGGAGGTATCCTGGGAGGTAACGGCTCCGAAAGGGGGAACTAAAGGTCTGTGTGCACAGAGTCGGGTGTGTGAGTTGCACTTGCATGATTTATCATACCCACTTGCATGTCATAGCATAATCGATTCATTTAACCCTGACACCTAAAGTATAAGTGGTATGGGACGCTTATACATTAGGACCTGCAAAATGACCCCTTAGTCTATAAGCTTGTGTGGGCAAGTTTATAAATTAAGGTTAATTTCAATATAAATATGTGCTGCTGTTTGATAACTGACACCCCAACGTATAAGTGGTATGGGAAACTCTATACGATGGGAGCCTTGCAGAAGATCCCTTGGCTTATGCGCTTTCGCACATAAGTTAAGGTTACCTTTCCTACTTTCTGTTTCTGTCATATTTATTATAGATTTGCTAGATTAGTTCCGCTGCCATCTTTTTCTTGATTAAATCTCCACCTTCATGTCCTTCCCTTTCTTCGTCTCCGCTCGGTACTTTAGGAGCCATGGGGGAAGGGGTAGGGGATGATAGGGCTTAGTCTTTATGACTAACGGTTTTCGAACCGCATCATTTAGGGGATCGCGGAGCCCAGCATGGAGGAGCAGCCATAGAGACGGGTGCGTTTGGAGATGGGGCAGTCTAGCTCCAGAATTCATACAGCCGGGACCGTGAGTCTCGACCTTGAGTAGTTTTGTTTTTGCTTCCGCATGAGAGATTGTAGTGAGGACATGATGTACTGGGCATAAGCCCGCATTTATAGTACTCTGATTATTGTTATTCTGTGGACACTCCCTTCGTGGAGATTTTATTCTATATATGTGATATACTTTTAGTGGACTTGCTCTTACTTCAAATATTGTGCTACCTTTCTGTGATCGAATTGGCCGGTAGAATAAGCGCCTTGTGGTGATGACCCTTTAGGACGTGAAGGTTTCACCGCAAAGCGGCGATTCTGGGCCTAAGACCCCGGGTTTTAAAAAGAAAGGGGGGGTCTTACAAGTGGTATCCGAGGAAACCTCGATCGGAAAAGTAGCAGTCCACTAACCCTGGGTCACCCCCGCTCGAGTTTAGTTTGGTGACAAACTAAGCAGCGGAAGCAGTGGTGTGCCCATAAGGGAAATCACATGTGAAAGTCCACTTCATCATTAATTGGAATTCCTCTTTGTAGCATACGGCAAACCCTGCCCCCAGCAGGGAACACCTCTGGTTATAAAGAAATCTCATCTTAATCCTCTAGTCAATGAGTTAGACTCAACCAACTAGGACGCGTGACTAACCATGACAATTTAAAGTATGCCCTAGTTCAAAATAAACCTTGGGTATGAATTTGGTTGAGAAAAGGAGATACCCAAAGAGAATAAAGGAGGAGTTTAGCACAAGAATGACTACCTAAGACGTAAACTCAGGTGTCCCTACGATCCCAATCAAGGATTATTCAAAGCGGTAGACTACTTTAAGGAGAATTGAGACCAATAATACATTAGCAGAATGGTAAAAGACAAGTGGTCTTAACCCTCCTACCGGTAATAAGATTACTCGGAGACAACCACCAAGACAAATACCGAGGGTCGGATGGAATTCAAGATCGGAAGATACCCATTTGGGATTGGTAATATTTTGACCCGGATAAGGTTGTCGTAAATGTGACTAAGAGAGTTTAAAATATGGAGTATACTAACGAGTTTCAGGTTGTAACCCCAAGTAGGAGATTGATGCCCTAGGAATTGTGCACCCAGCCACGACGGATATAACATTGTAATAACAAAGATACATAGACCAAAGTAGGTAGGGGCTTATCTTTTGTTTATTGGGTGAAGCGACCTTTGCTCTAAAGATTTGGCGACACTACCTCCACGGGTTCACTGTGACATCTTTTACAGATCACAAGAACCTGAAATACGTGGACACGCAGAAGGCGCTGAATATCAGGCAGAGGCGCTGGGTGGAGTTCTTAGCAGACTATCAGTATGAGATGCACTACCATCCAGGGAAGGCAAACGTGTTGGCCGACACGTTGAGTCGGAGAGCTGCCACTTTCGAAGCCGGGCCCCAGGTTATGTCCATGGAGCTAGTCCGGTCATTCAGAGATATGCAGATATCCCTAGTGTCCGAGGATGATCCAGAGCTGTATAGGGAGTATCTGGAATCGATGGTGGCCATAGATGATATTCAGGATCGCATTCGGGACAGACAGAAGACAGATGCATGGGCAGAGCCAATATTCCGAGCCTTGGAGGAGGGTTCGACAGGAGATTATTCCCTGAGAGATGGATTGCTACATTTCAGAGGCAGAGTATATATACCCGCAGGAGGCCAGATCTGAGAGGATATTATGACGGAGGCGCATTGCAGCCGGTACTCTGTGCACCCAGGGATCACAAAGATGACCGCTGATCTGAAGAAGACAAAGTTTTGGCCGGGCATGAAGAAGGACATTACGTACTTCGTGACCCATTGTGAGGCGTGTCAGTCGGTGAAGGCAGAGTGCAGGAACCCCGCAAGACTTTTGTAGCCACTCCCGGTGCCAGAGTGGAAGTTTGATGATATAGCTATGGATTTTATACATGGGCTTCCCCGGTCTCGGACAGGGAATGACTCGATCTGGGTGATTGTTGATCGGTTGATGAAGGTGGCCCGCTTTATACTAATCAGGAAGGATGACTCGGTAGGAGTGCTGGTACGGAAGTTCGTGGAGCAGTATATTCGATACCTTGGCATGCCCAAGACGATAGTGTCGGACCGCGATGGACGGTTTACATCCAGGGAGTGGCGGTCAGTGCAGGCATATCTGGGCACCCGATTGACTTTTAGCATGGCCTTCCACCCTCAGACGGACGGGCAGATAAAGCGCACCAACAGGACGTTGGAGGATCTACTACGACTGTGTATACTGGACTGAGGGGAGCCGTGGGAGAAGATGTTGCCATTGGTCGAGTTCTCCTATAATAATAGCTACCAGTCCAGCATCAGGATGGCGCCTTATGAAGCCTTGTATGGAAGAAAATGTAGGACCCCGCTTTCTTGGGTTCAAGACGAGGATCCGAAGGTGTTGGGATCGGATTTTGTTGAAGACACCGAGGCACAGGTGAGACTGATCAGAGATAGGATGTTGGAGGCGCAGAGCAGACAGGCTAAGTACTATGACACCCGACATCGTCAGGTAGAGTTCCAGGTAGGGGACCGAGTGTTCTTGAAGATCCGGCCCATGCACAGAGTCTCACGAGTGCGCGGTCGGAGGAAGAAGCTCAGCCCTAGGTATATGGGCCCTTACCGGATCCTAGAGCGGATCGGGCCCCTAGCCTACAGGCTAAAGTTTCCACCAGAGCTGGCAGCTCTACATGACGTCTTCAACATTTCTTTGCTGAGAAGGGCTCTACTACGCCCGGAGCAGTGGATTTTGACCACCGAAGGTCCGGTAGCTTCAGACCGATCTGTTCACTTGGAGCCGGTTCGGATCGATGACAAAGGAGTACAGATCTTGCGCTGCAAGAAGATCCCCTTAGTCAAGGTTCAGTGGAGAAACCACGGTCAGGAGGAGCACACCTGGGAGCCGCAGTACCTGATGAGGCAAAAATACCCAGAGTTGTTCAGTCAGGTATAACTCACCACCTCTTGGTATACTATAAATTACCTTTTTGTACTAAACCGGTAGGACTAGATAAGGAAAAATTGAGAACCTAGGCATGCGCAAGAAAGTAGGGGCTAATCTTTTGTTTATTGGGGAGATTGTCTTCGTTTATCAAACAAGTAGTCGCTTGAACCCAATATAAAAACCGTATGGGATGTTATAAGTTTAATTTATTTCGGTAGAAATCCCCGTAGGCTCAACCTAAATTTCGGGGACGAAATTTTTGTTTTGTTTATTGGGATTTGTAACATCCCATTTCCGGCTAGACCCCTAGGAGTCGGTCTATCGTGAGAGAACCCTAGAAGCCCAAGAATTGAAGTACATCGACTGAGATTTCGGGTCATGGGTTGGTCACGCCCGTGACCTATGTGTCATGCCCGTGACATAGGGCGTGACTCCTTCAACGATCGTCGATCTCCGTGAGATGATCGTCAAATTTGAAACCCGGGCCTGTCACGCCCGTGACTTATGTGTCACACCCGTGACCTAGGGCGTGACTCCTTCGACGATTGTCGACCTCCGTGAGACGATCGTCGAACTTGCAACCCGGGCCTGTCACGCCCGTGACCTATGCGTCACGCCCATGACCTAGGGCGTGACCACTTCGACGATCGTCGATCTCAGCGGGACGATCGTCGAAGTGCAGAATTTGCGTCATGGCCATGTCACGCCCATGACCCAGGTGTCACGCCCGTGACCTAGGGCGTGACCCCCTTCGGCGATCGTCGATCTCAGCAAGACGATCGCCGAGCGCGGAATTTGCATCTTGACCCTGTCACGCCCATTACCCATGTGTCACGCCCGTGACCTAGGGCGTGACCACCCTTCGATGACCGTTGATCTCAGTTCGACGATCTTCGACCTCAGAATTTGCCACTCGGGCCTGTCACGCACGTGACCTATGTGTCACACCCGTGACAAGGGCCGAAACATCAGCCAGACTGGAAATTTCGGTAACCAACGTCATAATCAATTCTGGTTATGGGAAAGAATAGCAGGAATATTTATGGGTCGTTTCCTTCACTAATTATTTAATAAAAAAAGAGAGAGTGAGGTCCAATAGGAAATCGCGACCTGCATCAGCCAATTCATCTTCCACCTTTTCCTCTTCCCTGCATCATAACCGAAACGTTATTAAGAAGAAACATTCATGGCCATGAATGTTTCATCCTTTCCCCTCCCCATTGGGAAATCTATAAAAGCCCACTTGGAGCAAGAGGAGAAGGTTACACGCTCGATCAAACAAATTCAGACTTTTGCTCTTGCTGTAGGAGAAGTTCGGGAACGCCATCACCGCGCCATGACAATCCGACGTTCATCTTGCCTTCAAACCGCGAACAAGGTCCTCCTCTACTTCTTCTCTTATGGGTAGATCTTAGGATCTTAGAAATGAAGTTCATGCTCAAAGGAGCCGGACCTACCTCGTGTTTTAATGGAAAATCATGGAAAAATATTGTTTTGAGTTCGCCGGAAACCGCCACCTCCGGCGGCCAAACCACCGCCGACCGATAGTCATCGCCTCAACGGAGGTGGTGGTGGTGGTGGCTTGCCAGGGAGGTGATCGAATAGTCGGTGACGGATCACGGAAAGGCTACAGGAAATATGAGTTTCTGTGTTCTGGTTTTCGGGTTCATGTAGAAGATGAACAGTAAAATCACTTTATAATATATAAATTATGTATATAGTACATAAGGAAAAGATACATTATTTGAGTATATTTTTAGGCTACAAAACGAGGCACTTAGAAGCCGATTTAGGAAAAATGGCCAGTCACAAAAGTTGCAGCCATTTGAGTCTAGATTAATTTAAAAGTAGTTTTAACTCATTTGGGTAAGCGGTTTGACCTCAACACCCGTTTTAGTGGGGGCTGTACCTAGAGTTGGGCAGAAATTAAAATGGATGCCCACTCTTCGTCCCTTGTCCAAATGACCTAAAATATGGGCAGGAGGTTAACGTTAGCTATATCTAAAGGCGGTCCAAAAATGGGAATTTTTGGATATACTTTGCCTAAAGTTTTTGTTTTAATTTAATAAAGATAGAGGAATTTATTTATGTAGTCAAATAACCTCCAAACCCTCCCAAATTTTGGTGAGTGGTCCCTGGCTATAAAACTTAGCTCTGTACAAAGTTTCAACTCATTTGGATGAGTTTTGGATAGGGAGTCACCTATCCTTAACTAGGCAAAAGTGAGGCATTTTTGAGTAAAAAGTGCACGAGAGGTTGAAACAGTCAAATCACCTCAACTTAGGCTGATATCTTGACCACTGACTTGGAAGGGTTATTAAAACCCACTTGGAGAAAATGTTGTGGTTTAGGGTTTGTTTACCCTAGGATCCAAACTCAAACCCTAGATGGAGGGCTTTGAGGGTTGTGAAGGACATGGGGGCAATTGTTCTCGTATTGCCTTGAAACCCTGCAGAGTTGACATTAGCATGATAAGAATCATCGGAATGGAATCTTGGAGAATTTGGAGACAAGTAGATACCTTAAAACCTTAATCTTAGCTTTAGGGTAAAATACTAAATAAGCACAATCCGTCACTAAACATTATCTAAAGGCTGTGAAACTCAGGTAGAGTAAGTTTTGGAGTGGGTAGAAGCTATAGGAATTTTACTGGAATTTTATGATGTTTATTTCCAGCACTTCATTTGTAAAGTTGATTATAACCCCAATTGATGTTTTAATTATTTGTACCTTTCTGTTCATGGAAATCTCATGAAATCTTGGAAATAAATATTTTAGGACAGAATGGTTACCCTTGAATTTTGTATAATTTTTTGTTGAGTAAATCCAGTACTTCCTTCACAAATGTTAAAAAGGGGTTCTATGGTTTGAAAATTATTTAGGGATGATTTTATTACTGAAAAATAATGAAACTGGGCCAGTGCTATTTTTAAGCCTTTATCTGCATATTATAAATTATTTATAATTTTTGGAAGAATATTCTCTGTACTTGGTTCATAAATAATGAAAGATAGTAAATATTGCTAAAATAGTTTTGTTGCCCTTTTGATGATAGAAAAATAATGATACCTTGGATTTACCCTATCTAGATAACCTACTATTTATTATAATTTTGTTGGACATGTTGCATGAGAACTTAGGGTAGTTCATGTTCAAACCGGAAGCCTTTGGAGTTTGGAGGAAATTAATTAAATGCCAGATAAATTAGGAAAATTACCACATTTTGGATGTATGCCATTTATATCATGATAATTCTCCAGTAAATAATTAGGGGCATTTGGATCTGTTTTGGGATCATTGCATAACCGGTTCGACATATAGTCTAGGTTGGTCTGCATATGGCAAATTTGTGAATTGCAATAGGACAGGATCTGAGAAAGTCGTTGGAGTTAGTCATCTTGTCTTGGTGGACAATTGTGGAAGATATCACAATAGGATGATATGAAAAGTAGAGAGAAGTAGTGATAGCTAGAGTTAAGAGGTGCTCGGGTTCG
This sequence comes from Platanthera zijinensis, assembly GCA_039513925.1. NCBI lineage: Eukaryota > Viridiplantae > Streptophyta > Magnoliopsida > Asparagales > Orchidaceae > Platanthera > Platanthera zijinensis. The sequence goes on along the minus strand of CM077085.1, from coordinate 101,215,964 downwards.
ACGAAAGATCGTCTTTCCCGAAGAGAGGAAGGTTAGAAATCACCCTAGGATAGTCTATCGTAATATGAGAAGGAAATGGGTAAAGGGGATCAACCAATAACAATAAGTGCCTTGCGAAAGGGAACGATGGGCTTCAGCTACCATCATAGTTCCTAGCGCCCTTTGAGAGCCCTTCACAGGGAATACCGGGGGCAGTCCTGGGTTAACGTAAACTATAATAACAAACTGACAAGAGTAACTTAGTAATTAGGGCTGCACCTTTCACAAACACTGTTGGCATAGGAAGATTGATGAGAGCTTCTGCTCGGTTGGTTAAGAGACAGACGGAATGGTCCGGGGAGCTTCGGCTCGGTTGGTTAAGAGACGGATGTTTTGATCCGGGGAGCTTCAGCTCGGTCTTTGAGTGTTTACGATTAAACTTGCATGTGCATAAAAAGGAATGAAAATTAAGGTGGTGGGTCTTCGGTATTGGAGGGTCGATGCACCAACGCCAATACGCTGACTCGGCAAGTGTGGTTAGCACTTCGCCAATAGAAGTCCGGTGAGCCAGCCGGCAAGAGTACGCAGGCATCCGCTTAGTGCACCAAGCATTGAGGCATACGATAGGTCTGGCCGGTAGTGCTTTATTGGTTTAGAGGTGGGCAAGGCCAAACCCACCGCTTCCGTCTGCCACTACGGAGGTATCCTGGGATGTAACGGCTCCGAAAGGGGGAACTAAAGGTCTGTGTGCATAGAGCCGGGTGTGTGAGTTGCACTTGCATGATTTATCATACCCACTTGCATGTCATAGCATAATCGATTCATTTAACCCTGACACCTAAAGTATAAGTGGTATGGGATGCTTATACATTAGGACCTGCAAAACGACCCCTTAGTCTATAAGCTTGTGTGGGCAAGTTTATAAATTAAGGTTAATTTCAATATAAATATATGCTGCTTTTTGATAACCGACACCCCAATGTATACGTTGTATGGGACACTCTATACGATGGGAGCCTTGCAGAAGATCCCTTGGCTTTTGCGCTTTTGCACATAAGTTAAGGTTACCTTTCCTACTTTCTGTTTCTGTCATATTTATTATAGAATTGCTAGATTAGTTTCGCTGCCATCTGTTTCTTGATTAAATCTCCACCTTCATGTCCTTCCCTTTCTTCCTCTCTGCTCGGTACTTTAGGAGCCATGGGGGAAGGGGTAGGGGATGATAAGGCTTAGTGTTTATGACTAACGTTTTTCGAACCGCATCATTTAGGGGATCGCGGAGCCCAGCATGGAGGAGCAGCCCCAGAGACTGGTGCGCTTGGAGATGGGGCAGTCTAGCTCCATAATTCATACAGCCGGGACCGTGAGTCTCGACCTTGAGTAGTTTTGTTTTTTGCTTCCGCATGAGAGATTGTAGTGAGGACATGATGTACCGGGCATAAGCCTGCATTTATAGTACTCTGATTATTGTTATTCTGTGGACACTCCCTTCATGGAGATTTTATTCTATATATATGATATACTTTCAGTGGACTTGCTCTTACTTCAAATATTGTGCTACCTTTCTGTGATCGAATTGGCCGGCAGAATCGGCACCTTGTGGTGATGACCCTTCAAGACGTGAAGGTGTCACCGCAAAGCAGCGATTCTGGGCCTAAGACCCTGGGTTTTAAAAAGAAAAGGGGGGGGGGGGGGGTCTTACAGAGGTTCTGTCGATTTTAGAAGATCTTGATCTATGAATCAACTTCTCTGAATCATTCTAGATCGAAAGTAGTTTGGCGATGAAGGCGATGAGCGACGGCTTTTGATTTTGGAAATAAAATTAGGGATTTAGAATACTTAGAATTTCATCTTATGCTTCTTAGGATTGGTCCGAAATTACAAGACCTTTTGTAGGACATGCCTAACTGTCATAATAATAATTAATGATAGCCACGTTGACCAATCACGTCTAATGAAATTTTAAAAATCCCATCACTTTGGACTTAGAAGAATTTCTGAAAACATTACAGCTGTTCTCGAGAAGAATGATTATACTCGAGAAAAAGGAATTTTTGTTCTCTAGAACAATGATGGAGAACTCGAGTAAAAAACTTGGTAAGAATGTGGAGGTGGAAATCAACAATCTCAAGAACGAAGGGACAGTACTCGAGAAAAAAAATAAATTATTGTTCTCGAGAAGAAGCACTTTGGTACTCGAGAATAAAGAACTATCTTGAGAACTAAACAAGGTCTTCTCGAGAAAAAGAATTAGAGAATTTTTATCTGGAAAGGAAGTAACACGAGAAGAAGTGTCATGAAGCACTCGAGTACATAAGCCCTTCTCAAGAATAGCAATAAGCTTTCCCGAGAACTACTTCTGCCACTCGAATTCATGACAAGTCTCACTCGAGAACTAACTTTAGTCCTTCTCGAGTACAAAACATAGTACTCGAGAAAAACACTTAGAGAAATTCTCTGAAAATCTAAAAACTTAATTTCTCCAAAAATATTCAGCATCCAACATTCCTCCCATGCCCTTACTTCTTGAAAAGGAAATTTATCCCAATAGAGAATCTACACATGAGTCAACACCTTGGATCACACAATGAAGAATTACATTGTATAGTCCTGTGTTTGGAGACTCATTGTAGACTGGCATTGGTCTACACTTGACTAATAAGTCTTGCAAACACTCAACTAAAAAGTGCATCAAATACAAACTTAATTCATCTTAGTTCAAGGGTGACTTCATACAAATCTTGGTTATTGTGGATATAATACCCAATATAGGATTTATTGGTTCCTACTTGCTCTTTGGGAGGTTTTATGCTCGGTTGCATGTTAGATATTTTAAAAGTATAGAAGTATCATTTCTATTACCACATTCATGTCATCTTTTAAAGCAAATGTCACCATATTTTAACTAGTGTACAAACTATTTTTATACTTATATTAATAACATAGAGGTATGCATTTCATTAGTTGTCATTTGGGATGTTTATGCTTATATAGGGTGTTAACCATTATAAATAAACTATTTTTCCACAACATATAATTATGTCTTTACTTATGGAATAGTGATCCACTAAGCCGAGGGATACGACTAATTAATTTTACTTAACTAGATTTTCTTCATAAATATTTATGAATTTCATATAAAATGTAGAGTAGGAGTTTTTCCGAGCGCCTGTAGTTATCCCATGCATGATGTTGCATCATGATACATGTTTTCTCTTACTCTAATATACACTTAAATTCAGAGAAAATGCGAGTTGTGACATCAGTCTTCTTCTTGAAGACCCACTTGCACCCTATGGGTTGTACCCCTTCAGGTGGTTCCACCAAGGTTCAAACTTGGTTTTCATACATGGAGTCCATTTTAGATTTCATGTCATCGAGCCACTTATCGAAGTCCAGCCCACTCATAGCCTCTTGGTAGGTTGCAGGCTCATCACTATGATCTAGAAGCAACACATTACCTATTTGAAACACAAGAAATCAATATCTCTTAGGCTCAAGCCTTGGTATACCATATCTATGTGGAACATGTATTTCCTGAGCAGGCTCTCCAGCTACAACAACTTGTATTCCTGGCTCAAGTTCCAATTCCGGTTCATTCACAGTTTTTGGTTCTTTAACTTGTTCAAGTTCTACCCTCGTAGTCTTTTTACTTAAGAACTCTTTCTCAAAAAAACACACCAGTTCTTGCGAGAAACACTTTGCCCTAGGACGGTAGGTAGAAATAGTACACTTTTGTTTCCTTAGGATACCCCACAAGATACCACTTATCTGTTTTGGGTTCCAGCTTGTCATGAATTTGACTTCTTACGTATGCCTAACAACCACAAACCTTAATGAATGACATACTAGGATGCTTCCAAGTCCATATCTCATATGGTGTCATCAGAACCACTTTTGTTGGAGCCCAATTTAGTGTAAAAGCAGTAGTTTGTTGAGTAAAACCCCAAAAATGAAACCGGCAGATATGCATGACTCATCATCTATCTTACCATGTCTAACAGAGTATGATTCCTCTGCTCGGTCACACCATTATATTGCGGTGTTTTAAGTGGAGTGGGCTGTGATACAATACCACATTCTTTCAGATGATCGCAAAACTCGTGACTCAAGAATTTTCCACCTCGATCAGATTATAGTGCTTTAATCTTCTTACCTAGTTGCTTCTCTACTTCGTTCTTAAAGTCTTTGAAATTTTCAAAGGTTTCAGATTTGCACTTCTTAAGATACACATATATGTATCTACTGAAGTCATCACTAAATATAACAAAGTAGAAATACTCACATCTAGCCATAAAACCTGTAATATCCCCATGTTACTTGGGGTACTTAGGAGTTTTGCTATCCAACAAAGTACCTTGCCCCCACCCCTCCCCTTGACTTGAGTAGACCCATTAGTTCACTTAAGAGCCAAGTCGGTGCATAACCCTACTCTTAAGAGAGAAGGTGAGCACATAACCACCCTTGGGCCCTTGAGTCAACCCAAACCTTCCCACATAATCCCAAGACCCATACCCCTCATATTGGCACTCCAAGCCATGCACCACACCCCTTGGGAAGCCCTAAGACTAGGTGGTGTGCTCTTTTTACAAAAGGATTGGACCCACATCAAGCCAAGACCATGGCCAACCCTACCAAAAAAATTTTTTGTTTGGTCAACGCAAAAGTCAAGAAAATTAAAGCCTAGACCTAAGGTGAACACTAGCTTAAGGAAAATTTACCAAAAAGGGGTAAATCCAAATTTTCATAAACTAAGCTCCAATTCCCCTTTTAGATTGCTGACCCAGCACTTAAGCAGCCTTATCCCGAACTCCAATAGACTTCAAGGTGGTTGGGAAGTACCCCTAAGATATATCCATGACTGGCCATGGTAAGCTTAAGAGCTCAAATCCAAACCTTGCCCTCAGCCTATAAAAGAGACCCCAAGCACTTTAGAAAGATCACACCAGTTCCCAACATTCCCCCAGTGCAGAAAAATTGAGTGGAAACCCTTTGCAACACCCCCTTGCTCAACCGGTGAAAAGCCATGGACAACCGAACCCGAACCAGGCGAGCTCGCCCTTATGAGGTGAGATTCCTCTTCCTTCTTCTTCTCCTCTTCCTCACAAAGTTTTTCAAATCAAAATTGGGCCCAATTGGGCACCTGTTCGGCATGTTGCAGTGGCAGAGTTTGGGTAAAATTAACCTTTGAATTTCACTGCCGCCGCCGGCTTCCGGCAACGCCACCACTGCCAAAGTGTAGCCCGACACCTTTGAAATGTTGTAATGAGCTAAAATTGGTCGGCGATCACTGGGCAGCGGTTGTGAAGCCCTGCGAGTTTTGTCCATGCGGGTTAAATCTTGGCCGTTGCCAGAGGTTGAAGACAAAATCATAGCCTTCCGTTTCCTTGGCCAAGGATTGGCTTGATCCACCCAGCGGATCGAACAACAGATCCGTTGTGGGGGAAGTTCAATTTCTGTCTACTGCTTTCTGGAGCACTGAATCTGAGCCAAGATTCGCTCTCCGCCTTCTTTTAATTTATTTAAATTCATTTCACTGGCTATTTGCAGACCTTAACAAAAAACTTCTGGCTTAAAAATAGGACCCTAGAGGCTTACCCAGGCCTAGTGACCAACATGAAAGTTGTAGGTCTTGGTTTGCGGTTTTCAAAAAGTGGGGGTCTGTTTTTAGGGGTGGTGTAGAACTCGTGGAATCTTCTTTTAAAGTTTCCTTATTATTAATTAATTTTTATAAGTTGAAAATTGTTAAGACCCCCCTTCACGACCACCAAAACCACTAAAATAATTTATGCCTGTTCCTATAACCATTTTTAACTCATCCCCAACATCTTACTTAACATTTTTACCCTAACACCTTTTCTTAAATTACTCCCTATAAGGAAAATACCTAAATAATTTCTGATAAATATCAAACCTTTTCAAAAAGCTTAAATAAGTCTTATTTTGGACAATTGGTGATATGCCTTGTGAGTATTAATATCATAACCTTTCTTTTTTATTAAAAATGTTCTCCTTTATTACCAAAATGTTTACTTGCACCCCAACAAGCATCGCCTTTGTTTATTACATTTATTTTTGTCACCAAATGAGTTGGGAAACAGGAATAAAGTCATTCATGACTTACCAACACCTTGTAAATGTGTTTTATGTAATATGTGTTATAATCTGTCTTTATTACTTCTCGTCTATGAGTAATTCAATGGTTATTGCATAAATTTCTTCTTATACAACTGTCGTAATTAGTGTACCGTGCTCCCTCTGTTTTCTTAGAAATAGTAATTCTTAACTAGTAGGACTACGTGTATAACCTAATGTGCTTTAAAGGAACCCACCTTTAAATTACCCAATTGGTGTCTAGGAAAGGAGTTAGGGGTAAGCTAGTATCCCCCGCAAGGAACGTGGTGTATAATGGTACACAGTGCAAACACAAACCTTATTCTTACCTGGCTAATAAATAATTTAAATCAAGCCCCTGAAAGTATTATTAAGGCAAACTCTAGATTACCACCAGTTAAGGGATGTTTTCATTTAAGTTTATTTTATCAAAGTAATAGGATGTGATGGTTGGATTGTAAGCCCGGTGCGTGGCTTCCATTTAGATTAAATTAAGTAACTCTATGGCGAACATAACCACTCTACCGTACAACACACTTTATGTGAGACTAACGTGTTAGATTCTTTGGATTGTGAAGGGGTAATCTGTCTTGTGGTTAAATTTTCGGTGGACAAATCACCTCAATCCGTATCGTTGTCCCTATGGTTCTTAGGAACAACGGGTGGAGTAAAAAGCACGGTCCAATGTTATACGAGAGGCCTAGAGTGGTGGTGTGTACCTAACTAGGAGCGGAGAATTCCGATCCACTATTTTCATCCGCCACGGTGATAAGTCCTGTGTGGTTAGCTACCCACTTAACAAGTGGACTGGGTAAGGACGTATGCATATAATTTCTAATTCATCATACCAGTCTTACTTATCATACATTGCATCTTTACAATACTTATAATACACGTTCGTATGGGCATTTTCTAAGATAAGAAATTCATTAGACCCTTAACTTATATTTTTGTATGGGCATTCGTATAAGTTAATTTATAACTTTAAAACTATATCACATTGGTACTTATACTTTATAAATGAAACAGAACAAAGATCCTTAACTTATAAGGATGTATGGGTATTCTTATAAGCTGAGTTAATTCTGTTTTCCCCCATTTCCTTTTTTCTTTACTTGTTTTTTAACCCATAAAACTCTACTATATAGAATGCCTCTACTAATGCTATATTCTTATCATGGATGTGTTGAGGAAAGAGAGGTAATCCGACTTAGTCTTTATGACTAATGGTTTTCTTTAAAACCATCCTGGTTCCCCATCAGCAGTAATCCCAACAATACCCCATCCAGCCCCAGCAATGCAGGACTAATTTGTTTATATTACCGACCTGCGTGCCGAAGTTTGGAATTTATATTCTTGTAATTTAAATATTTGTGATGCTCTGTGTATGTGATCTATCTTTTCCGTCTCAGGCGAGTGGTGTACTAGTGAACCACTCGGCCCATGGGGTCCCCGAGGTAAAGTTACTAGGAAGCCCTTGGGGGTCTACTCATAGCCTTTCAGTGCAGCGACATTACGCTGTTTGCCGCCCAATTAGAGCTGCGTAAAGTAAAACTGTTCAGCGAGATTACGCCATTGGTAGGGCGGATGAGGAAAATTTTATATAGACCCGAGGAGGCACCTATAGTTAGGAGAGAGTTGGTCTTGAGATTCTCCTTAGATGTTGTGGTCGGCCAAGAGAGCCCTCCGACGATGCCTTAGCTCAGCCTTTGGCTTGGGAGGGGAAGAGTTTTCTAGTCTTCTGGGTATACGGCAGGACCTCCACAATGAGACCTTGGGTCTGTCCCTCGTATTCTTAGGCTTGAGTCTAGATCATTTACTTGAGTGTAGTAGGTGCGCGGTCACCCCTCTTTTGGGGATCGAACTCCACAGAGATCGATTTTCGGTTTCAACAACTATGATGGTGGAAATTATTTTCCCTCTAAGAACGGGGCAAAAAATATCGATGAGGAATCCTTGTTGGCTACTCAGATGTATCAGAAGAAGAGTCCTTTGTTATAATAAGCTTTGAAACATAGTTGGGGTTGGATCTCTCCCCTTGGATGTACCTGTTGTTCAAGTTTATCATCTCTTGATAGGTTCATAGATCATTAACGTTGGTTTAAAATTTCAGTGGGACCACCTGATTTAATTCATTAGGGGTACTTTATAGATCTTTGGGTCAAAGTTTCAAACCTCCATGTTCTTTTTTTGGAAACGATCCATAAAGTGAGCCCAAGTGTGTCCCTAATATTGATTGATTTCAAACAAAGTTGTTGGGCTATTTTTTCTCTTCTTCGAAGTAGAAAATCTTAACAGGAGCTCCCTTCAAAGGTAAGCGAAATAGGCAATGAACTGAGGGTGAAATCCATAAAATCACTTCGGTGCTTGTACATCAATGGATGTCACAAGGAGTTTGCACTTGGTTGCATAAGAGAGAGTTTTCAATGCGATAGCAAAATTGAAGGCTTGTAGATATGAGACTTTGTCAATCTATCTGATAAACACCGGCAGATGGGGCTCCATAAAGTAGCTCGGAGTTGGTTCCCATCAAAAAAAGGATGTCAAAGCAGAAGGCTCCTTTGGTTCATTGCAAGCATGAGGAAAAGGAGGGTAAGGAGGACAAGCTTGAGCAAAGATAACAACTGTAGAAGGTGCTGCTGGATAAGGATGATAAGTAGCTTTATAGGAAGTAACTATAGGAACAAGAAGATAATGATAACATCAAATAAAAATTTAAAACTCTTGTTTGGCTTCCTCGAGAGGCTTCACAAAACAAGTCCTTTCGAGCAACAAACTCATCTTCTTGAGGCTAGAGAGGAGCTGCAATCTGGGCTGGTGGATAGATTGGCGGATAGGCCGGTGGATAGGCTCGGTGGGTAGACCGACAGATAGGCTGGCTGATGTGGACAGAATGGTGGTGGAGTCCCCAATGAAAGCACCAGGTTGACTAGAGCTCCATTCATTGTCGGAGAGATCTAGCTGCTGAGTGATGGCAGCTAGGGATTGGTTCATTGCTTTGAACTTCTAGGCAGTCTCTTTATAGGCTTGTTCAACTTCCCAGCAGAACTGCTTAACGGCTTCACAGAGAGTATCCTTTTTGGGACTTTAGAAAATGAGTTCTGAGCGATCTGGTGTCAGACAATGTTTAATCGCGCATTTCAATGATGACTTGTTATTTTAAGGTCATGTGTTCATTTTATGAGTGCAAAAAGTGCACCTCAACAACCATATATCGAGGAGCAGGGAGGGGGGAAATAAAGTTGCAAGTAGCCGGTTACTAGCGGTTAGAAAAAGACAGAGAAGGCCACTAGAACTTACGACACCAGGCTTCGCCCACTACGGAGAATGCATCTCGTGCAATGGGCTTTCCTTTGTTTGATTAATAGCGGTTATAGTGATTGGGAAAAGCGAAGTCGTGCGAGCAGAAAATCGCAAACCCCAAGAAATGATATCGCAGCTCTTAATAAGCGAGATAATTGATTCGAGACAGCATGTCTTGGGAATGGTGCTCCCCCCTATTAATAGGCTCGAGGGCCTAACCAAAAGGGTAGGGCTAAAACAAAAGCCTGCCCAAAGTATAGGAGAACCGTGAAGGGGAGATGGGATTTGGAATATAAAGAAAAAGGAAAGAAGTCGCGCGGCCTGGCGGATTTCCTCTAGTGAGCTGGGTGGCTTGTCCTCTGGTACTTATGCTCGGTCGGCCTGCCAGTGACGATGGATTGAGGTCTATATATGCATGGATTGGCAGTTTGCCTTCAGGTGAGCTTGGTTTGCAACCCTCAGATGCTTGTGGGTGGCCAGTCTGCTTTTGAAGATCACTAGTAGAAAATAACCTGCTCGGTTTGTATGAGACTTCTTCCTAGTGATGATTTCTTAGGTAAACAGAGGGCACCCACATGAATATACGGCTTGTTGAAATTTTTGATGTGAAAGTGGGCAGTGTGGGTGAAAGATAGGGGATAGACCTTATTTACTCTAAGGGGGGGGGGTGAATAGAGTAATTAGAATTTTGGATGTTTTTCATATTTATATCAGTGTAAAAATAGGTGATACCAATAATAGTAGACAGAAATAAAATATGCTAAACTAAAATATCACAGTCACAACAAGGACAGAAAGAGAATGATAACACACAGACAACACAAGAATTTTATAGTGGTTCCCAAACCTGGGTACATCCACTCTTCTACCACCATTGTAGGAATCCACTATCATGTTTTTGATCAGGTGACAGCTACCACAAGATCTATTTCCAGGGAGATCTCACAACCCTTTAGGCTTTTATCAGGTGCCCAAAAACCCAGAATAAAATTTTGAATGGAGAAAGCATTGAGTGAGTTGATGAGTTCGATATTTATAGGATTTTTCAGACTAATATAGGCCTGTTTTATCACTCGTGCACTACATTTTAACCGGTAATTGGTTATATTTGCTTCGATCGTTCAATGGCCACACTCTGCACCTCTTTGGCCCAAGGTTGTGCAATTGCGCATTCTGTTATCAGGGGTAAGTACTAGGGGTACTCTCCGTGCTAATTTGGTTATTTTTTGCTGTATATTGATGCTGGGAGCTTTTACTCTGAGTATTATAAAGGTATGACCTCCCTTTTATAGAATTGAGGAGATGAGAGAGATTACAAGTAATCAATGTGGAACTATATAATTACAATATTAACAGAAACAAGCCAAACAGGCCCTGCTGCTAGACGAATAGGCTAACCGCCCGACAACCACAAGAAGGAGAGAACAAGCCACAATAGGAGACCGGCAGACCGCCTGGTCTCCAAGTCGCATGAGACAAACCATCAGATCGCCCAGAAACCAAACAGGAACAGTACGACTACCAAGCCGTTGGAGAGAAACCTCCAGACCGCGCGGTCTTGAATCCGCCAGTACAAGACTGCCAGAACTCCCAGTCTCCATACAGCAACACTCCCCCATAAGCAGGATCATATATATCGATCATACCTAGCTTGTCGCAAATGTGAAGAAATGAGGCGGACACCGGCTTGGCGAAAATATCAGCCAACTCTTTATCGGAGGTGACGAATGAAGTACAAATTTGTTCCTTAAAAATCTCTTCCTGAATAAAGTGGGAGTCGAATTCAAAATGCTTTGTTCTCTAATGGAAGGCTGGATTTTTGGAGATGTATATAGCGGCCTTGTTATCACAAAACATAGGTAGAGGATGGTTATAGACCTCTCCTAAGTCAAGCATGAGAGCATGTAACCACTTCAACTCATATATGGTCGACGACATACTTTGATATTCTGCTTCTGCACTGGACCGGGAGACTACAGACTGTTTCTTGCTCTTCTAGCTCACAAGGTTTCCCCCTACAAAGGTGCAAAAGCAAGATGTTGACTTGCGATCTCCTTTGTCATCAGCATAGCTCGAGTCTGAGTACGATTCAACACTCAAATGACCAGTCTTTTGAAAGAGTAGTCCTTTCCCATGCACTGATTTAACATACTGAAAAATCCTTAGGGCTGACTATAGATGGCACTCCCTTGGAGCTATCATGAATTGGCTAACCATGCCTACAACATAGGAGATGTAGGGTCTCATCATTATATGATATATGTGTTTACTAACCAGACGTCTATACCTCGTAATATCTGAAAGAGTAAGAGAGTAATCCGTCTAGGTTTTTTCTTCTCCATTCGACATGGGGAATCAAGAAGGTTAAGCCCAAGTCAACCCTACCTCTTTGATCACATCAAGAGCATACTTACGTTGGGAGAGGACTAAGGAATTTAGATTCCGAGATATTTCTATCCCCAGAAAGTATTTTGGAGAGTCCATATCCTTTGTGACCAGGTGTTTACGAAGATGCTTCTTTATCATGGTTATCCCAACATGGTCATCTCTAGTGAGAAGAATATCATCTACATATACCGTAAGAACTACCAGACCCAGGGAGGTTTGGCAAATGAACAAAGTGTGATCAACAGAACTTCTCATAAAGCCCACGACTGCCAAAATCCCGCTAAACTTATCAAACCAAGTTCGAGGGCTTTGCTTTATGCCATAGATAGCCTTCTTTAGCTAGCATACCCGTGTCTCCACCTGAGCAACATATCCTAGAGGTTGCTCCATATAGACACCTTCCTGAAGATCCCCATATATATTGTCATTCTTGACATAAAGTTGGGAAATGGGCCAATCCTTGTTGACGGCCACAGAGAGGAGGACCTTGATATTGCTGAGATGAGAAACTAGAGAGAAGGTGTCAACATAGTCAACAACATAAGTCTGGGTAAAGACTTTTGCAATAATGCGTGTCTTATAACGATCAAAACTACCATGTGGACTAAACTACATGCAATTTCGTCATCCATGGAAACTACATGCAACAACATCTGTGCCGAATGGAGGAGGAACAAGGGTCCACGTACCCTATTCAATGAGAGTAGCAATTTCGTCATCCATGGAAACCTTCTAATGAGGAACAGTAAGGGACTCCTGGTAGGAATGGGGGGTGGAAGTGGCAGATAAAGTCAGTGCAAAAGCCCTGCGAGAAGTGGTAAGACGATCATAGGAAACAACAGCATTAAGCGAGTACTAGGTATATTCCCGAACCCCATTGCGAAGAGCAATGAGAATATCCAGGTCAGTTGGTTCCATAGTATCCGAAGTGTCCGTGGCAAAGAGAGCTGGGCCGGGAGTAGAGAGCAATGACGACAGAGAAGAGAGACATAATGGAGGTGAAGAGAGAGAAGCAGATGATGGAAATGGTGGAGGTGGAAAAACCTCGGTATGGGTCGATGGGTTGGAGGGAACAATAGGAGAATCAGAGGCCTCAGAAAAAGTAGAGGAGCAATCCGAGAAATAAGGAGCATTCTCGAAGAAGGTAACGTCGGCGGAGATGAACTGCTTGCGGAGAACGGGGTCAAAACAACAATAGCCTTTCTGGGTGGCAGAGTACCCCAGAAAAACAAATTTGGTTGAGCGAGGGGAGAGTTTGTCATGGGTAGCAGAGGGAGCGCACATAAGCTGTGCACCCAAAGATACGTAGAGGGAGAAGAAAAGGTTCCTTGCTTTGATAGAGAATTGTGAATGGGGTTTGACTGTTGAGAACTGTGGATGGAATGCGATTGATGAGATAGCAGGAAATGAGAACTGCATAGCACCAATAGGAGCGTGGGACCTGCATCTACATCATCAGAGTGCCAGCGACATCAAGGAGGTGACGGTTTTTGCATTTCGCCACTCCATTTTGTTGTGAGGTATAAACACAACTAGTTTGATGGAAAATCCCATCTTGCAAACAAAAAGATGAAAAAGCTTGTTTAATGTACTCCTTAGCATTATCAGAGCAAAGGATTTTAATTAAAACACCAAACTAATTTTGAATTAAATGCTAAAAAGATGTCCATACATTTAATAATTCAGAGCGATCTCGTAAGAGATACAACCAAGTACATCTAGAAAAGTCATTAATAAAGGTAACAAAATAAGAACTATCTGACCAACGTTGAGGGTTGGAGCAGGATCCCAGACATCAGAGTGAATGAGATCAAATGAATGGGTAGAGCCATGACCATGCTCCGGCGGGAAGGAGGAACGGTGATTTTTTGCCAAGCTGGCAGGCATCGCAGTTGATAGGAGAACTGTGCAGAGGGAGGTGGGGCAGAAGCTGACGAAGAAGCCATGGAGGAGGATTACCAAGGTTGAGATGCCACTATAGAAGATCTGTAGATTAGGAGTAGAAGGAGGACAAAGAGGAAATATTGTCGAGGAAGTAGAGGCCACCACTCTATGTCCCAGTAGCAATCGTTCGTTGGGAGCTCGGATCAAGAAAAGAACAAGAAGTTAGAGTGAATGTGACAGAGAACTGGAGTTTCTTGCATAAAGAGGTAACTTATAATAAATTGAACGAAAACTTTGGCACATAGAGAGTGTCCGCCAAGAGAAGATACAAAGTGACATGAACCACTCTAATTCCATATAGTAGGGAAGGAGAGCCGTCAGCAAGGAGAGCCGTCAGCAAGGAGAACCGGGGGAAACCGATCATGTGTTTATAGGAGAGAAAAGAACTGAGGATTTCCCATCATGTGATTAGTTGCACCAGAGTCTATCATCCATTTACTTTGAGTAACCATGTGGGCACTACCTGATGACGTGACCACCGAGGCAGACGACTTATAGGAGGAGGTGGAAGAGTAACCAGAGGGGCGAAGATGTGGATGTTTCATCCAGTAGCGTTCCACAGTATACCCGGTGCGACCACAGTGAGAGTAGAGGAAGCGGAAAGGCCACGCCCGCCGGACTGGTTTTTGTGGAAACCAGATCCACTCCGTTGATTCTGGTGAGCATAGTTATCTGGTGGTGAAGGAGAGGACAGAAGGGCACGCTAAAGAAGAGAGGTAATTGCGGCAATACGTGCACTAGTGGCATCCAAGGTAGGAGAGTCCTCCTCACCCAAAATTTGCTTGCAGATCATGTCATAGGACAATAGAAGTCGTAGAAGATAGCATATAACCAGAAGTTCCTGGACGTGCTTGTGCTGCTCGGCCAAATCCGCAGAGAAGGGGAAATTCTGTAGAATCCCAGCTCTGAGATCTTGAACCTATTGATAAGCAGCAGCATGAGACATGGAAGGACGGGAAAGAGGTTTGCATATAAAGTATAGATATAGGACGTCTGAGCCCCCTTCGAGTAAAGAGCAGTAAGATGAAGCCTAGCCGTCTTGACCATCTCATCATGACGGATGACGGGAAGTCATTCATCCGAAAGCCTATTAGCTAGCCAAGTGCGCACAAGCGCATTTCTAGCATCCCAGACATAAAACTCAGTGGAAGTGAGAGGAGGAGGGTCATCAATGAGATGGTGGAATTTGTATTGTGAACGGATAAGGAAGGTGAAGGAGACACACCAATCCGGGTAGTTCGGACCGATGAGTTTAGGGACAGTGCCAAGATTCCTCGAAGGAGTAAGAGGAGGGAGAGGATTGGATACAGGAGTATTAGTGGTGGTTTAGGTACTGTAACGAGCAATGGAGGATAAGATACAAGAAGTCACGCAAGAAGAAATAACAAGTCGAACGAACAGCAAGCAGGACGTGCAGCTAGGATGGCCGTAGCGGACAAAGAAAATTCAAGAAGCCGTGCAATAACAAACAACAATCCACACGAATTGCAAGCAGGACGTGCGGCTAGGAAGGCTGTAGTGGAAAAAGAAAAGTTTATGCAGCGGACACGGTGTCAACACACCAAGGGCAAGGAAGGCCGCGACCAAGAAGCAGAGCAAAGCAGAGGGAAAGAAGTCGCACAACTAGAGAGAGAAGGCTGCACGAACAAGATATATAGAAGACCGCGCAAACTGGAAGAACTTCGTGAGAAAGTAAAACAGGCCATGCAAACAGAGCAGAGATTGCATGAACAAAAATGGGTCGTGCGAACCAAAGGAGATGGCGGGGAGAAAAGAGGAAGAGCAACCTTGAAAACAGGTTACAGATAGAAAGAAAGAGAGGCCATACACACAAAGGGAAGTAACAAAGAGGAGAAGAGAAGAGAGGCCGCATGAACAGACCACAAGAAGAAGGTCAAACCGCGCTGACAGAAGAAGGCACCAAATCAGGTGGAAAATATCAAGTCCTATGATACCATGGGCAAACAGACAAGTAGAAACTGAAAAATGGAATAACAAAAATTTTTATTATCAAAAAATATAATTATTACAAAGGTATGACCTCCCTTTTATAGAATGGAGGAGATAGGATAGATGACAAGTAAGTAATGTGGGACTAAATAATTATAGGATTAAAAGAAACAAGCCGAACAGGCCGCGCTGTAAGACGAATAGGCTAACAACCTGGTAACCACCAGAAGGAGAGAACAAGCCACTATAGGAGACCGACAGACCGCCTGTTCTCCAAGTCGCTTGAGACAAACTGTCAGATCGCTCAGACACCAAACAACAACAGACCGGCTACCAAGCCACTGGAGAGAAACCGCTAGACCGCGCAATCTTGAATCCGCTAGTGCCAGACCGCTAGACCGCCGAGTCTCCATACAGCAACATGCTCCAACATTGGTTTTTGGCTGTGCAGGTGGTGCGTTTTCCCCAAATCTGGAATTCTAAATTGTGGAAAACTCACGAGTGTGCTTTTCCTTAGCGCACTCTTTATCCCTAATCGTGAGTTTTACTCACGGAAAAATAGTCGAGAGGAGCTCGACGAATATCGTCGAGCTGAAATCGATGATCTTCACGCACGGTTAATGCACAGTTTATTCTAAACCGTATGTGAAGGCAACGCACAGTTTTCCTATAGCTTTTGAGTTCTAGCGTTCTGTTGATAATCATGGGTTTTCCTTCACGAACGGGCATACACTCCCGTGCTTGATCAAAACGCACGATTCCTCTTTGTTATCCTATTTTTCAGCGCTCTATTGTTACCCGCGCGTTTTCCTTCACGCACGGGCGGAAGCGTCCGTGCATAAGTAAAATGCACGGGTCAACGCATTTTTCTCGCAGGCCATTATCTATGCGTTATTAAAGCACGGTTAACGCATGGTCGTGCGCCAAACCGTGCGTGACAATTTTTCTTGACCTGCTTCTATTTATGCGCAACATTCCTTCCATTTTGGGGGAGATCGTTTTCAGCAATTCCTGCCAGTGTTTTAGGGAAAAACTCCGCCTTTCCTCCTCCGCCCTTCATCTTCCACCAAGGAGAGAAGCTCCGGCCATGCTCGCAAAGCTTACCTCTCGTTGGTGCTTGCTCTCAGCTTTCTCCTTCATCTCTTAGCTCCATTAAAAGATTTGACGCCATAGCCATCAAGAAAAGGGAATCTTGCAACCTTTTTCCAGATCGTGACATGAAGAAGATGGGTCCAATGGAGGGTAGTGACAGCCTTCTCTTCCCCGGATATAGTAGAGGACCGAGCTTGGATGCTGACTGACAACCCGACGATTCCTTCCGTGACTCCTCGACGAGCCTTTAGTTTCGGTCGATTTCCTGTCTTGTTCTTGATTTATTGTTGTATATGCATGGTTAAATCTTTATGTGTAAATGATGTTGCACTTTAGTTGTTAGCGTTATTAGCTTCACATCAATGTGAATCTATTTCGTTTTACTAATTTAGTTGCTTGAGTAGCGCCTGTATTTCCACCCTCCACCTTAGTTAGTATTACCGCACTAGCGATTGCTAGTGGCGTGCGTTCCGACGAGGTGTTTGTGACCCATAATCCACCGTTCTGCTCATTCCCTACGCCTGCCTACTCTTCCATTCCATTGAGGGAAGCATCGCATAGAGGCTTGCATAGGAGTAGAATTAATTAGCTTTTATTTTCTTGTAACTAAAACCAAACCCCTTCGTGACCTCGACCTAGGGACTTCAATCTCAAGTCCTCCTTGAAAGACAACTCCACCTTGCGGTGTTCCTTGAGAGATTCGATACTTGGGAAAGAATCCCCTTTTTATATTACTTATGCGAGCGGTACACTTGTCGTAAGCGCATCAAGTTTTTGGCGTCGTTGCCAGGGAACACTGTCGTGTGAGTTTTCTAAAAGGGAGTCTTGTGATTGTTGTTTTCTTTTTATTATTTTAGTTACTTACCGTTTCTTTTGTTTATTTCTTTTTGCCCCTTTTCTGATTTTTTGCTAGGAAAGCAGATCCGTGTATTTTGTTTTATTCTAAGTTGTGTAGCACCCTTTCGACAAAATTTTTTCTTCACAATGTATTCTGTAGCTGAGTGTTGTCTCTATGACACTTTGTGCCGATACATCGATGCCTTGGCTGTTTTAAATGCTGAGCATTGTATTAGGTGTTTGCTATGCCAAGTTATAGGCCACATGTTGAAGGATTGCCCTCGTTTATTCAAGCTTTCTCCCTCTAAGGGCGTGTGCACAACGACCCTGTATTTATGGAGGACTACCGTGGACATGCCTACCAGGGTATTGTCGGGCCCATACACTGACATCCCACATCTTGCTCGTTCTTTGCCCGTTGAGATTACCGAAGAATCCCTCTCCTCATACAGATCATTCATGGGTCCCTCGCTCCTATTTTACGAGCTTACCTTGAGTGATGACGATCACTCTAATATTATGTTGGATCCCTAGTTGGATTTGGGCTAGGTTCACTAACTTAGGCTGAGTGTGACCCAACATTGTATAGCTAGGGCCATGAGTAGTAGTCCTAGAGTTTAGGCTAAGTCTTGATAAGTGATACCTCCTTGGACAAGACAGAAGTGGACTTCAGAGAGTTAGTTTTTGCAGTTTTCAGAAGATAGTAATTAGTTAAAAATTCTTCGAACTTAGCTCGACGATCGTCGATCTCAGATCAACGAACTCAGAGTTAATTCTTTGAGATGAGCTCGACGTTCTCAAAGCTCAGGTCAATGCTTAGTTTTCTTCTATTAGTTCCTCAGCTCGACGAACTCAGAGTGCAGATTTGGAAAGTTATTCCCAGTTAACACATCGCATAGCACAGGTCAATGAACTTGAATTCCCTGGTCGACAATCTTTGATCTCAGGTCGATGAATTCTGTTTTGCATTTGGAGTTTTCTATGTTATTCCAGAATGAGTCCTTCCCTCTTCTGTTCCATATTGGCAACATTATTCTGAGCATTTAATGCAAATATTATTCCTAATATAGCTGTTATTTGGCTGCATTAAATGTGGTATTCTTCAGAATAAATAATTGTTTATTCTATCAAGAACAGTTTGGGAAACTCATCAATGCTATTATTCCAGCCGTTTTCTATTCCCCTTAGCAGCCAACATTTATGGGAAGATTTCAAAAATTCAAAGAGAATTTTTTCAACAGTGGAATAAAAGGAAATTATCTTCTTCTTCGAGAAAGACAGACAAGAAAGACAGTTACAAACAGGAAGATAAATCGAGAAGCACTTAACAGGAAAATCTGAACAAGCACTCGACGCTCTGAACGCTTTCTCATTCTCTGCCATCACTGTAGATTGAAAAAGAACAAAACATCAAGATCAAGAGTCTTCTTCAACCTCTGTTCTAGAAATCCTAAGAGACACTATAATCACCATCTGTTATTGGATTTCCTGGATCTTGGCAGATCAAGCTGAAGACCTACTCACCCTTTAGCAAAGCTCTATTCTTTAAGAAATAGTCTACCTCTCAGAAGGAGCTTTGACATTACAAGAATCCACACAGTCTTTTCAGTTGTAGTTGAGAAAAGAGAAGACTTCCATTAAAATTTTCCATCATATTGTACAGGGTTATAGTTCCCCTCAAAAGTTAGTTTGGTTTACAAGTCTCCCTCCAAAAGACATGAAGTTGGTTTTTAGGCACCTGATAAAAAGCCTGAAGGGTTTCCTGATCTACCTGAACCAGATCATGTGGTGACAGTCACCTGATCAAAACCTGCTAGTGGATTCCTACCAAGGGTTGTAGAAGAGTTGATTTACCCAGGTTTAGGGGAACCACTATAAGTTTCTTGTGTCGTCTGGTAGCTCCTTTTCATTAGTTTTTGTTGTGCTTGTTATTATTTAATTGTTTAGCTTAGTTTTTCTTATTTCTTAACTAATATATGGTATCTCTATATTTACTCTAATATAATCTAAAAAGAGCCAAAAGTTTTAATACTCTATTCACCCCCCTCTAGAGTAATCTAACCTAACACCCACCTTTCAATTGGTATTAGAGGTTGTGTTTGTTTGGTAATACAAGTTAACACTTGAACCAAGATCCAGTTAGATCAAATTTTCCTCTTCCAAACTATTCTCTATCACAATGGCACAAAATAAGGATTATGCAAGCACCAGACCTCTAGTATGCAACCTGAATAAGTTTTCCATCTAGAAGGAAAGAATTAAGTTGTACATCAATTCTATTGATGAGGATATATTTAACTCTATCTTGATAGGACCTCCTACTACAGCAACTTCTTCAACTTCTACTTCAAGCACTCATGATGTTCCACCACCTCAGTGGACTAATGCCTAGAAGAAAGCCAAGATTGTAGCTACAAGAGCCATGAACATCTTAGCTCAGACTATGTCTGATGACATTTTTCAGAAAGTGGCTGAGTGCACTTCAGCCAAAGCCATCTAGGATTCCCAAAACTAGATAGTGGCTGGATCTGCTGATGAGAGAAAGGACAGAAGATCCAATCTCATCTCCCAGTATGAAAACTTCAAGAAGGAAGAAGTTGAGTCAGTCAGTGACATGTATAATTGGCTAAGCTCAATCATCAGTGATCTAAGGACCTTAGACAAGGAAATTACCCTGACTAAAGTGAATGACAACATCCTTATGTGCTTTCCCAACACATGGGATTCAAGGATCTGGCCTATCAAAGAAGCCAGAAGAATGACTGAGATATCAACTGAGTCTCTCCTTGGAAAGCTCAAATCATATGAGCAACTTATGAAGACCAGAGAAGCAGCAGCTGAAATAAAGACTTCTACACCTACCAGGAAGGAGCATAACATTACTTTCAAGGCTACTGAGGAATTTGAAGGAACTCAATTCAATGAAGAACTGATGAGTCTATTTGCCAAAAGATTTTTCAAATTGGCAAAGAAGGACTTTAGAAGGAAGTCATATAGACAAGATGTAAAACCAAGGAATGATAAAACACCTTCTAAATAAGTTGTATGTTTTGGTTGCAGGAAGCCAGGACACTACATCTCTGAGTGTCCAGAAGCTCAGAAGAAAGATAAGAGAAGATAAAAAGAGTCAAGAAGAACTCATCACAGCAAACCCTCCTCAAGTAAGCACAAGAGGAAGGAAAAGGGTTTTGTTGCTGAGACCTGGAGTGATACAGAAGAAGAGTCATATTCTTCCAGCTCCAGTGATGATGAAGAAGAGCAAAATGCAAAGGAAGTCTGCCTAATGTAAATTGATGCCTACAGCAGCAAATCAGCTGCTGAAGATTCAGATAATGAAGAAAAAATGTCTACTGAAGATCAGGTAATTGCTTCCTATGATTTTGAATCAGAAGAATTTAAATCTGAATTTAAAAATCTTTGCTTAGACTTAATAAGCTCTGAGAAGGAAATCAAACTTCTTAGAGAGAAATTAACTGAACAAGATAAATATATTGCTGAAAATACAAAATTGTCACTTGAACTAGATTCAGCTAATGAACAAATAATTTTTCTAAAAACTGAACTAAGTAAGGCCAAGAAACTAGAGGAATCACTAAATGGCAAAAGCATGAAATTACTAGATATAACCAGTACCTTAAATGCTAGGACTAATAACTGCAAACAAGGACTAGGTGCCACATCTAGTGAACAACTTCTAATTCAGAAGAACAATCTATCAAATCTGTAAATTTTATTTCTAATAAAGGAAAGAAGAACACTGAACAGGTTAACAAGGTTAATAAAGTTCTAAAACAAATTGAATTAAAACAAAACTCTAAGAACAAGAAAAATAGTAGATATAACAATGTTCAGCGGTTTTCGTTGAACTCAGATCGACGAAACGTGAACAGTTCGTCGACCTCAGAACGACGAACTCTGAAAACAAACCATAATAATAAAAATTCTTCGATCTACAATCGACGAAACCAGTATGGTTCATCGACAAGATTTCTATGATATTGGTTCCCTGAGAATGAATACTTTCCTTCTTCGAGCAGAGATCGTAGATCTCATTCCAATTCGTCGAGCTCAGGTCGACGAACTCATCAAAATTCGTCGATCCCAGATCATAATTACAGAAACATAAATTCTAACAAAAACTATAACATTAAATCTATCCAACATAGGGAGAATATCAACCCATTCACCCAATATATAATTCCTCTTTGAAGATTTCACCCCTTAGGTTATAAGAACCAACCTGAATGTTCTTTCATTTCCAGTTTTTCATTTGAGAAGAAACAAGGACCCAAGATTACTTTGGTCAAGAACTTTTAATTTGTTTCATTGCAGGTAAAGACCTATCCTATCACTCAAAATAAGTGGTATCTAGATAGTGGGTGCTCTAAGCACATGACTGGATGCAAGGACAGCCTCATCAAATTAAAGGCTAAACTTGGTCCAAGAGTCATCTTTGGAGATTCAAGTTTGGATAGACTGAAAACTATAGAGACTTCAAAAGTGGAGATGTCACTTTCAAAAGGGTGGCATATGTTAATGGTCTCAAGCATAACCTCATATCCATAAGTCAGTTATATGATTCAGGTTATCAGGTTTGCTTTTCTGAATCTCCATATATTATTTCTGCAAACAATCAAACTGTTTTAACTGGAATTAGACAAGGTAACATATACTTAGTAAACTTTAAATCTGCTAGTTCAGAAATCTATCTATTTAATTTTGTTAGCAATAAAAATGATTTGTGGCATAAAAGATTAGGTCATGTAAATTTGAGAAATATAGCTAGGCTTTTTAAAGACAACCTTATTAGAGGATTGCCTTGTTACTCCTATAAGAAGGAAAGTCTCTGCAGGGCTTGTCAGTTAGGCAAGCAAACTAAATCTAGTTTTAAATCATTAAACAAAAGTGACTCACCTAGGATATTGTACTTACTACATATGGACTTTTTTTGCCCTATAGATGTACAAAGCCTAGGAGGGAAATCCTATACTTTAGTGATTGTAGATGACTTTTTTAGATTCACTTGGGTATTCTTTCTGAGATCTAAGTCAGATACTTTCAAGGTTCTTATAGATTTTCTCAAGTGCATATAGATTGAGTACTCTACTCCAGTTACATTAATCAGAAGTGATCATGGTACTGAGTTTGAGTCTTTTCTTATGCAAGAGTTCTGTATGAAAGAAGGTATCAGACATTTTTTCTTAGCTCCTAAAACACCTCAACATAATGGGGTTGCTGAAAGGAAGAATCGAACACTAATTGAATCTGCAGGCACATTACTTGTTGATGCTTATTTTCCCCTATCCTTTTGGGCAGAGGCTATAAGAACAGTAAATTATGTGCTGAAAAGAAGTATTATACACAAGCTTAAGAATAAGACTCCTTATGAGTTACTGAAAGGGAAGAAACCTAAAGTCACCTATTTTAAAGTATTTTGTTGAATATGCTATATTCATTACAATGACAAGAAATATATTAGAAAACTTGAAGCAAAGGTTGCAATGGGAATTTTCCTAGGATATTCCCAAGTCAGCAAAGCTTATAGGGTGTTCAATAAATCATCTTTAAAAATTGAGGAATCTGTGCATGTAACTTTTGATGAAGCTAATATGTATTGCAAGGAGAAAGAAATTTCTACCAATGAGTTATTGTAGGTACCTCACTTGTGTGAGAAAATGGATGAACTAAACCTTACACCAAAGGTTATATCACATCCTCCTCCACAATATGATGAAGAAAGTGAAGAAGAAACTGTGGAAGCAGTTGAACTTCCTCCAACAGCAAGTGTAATTCCACAAGAGGAATTCATTCCAAATGCCGTTCCTAAACCAACTCCACCATCTGATCTTATCACACTAAGGGATCACCCTAGATTTCAAGTGATTGGATACATGTCAGTAGGTGTACAGATAAGGCATCAACTAAACTATGATGTGATGCATGCCTATTTTCTCTCTCAAAGGTATCCTTAATCCAAAATAGATGCAGAGTAAGATCCCCACTGGATTATTGCAATGCAAGAGGAGCTTAATCAGTTTGAAAGATGTAGAGTTTGGAACTTGGTTCCAAGGCCTAAAGGCTATCCAGTAATTGGGACCAAGTGGCTTTTCAGGAAAAAGCTTGATGCTCATGTTGTGATTGTAAGGAATAAGGCTAGGCTTATTTCTCAAGCCTATAGGCAAGAGGAAGGGATTTATTATCATCAAACTTTTGCACCTGTTGCTAGGCTAGAGGAAATAAGGATTTTCCTTGCTTATGTTGCATTCAAGAAATTTAAAGTCTACCAGATGGATGTAAAAAGTGCATTTCTGAATGGAGAATTAAAAGAAGAGGTTTATGTTGAACAACATCCAGGTTTTATCTCTTCATCTCATCCCTCTTATGTTTTTAGATTGAATAAAGCTCCTTATGGTCTAAAGTAAGCTCCAAGAGCTTGATATGAAACCTTAGCTAGCTTTCTTTTAGAGCATAAGTTTACTAGAGGCATGGTAGATAGGCTTTTGTTTTTCAAGCATCATAATCATAAAATACTTTTGGTACAAATATATATGGATGACATAATATTTGGATCTACAGATCCCAAACTATGTACAAGGTGTTCTAACCTTATGTATTCCATGTTTGAGATGAGTAGCATGGGTGAGCTCTCCTACTTCCTTGGCCTCCAAGTGAAGCAGACTCCTGATGGCATTTTCTTATCTAAATCCAAATATGCTAAAGAGCTGATTAAAAGGTTTGGGATGGCTGATGCCTCAGCTAAGAAAACACCTATGGCTACAAATACTGTGGTTTATTCTGATGAACAAGGGAAACCTGTTGATTAGAAATTGTATAGGGCCACTGTTGGGTCCCTTCTATATCTCACAGCAACTAGACCTAATATAATGTTTGCTACATGTCTTTATGCTAGGTTCTAGTGAACCGTAAATAATCTCACATAATTTTACTAAAAAGGATTTTAAGATATATAAAGAGTTTCCCAGATCTAGGACTCTAGTATCCAACTGAATCAGAATTTGAGTTAACTTGATACTAAGATGCTGACTTTGTTGGATGTAGAGTGGACATGAAAAGCAATTCAGGCACATACTAGTTTCTTGGTGCTAGACTCTTCTCCTCATTTTGTAAAAAGCAGACATCAGTGTCTATATCATTTGCAGAAGATGAATATATAGCTGCTGGCAGTTGCATCTCACAGATGCTATGGATATAAAATAAACTCCTGGATTATGGTTGGAACTTAAATAATTTAACTCTATTTTGTGACAGTACCAGTACAATATCTATAGCACAGAATCCAGTGCATCATTCTAGGACCAAGCATATAGATGTTAGACATCATTTCTTAGAGAATGTGTGGACAAGAAGAAAATTAATATTACTTTCATTACCACTGATTTGCAAAGGGCAAACATCTTCACCAAATCCTTGGATTAGAAGAAACGTCTATCCTTTATGAATCAGCTAGACAAGATGAATGGTGATACCTTATTTTAATTCTGTGTCTATGGTCGAAGAACTTGCTAAAATTCGTCGACCTGAGATCGACGAACTAAGGGAAGTTCTTGAGATATTTCGTCGACCTGAGATCGACAAACTCTCTGTGGAAGTCATTTTTCGTTCACCTGAGATCGATGATCTGGCTTCAGAAAAGTTTTCATTGACCTGAGTTCGATGAAAAGTTTTCCCCTCTTCTGACTTAGATCGACGAACTCTTTTGACTATACAACATTTTGTCGACCTCAGATCGAAGATTTCTCTTATTTCGCAGGACGGAGTTTGTCGGTTCATATTTTGAAAAACCTTATAACTAGGTTTTCTTCGACCTCTATCCCACGCTTTCTGTTCCATGGCACTTGATCTTTTTTCTTTCGTGTTTTAGGAGAATAATGGCAATTCCAGCAGGAGCTCTTTCTGGCATGAAGTTCGATATGGGTTTCGACATTGATTTTGATTCTTTTCAGCATTCAGACCAGATCTTCAAGATATTCTGCAGTTATTCTGCAATTCCTTCTCTAATACCTGTGAGGGAACTAGGGTAGTACTAGTGATGAGTCCATATTTTATACCTGATTCCGGACTCATCTAGGATAGTTTTCATGTCATTGCACTTCCTTTTAGTTCCATTATCACCTCTTTTGTTTAACAACATCATTCTACGCTTAGTGCACTGTTTTTTTTTCATTTCCACGCATTTATTTATTTCATAGCACATTCTGCATGCGTTGTGGTGTTTGAAATTTCATTGTTTCGTTGAACGCCATCTTTGACAGCGCAATTGGTTTTCCTGTAGGTTCGGGATCGCGTGGGCGTCCGGGATAGTGTTTGGCATCTTTTTATGCAAAGGAGTCAATGATCATGCGTTTTAACCCACGTACGACCAGAAACCCCTTTGGCGCACGATCATCGATCGAGCGTGGTCATGTCAGATTTTCACCATCCCTGTCTCGGGCTATCGCACGATCACCAGCTTTGACTCGCATGATCATCGATCGTGCGCTGCCGATCATGCGCGTTCACGACCCTTTCATTGACACCCCTGTCTCCGCTATCGCACAAGAACTGACCACGCCTCGCATGATCTCTGAAAGTGTGCCTTTGCTCGTGCGCAAGATTTTATTTTTAACTGTAGGTTTCCAGGTGTGCTGCGCACGATCAACGACCAAACAACGTGCATGACCAGCGGTCGTGCGCCACTGATCGTGCGCGCTCAATTCTGTTTCATGCCTTCAAATACCGCTCGCGATTTTAGGTCAAGAGAGTGACTTTTGGAGCGCCATTTTCCGCCATTTTCAGTAGAGCTCACCTCCTTCTCCACCGCCAACTATAGGGAGGGTCTCTGGGCAAGCTTACAATGCAAAATTAATGCCGGAGCATCCTCTCGGCCTCCTCCTTCATCCACGAGCTTCAAGAAGATCTCGACCTAGCTTTCGACAAGATTGGAGCAGTTTGTGTCATCCTCCACCGGCTTGTGACACGAAGAAGACGGGTCCATTGGGAGTGAGTGACAGCGTCCTCTACCCCGGAAGCAATTGAGGACCGAGCTTGGACGCGGATTGACAACCCGACGATTCCAACCGTGAATCCTTAATAAGATTTCGGAGCCGGTTGATTTCACACACTCTTCCTCTCTTGTATTGATAGTATAGTAGATTTCTTTGTATTGATGAAGTGTATTTTGACTGTTAGTATGTTTAGTTAATCATGTCTATGTGATTTAGTATTCCTGCTTCTCTGTTTGAGGTGTGCTTTTGTGGTGTGGATTTGTTTTGTACCGCACTAGCAATTGATAGTGGTGTGCTTCGTGAAGAGGTGCTTTCGACCCTCATTTCGTCGTTCTCTCCACCTCATCCGCTAGCCAACTCTTCCATCCGCCCAGAAATCCTGTTCGTGGCGGCCCATGTAGTCTTCCATCCCGCCTGGTGAAGCATCGCATAGCGGCGTTGCATAGGAGTAGTTAGAGTTTTACTTCCTTTTATCGCAACCATCAAAACCCTCCTTAGTTAGCATCCACTTAAGGACTTCAATCTCAAGTCCTCCTCAAATTTAACTCCACCTTACTGTGTTCCTTGTGAGATCGATACTTGGGAAAACTCACCCATTTTATATTACTTGTATGACCGGTTCAATGCCGTGATCTTTAGCATCAGGTTTTTGGCGCCATTGCCGGGGAACACAATCGTTTGAGTTTTTGGAGAGGAAGATATTAGATTCTAGCCTTTTTCCATTTGTGCATAGCATTTTCTTATTTGCTTTAGTGTTAGAATTTTTATTTTTGCTTATTCCTTTTTGCCCTTATCTTATTTTTGATTTAGATAGCAGATCCGTGCTAATTTTTATTCTAGCCGTGTAGCATTTTTCCTGCAATTATTTTTTATTCGCGATGTCTTCTGCTGATGAGTGCCGTCTTATTGACATTTTGTGCCGAGGAATCGATGCCATGGCTGCTCTGAATACCGAGCATTGTTTGAGATGCTTGCTATGTCAAGGTGAAGGTCATATGTTGAAGGACTGCCCTCGCTTGTGCGATCCTTCTTCCTCTATGGGTGTGCCTGCAACAACCTCCAGTTCACAGAAGACTGTTGTACACAGACCTACCAGGGTGTTGCCTCGCCCGTACACAGACATGGCTCATCTAGCTCGTTCTCTGCCCATCAAAATTACTGAAGAATCTCTTGCCGCATATATATCCTTCATGGGTTCCTTAGCCCCTTTTTACGAGCTTCCTTTGAGTGAGCCCTCTCACTCGGATGTTAGCCCGCAGGGAGTGGATCGGGAACTCATGGATGATCCAGTATTGGACGATGAGATTGTTCCGGTCGTCAATGGGGTGGCGTCTGCAGATGATTTTGTGTTGGGTACTGCTCATTCTATGCCTGATTTTGAGAGCAGTCTTGCCCCTGCGCAATTTTTGCCGGATTGTGCTATACATTTTTCTCGTGAGTCGGCTGATGATGCCGTAGTTGTGGATGATTCGGTGCCCGAGGTTACGCCAAAGTGGGATGAGGATTCTACTATCTCAAATGGAGAATATGGATATTCAGAAAACTTTTATGCACCCCAGTGGGATGAGGAATATCTTCTTTCTGATACGGAGGTTTGCCCTTCCTTATTGGACGAGGCCATTCCCCATACCACTGCGGACCTCGAGTTGTTAGATTCCTCGTGATACGACTCATATAATACCGATGATGAGCTATGCATGGATCTAGCTGAGAGTGATACCGGGATAACTCTCCCTTTTTCAGATTATTTTAGTCCTTCTTCTCCTTTATTTCTTCATCCCCTTTCTCTATCTGAGCCTGTGAAGGATAAGTCTCCACGGGTACAGTGGGATGATGATGAGCCTGGTGCCCATACCGTCACCATCTCTTCCTACATACCTGTGGTGGACGATACCTTACTGGGCAAGGATTTATTTTGTGGTGAGATGAGCGAGGTCTAGGTCTCCTCCTCATCTTACTTCCTATTTTCTCTACCTTAGATTCTAAGGTATTATTATGTAGGTAGAGGGGTAACTGTCTTATCTCCGTATCGGTACCCATTACCGCAGCAAGTATTAGAATAGTTACCTGTGCATTTCTTATTTCGTAAGCCCATTAGCGAGAATTGTATAGAATTTAATAAGTCATGCTGGGATGACAATAACCCCAGTAGTTATCTTATATTTTTTGCATTCCATTTTTCATGTCTATTTTTTGTTTTAGCATTTCTTTTTGTATATTTTTCTTTTGTTTTTGCGGAGCTCACCCCTGCAGGTATTCATGAGAACTTCATGTTGGCGGGGTTGTGATTCTTCGTATGGCCAGCCTGCCTCAGTTTTTCAAGCGTCCTCTAGTATGCTCACTAGATGAGCATTGGGTAAGCTCTTTTTGATTTAAATTTCTATATCCTTTGATGTGTTGTTTAGTTTAAGTCTGGTGGAGAGTCAGTTTACCTTTTGCACGCACACATTTCGTGTGCATACTAGAAGCATTTGTAGTACTATTTTGTTTAGTTCATTGCATCGCACACCACTACACCCACATGAGCGCGTGCTTAGCTGTTAGTGTGTCGCGAGTTAAACTCATGTCTTTGTTAGATTTGGGAAAATTATGGTGCTGGCTTAGGATTGTGAGACAGAGTAAAATGTTGACCTTGTTGTGCTTATAGTCAATTGCTCTCGTCTTGTGTCAAAATTCGAGTAGATTTAATTTTTCTGTATGCTTATAGATTTATAATTTTCTATTGGTGTAAATACTTTTTATTCTACTCAAAAGTTGGTGAATCCGGTGTGAATTAAACGCTAGCGTAGGAATGTGTGTAGCCGTCACTAGACTCGTTTTGCTCGAGTCGGGAGGAAGGTTCATCTTTCTCGGTGGCTAAGAACTTGACCCAAGCTACTCTCGAAGCATGGGTACATGGTTAGTCTAGCGTGAGTATGATGTAGGCCATCATTTTGGCCAAGTTGAGCTTTGTACCGTTCCTAACATCGTATCCTCGCTAAGCCCCATTGTGCCTACCCCTTCTTTTTGATTCAGCTCCACCATGATTTCACTAAAGCCTCATAGACTATCCTAGTCACACACCCAAGTCGAGCTTAGTGTTTTATATTTTCATGTTGGGTTGTGATGTGGTGTTATTATTTGTGAAAATGTGGAAGTGCTCCCAAGTTTATATCTGCTGAATTGTGAAAATAAAATGAAGAAAAAAATAAATAAAAAATATTTGTAATAAAAAATGAAAAGAAAAATTTAATTGAGAATGTTTTTGATTATGAGATTATATTTGGAATAGGTGGTGCACACACCAATATGTTAAAAGTTAAGTCTGGGGGTGTGGTGTACTCATTTATATTGTGATTAGCAGATGAATTCTTTTTAGGGTAGCTCATTTGGGTTAGGTGCATAGCCTTTCTTTTTTATCTTTGTTTACCTCACCGTAACCCAAGCCCTATGATAATCCTAAAGTCCTATGGATTCGCGCTTGAGTCTAAATAGTGCAATTTAGAGAGTGTGAACGGGCAAGCATATGGTCCTCAATATTGGTGGATTCCTTTGGAGGTGATCCTGAGCCCCGATCTTTAGCAAAGCTCACCTTTGTGGCCTGCCTACTTTTTCATCATATGCATGACCGGTTGATTCATCGCGATTCTCTTTTTGAGTAGTAATAAAATTTTGATACGCATTGTAGAAGATAGAAACTATTTTCGCATGCTTAGAAATTTCTTCTATTGTATTTTTATGCACACGAGCATGCGACTTCGCATGGTACTCCGTATTTCAATTTCTATGTCAGCTAGATTATTTTCCCTACCTGCTTAGCTTGTGTTTTCTCGGGACACGCAAACAGTTAAGTCTGGGGGTGTGATGAGTCCATATTTTAACCTGATTCCGGACTCATCTGGGCTAATTTTCATGTCATTGCACTTCCTTTTTGTGCCATTATCACCTCTTTTGTTTCACTATATCCTTCTACGCTTAGTGCACTGTTTTAGCCCATTTCCACACATTTATTTATTTCATAGCTCATTCTGCATGCGTTGTGGTGTTTGTAGTTTCATTGTTTCGTTGAACGCCATCTTCGACAGCGCAATTGGTTTTCCTACAGGTTCGGGGATCGCGTGGGCGTCCGGATAGTGTTTGGCATATTTTTATGCAAAGGAGTTAATGGTCATGCGTTTTAACCCACGCACGACCAGAAACCCCATTGGCGCACGATCATCGATCGTGCGTGGTCATGCTAGATTTTCACCATCCCTGTCTCGGGCTATCGCGTGATCACCAGCTTTGCCTCGCAGGATCATCGATTGTGCGCTTCCGATCGTGTGCATTCACGACCCTTTCTTTGCCATCCCTGTCTCCGCTATCGCACGAGAACTGACCATGCCTCGCACGATCACCGATCGTGCGCCTTTGCTCGTGTGCAAGCTTTTATTTTTAACTGCAGGTTTCTAAGTGTGCTGCGCACGATCAATGACCGAACAACGTGCACGACCAGTGGATGTGTGCCACTGATCGTGCGCGCTCTATTATGTTTCGTGCCTATAAATACCGCTCGTGATTTTAGGTTGAGAGAGCGACCTTTGGAGCACTGTTTTCCACCATTTTCAGCAGAGCTCGCCTCCTTCTCCACCGCCCACTATAGGGAGGGTCTCCGGGCAAGCTTACAACGCCAAATCAACGCTGGAGCATCCTCTCGGCCTCCTCGTACATCCATGAGCTTCAAGATGATCTCGACATAGCTTTCACAAATCTTGGAGCAGTTTGTTCCATCCTCCACTGGCTTGTGATACGAAGAAGATGGGTCCATTGGGAGTGAGTGACAAACTCCTCTACCCAGAAGCAGTTGAGGACTGAGCTTGGACGCGGATTGACAACCCGACGATTCCAACTGTAAATCCTCAATAAGACCTCGGAGCCGGTTGATTTCACTCACTCTTCCTCTCTTGTATTGATAGCATAGTAGATTTCTTTGTATTGTTGAAGTGTATTTTGACGGTTAGCATGTTTAGTTTATCATGTCTATGTGATTTAGTATTCCTGCTTATCTGTTTGAGGTGTGCTTTTGTGGTGTGGATTTTTTTTGTGCCGCACTAGTAATTACTAGTGGCGTGCTTTGTGAAGAGGTGCTTTCGACCCTCATTTCGCCATTCTCTCCACCTCATCCTCTAGCCAACTCTTTCATCCGCCTAGCGATCCGGTGCATAGCAGCCCGTGTAGTCTTCCATCCCACCTGGCGAAGCATCGCATAGCGGCGTTGCATAAGAGTAGCTAGAGTTATACTTCCTTTTATCCCAACCATCAAAAACCCCCTTAGTTAGCATAGACTTAAGGACTTCAATCTCATGTCCTCCTCGAATTTAACTCCACCTTACTGTGTGAGAGTACTAAGTTGTTAGCCTAAATCACCTAGAGGGGGGTGAATAGGTGAAGTGCGTGTCAAATGCGGAATTAAAAAATAACACAGCACACATCAAGCAATCACAGACGACAAGAGATTTATAGTGGTTCCCCAATCTTGGGTACGTCCACTTTACTCACCGATCTAGCAAATCACTAGACTCGGCTACTCCACTATCTCGGATTGAACATAATCCTACACCTCGGAACTACGTTCCTACAAACTCGATCCAAATCGGGTCTACACTCGGAAGATAAAGCCTTCCTACACATCTCGGAGAAAAACTCCTACAAAGAAATTTGGTTTGAAAATAAATACAAACAGTAATATTCTCAGATCTGGATCTTGACAGTCTTCTTCCTTGAGAGCTTTGGCTTGATCAGAATATGTTGAAGATGACTTGAGAGAGATCCACAAATCTGAAAAACGGAATCACCTCGATCGAGAAAATAGATCTGAAATCTTTGAGGCTTGGCGAGATCGAGTGATTAACTTTCGTCTGGATCGCTGGAGAATCAGAGTTGAAAACAGCGATCAAAGATCGTCGATCCAGAGCTTCTTCCGTGAACGTCAATGGCGGCGGCGTGAGAAATTAGGGTTCACGGAACTTTTTCTCTTTCTTAAAATAAAATCTCTGTTCACTTGTTATTAGTCAAATCTGAGAGGACCTATTTATAGGTGGACTCCAACGGTCAGAAAATTAATTAGGGATGACACGTGGACCAATCAGAAATGATTAATTTGAAATACACTGCGAAATTGACTTAGAGAATTTCAGGAAAATTTAAACAGATATACTCGAGTCATAGAAGAAACATACTCGAGTATCAGATGGTATATACTCGAGTGGATAGAAGGAGTATACTCGAGTATAAGAGGAGAAGCTACTCGAGTGATTCAAAGATCAGCACTCGAGTGAATTTAGAACTACTCGAGTATGAGAGTATGTACTCGAGTAAAAACACTTAGAGAAAATTTCTGAGATAAGATAGAAAAACTAATCGAGTGAAAGGGTTGGAGATACTCGAGTGAGGGGAAAAAGAATTACTCGAGTATCTGGGGAAGATTACTCGGGTAATCACTAAGCTACTCGAGTATGAATAACAACTACTTGAGTACAGAGTCACTTACTCGAGTATATAGGAAACTACTCGAGTATGTAGACTTAAAATTTTTCTGAGATGAGAAGCACAGATCTACTCGAGTATGAACAGAACATTTACTCGAGTAACTAACCCACTACTCGAGTGCAAGTTATCATCTACTCGAGTATAATGCAGTCTACTCGAGTATGTAACCCAACATACTCGAGAGCAGACTCACTTACTCGAGTGTAAAAGGAGGTACTCGAGTATGTGGACTTAGAGAAATTTTTGGATCTAATAACAGAAGGATCTACTCGAGTATAATATATGACTTACTCGAGTGACTAACTATCTACTCGAGTATAAACTTATCTACACGAGTATACAGAGTCACACGAGTATGTCTGAGGATCTACTCGAGTACTAAGTCACTTACTCGAGTATATGAAGAAGGCTACTCGAGTATGTGGACTTAGAAAAATTTCTTCTGAGAAGATAAACTTCAACACTTCAGTCCACCAATCCAAGTGCATGTAGGAAGTGTATCCCAATAGAGAGGCTATACATGGGCCAACACTTTGGATCACACAATGAGGGATTACATTGTATGGTCCTGTGTTTGGTGACCCATTATAGACTGACATTGGTCTACACTTAGCAATAAAACCTGCACACATACAACTTGAACACAATATCAAATACACCTTAATTCATCTTAGTTCAAGGTCTGATCTCCTACAAATCTGAGGTATTATGGAGACAAATCCCAACACTGTGTTCCTTGTGAGATCGATACTTGGGAAAACTCGCCCATTTTATATTACTTTTCCGACTGGTTCACTGTCGTGATCTTTAGCATCAACCAGCCACTCCCCACCCTGCAGAAGAAAGTTCCATTCCCCCTCTTGACCAAACCCTTTTATCATCCCTCCAACAAACTTCCTCTGTTCCAGCATCTCTACCTATACCTCTATTTTCCCCCATTCACCCTACTTCTCCAATTCATCAACCTACACCTCCTCAATCCCCTATCATTTCATCCCCAGTGCATCAACAACAATAACATCTAGATCAATCTCAATATCCAGATTCTATAACTCTAACTCTATCCCCCCTTAAATCACATATTCAAAATATCACTTATCTACCCTCTTTTAACCTTCTTTCATCTCCAAGCAATTCCTCATATGAACCAATGTTAGATTGTCATCCCTCATCTTCTTCCATCATCAATCCATCTATCTCTACTCAAACCCCTCTAGAATTCTCAGATTCATCTTCTCCCTCCATCTCTCTCATCTTAACATCCCTCACACCCCTTCTCAAACAGCTGATAACAGATGCATTTCCACCTCTTGCTATGACTATCTCTACCCTTGCTGCTAAGCTTTCTACCTTCTCGGTCACATCCTCTTATGTCAGGAGGCTGGCTCTAGTAGCCATTGAAACCAGGCAGGGGGAGATACTAGGTGAAGAGGTTGCTCCAGCAGTAGTAGCAGATACAACAATAGCAAAAGTAGTAGATACAGAAGCAGTAGCATTAGTAGAAGCAATTACAGAATGTGTAGTAGAAGCTGACCTTATTGATACTGAATTTATTGATGCAGATCTTATTGAGTTTTTGGATACTGAATTAGAGAGCAATTCTTTAGAAATTCTTTATGGAGATTGTCTCATTGCTCCAGATATTGACCTAGATTCTGTTCTAAGATCCTTTGATCTTTTATACAGCAATTGTCTTCCTTTTGTATCCTTTCATGGATGTACAGATATTGTTTGCTACTCAGCTCCCATCATTTTAGAAAATTTGCAGCAGATACAGAAAAGTTTTGAAGCTCTTGAGCCTGAACTCATCTTAGTTCTAGAGGCTGAGCTATTTCAGGTGGCTGAAGATGAATCTTCTATGCCCAAGGGCTTTTCTCATCCCACCTTTGTCTTCTCTACCTCTCTTTTGTATGCTGGATGGGATTTTTGCTATGGACATGGATCTTGAAATTATAGAAGACCCTGCTTAAATCATTCCACCACCAACAGTTCCTCCTCTAGTTGTCCTCCTTCAGCTGGAAAGCTAGTTCCAAATCCAGTCATTATGGAGATTGATACTTTATATGACAATCCTCAAGGATCTTCTGATGATGATAAATCTGATGATAGTAGAAAGAAAATGTCTAAGAAAAGGAAAGCCCCTTCCAAGGCTATTCTAAAGCCAAATCCAAGTAATGATACTGCTTACTATAATTTGCAAAAGATTACTCCCTACCCTGGTATGCCCTAGTGGATGTGGTTGTCTAAGAATGAGCAAAAGGCTAGAAAGAAGAGAAGAAGGTACTCTCCTCCTCCTAAAATGTTAAGGAGAGGTCCTCCTCCTCCTCCTCCCTCTTCAGGTTCCACTGGCAATTCATCTCAGAAGCATGCTACCATGATAAAGACTTATCAAAGAAAACCCAGACAAAACTATCAACAGTCCTCTTCAAGAAATCGACATTCAGATTCTTCAAAGAAAGTTCCTATTGTAGAACCAATCCAGGATTCTAGTCCAAAAAGGCTAGAATCTCCTCCAATTCTTTTTTTTGATCCAGATTAAGAGACTTCTGCAAGGATGGCCAGATTCCATGAGCTTATAGGACTTTATCAGATTAAAAAAGCAAAAGCTGAAGGCAAAGATATCTCTCAATTCTCAACTATATCTTCCTACAGAAAAGAAGAATTGCTCAGGTATGCTACAGCTAATAAATTTTTCAATGTTGATGATTATATGAAGCTGCACCCAGAGGCTGTTGTTCCCAGAACCTCTTCTCAAACTATAATTGGAGCATCTAACATGTATATGTCAAAAAAATAAGCTGCCAACCCTAGCAGAGTAATCAAATTCAGACAACCTTCTGAAGATTCAGACAAAGACAAAGCCCAGAAGAAATGAGTTTCCTTTCTTTTATTTTTCTAGTTGTCTTTGGAACTCTATTCTCTTAGTTTATCATGAAGCACAAACTATAAATATCTGCTGAATATTTTCTTTTTGTCAGATATATTTTCTTCTGCTTTATGATTGTTTTGTTTCTGTGTTAGTGACCTCACCAAAATAGGGGGAGATTTTTGGATCCCTAGTCAGATTTGGGATAGGTTCACTAACTTAGGCTGAGTGTGACCAACATTGTATATCTAGGGTCATGAGTAGTAGTCCCAGAGTTTAGGCTAAGTCTTGATAAGTGCTACCTCCTTGTACAAGCTAGAAGTGGACTTCAAAGAATAAGTTTTAGCAGTTTTCAGAAGACAGTAATCAGTTCTAAATTCTTCAAACTCAGCTCGATGATCGTCGATCTCAGATCGACGAACAAAGAGTTAATTCTCTGAGCTGAGCTCGATGTTCTAAGAGATCAGGTCAACGGTTAGTTTGATTCTATCACTTTCTCAGCTCGGCGAACTCAGAGTGCAGATTTGTTAAGTTATTCCCAGTTAACAGATCGCAGAGAACAGGTCAACAAACTTGAATTCCCTGGTCGACGATCTTTGATCTCATGTCGACAAATTCTGTTTTGCGTTTGGAGTTTTCTGTGTTATTCCAGAATGAGTCCTTCCCTCTTCTGTTCCTTATTGGCAACATTATTCTGAGCATTTAATGAAAATATTCTTCTGAATATAGCAGTTATTTGGCTGCATTAAATGTGGTATTCTTCAGAATAAATAATTGCTTATTCTATCAAGAGCAGTAGGGGAAACTCATCAATGCTATTATTTCAGTCGTTTTCTATTCCCCCTAGCAACCAACATTTATGGGAAGATTTCAAAAATTCAAAGAGAATTTTTTCAGCAGTGGAATAAAAAGCAATTCTTCTCTTCTTCGAGAAAGACGGAAAGGAAAGACAGTTACAAATAGGAAGATAAATCGAGAAGCACTGAACAGGAAATTCTAAACAAGTACGCGACGCTCTCAACGCTTTTGAAAGTCTTTAGTGTCAACTAATTCAACCTATGGTGGGGGGCGGTGGGAATATGTGAATTGCAGTCTTTTGCGGAATATAAATAACCTGCACAATTAAACAAACACATCACAGAAAAGCACACAAGCAATTATAGTGGTTCCCCGATTTGGGTAAGTCCACTCTCCCCCTTCGACCTATCTCCCACCAAGGGACGACTCGGTCACTTCACCAAACGGATTGAAATCCAAACCTCACACCACAGAAGGCACACTTCCAACCGAAGGAGTCACTACTTCTCCACCACGGGTTGCACCAAACCCTTACAACTAGGAATCACTATTCCTTTACAACAAAACAAAAAAATAGAATGTACAAGAAATACAAACTACACTTGTGGAGAACCCGATGTCCCTCTTCGTTCATTGAAGCGTTCTTGATGAAGACAAAGAGTCCACGACCGAAGTACTCTCTTGGAGAGGATCTTCCCAAGCTCGGCGGTGGCAAGTGAATACGACGACGATGCTTTGTAGATCAAAACTTCTTAACGAAACAAGCAAGGTCTAGCAACAATCTCAATCGGATCTGTCGTCTCAATCGATTCGGAATGAAGAACTATCCTCGTTTAACAAATTGAGAGACAAGAGATCACGAGAGAGAAGCGTGAGACGCTAGGCTTGCCTCAGTCCTGTCGCCGGAAGATCAAAGATAATCTGAGATCTGCAGTGGCGACTACCTTGCGAGTGGCGACGGCGACGGGAGGATTTCCGTAATCAGCTAGGTCACGCTCGGCGGATTTTGATTCTCCGTGAATCGCTACTGTTGAAGTTCGAAAGAAGCATGTATATATACCTTGAGGAAGACCCTAAAGTCCTTTGTGGGACCCACAAAGAGAAACCCTAGCCCCGACCGAAATAACGTAACCCATCTTAGTTCGGTCCAGCGAGAGACAAAAATTGCCTAAGGCAAAATCGACGAGAATCACTGATGATTCTCGTCGAGTCGGCGAGAATCACTTGGTGATTCCCGTCAATTCTGCCTTAGCAGAATTTCAGTTGGAAACTAGGTCAGTCGGAGGGAATCGGCGGGAATGCAACCTGATTCTCGTCGAATCGGCGGGAATCAAAACGATTCCCGTCGAAAATGGCGAGAATCACTTGGTTATTCCTGTCGATTCTGCCGTAGCAGAATTTCTTAAGGAAAACCGTCATCCGGAAGAGGTTGGCGGGAATGAAGCCTGATTCCCGTCAAATCGGCGAGAATCACAAGTGACTCCCGTCGAAGTCGGTGGGAATGACTTAGTGATTCTCGCTGATTTTAACTTAGACGAATTTTCTCTTCCTTCCTATGAGCTTGGTCTTTAACCCATCTTTGCTCCTCTTCTGCTCTTTCTCTATCTCGACCCTGTGCTTGAAAATAAGTACACTCAAATAGAGATAGCACACGTGAGTCAACACACTGATCTGCTCAATGAGAGATTACGTTGCACAACCCCGTGTATATTGACCCACTGCACCCTGACATTGATGTGCACTTAGCATGGAATAGCTGCAAGCACAACTTGAAAGAAAATCATCAAATACATTGTCAATTCAACTTAGCTGGTTTAGGGTCTACTTCAAATCTGGTACATTGTGGATACAATACCCAACAATCTCCCCCTATTTGAAGAAGCCTAAACCCTACAAGCTAAGGTGAATAAGACAGATGGGAATTAAAAACATAAAATGAACAATCAGTTGAGAATGAAATTCATTGCCATTTTCCTTAGAGCATACTTAGCATTCTTAGCCTTTGGCAAGAGGGTAATCTCCCCCTTTTTGGCTTCTGCAAATCCGGGACTTCACTTGGAGCCACATGCTACCCCTCAGATCTTGCATCAGTGCTCGAGCTTGTGTTCCTTGCTGAAGCTCCCCATTGATCCAAGTGCCTTGAGCCTTACAGTCCTCACTCTTCATAGTTCAGCATGCCGAGTTCAGTTTTGAAGAGACTGAACTTCGCCTCGTCTAGGGGCTTTGTGAAGATATCTGCAATCGGCTTATCCATGGGGACATAGCAGAGAGAGATATCTTTGTTTTCCACATGCTCCAAAAAGAAGTGGTAGCGCATTATCTCTTTTTCCAATTTCTTGTTCCAATGCAAGCCTGGAAAATCTCTTGTCTTGGTCCCATCATGTTCCTAAGAACCTAGACTATCCTACAAAATAGAATTACCTTACCTTAGGAACCCAATAGTCATTGGGTCCTAGGTTCCTTGTTAGCACACTCCCCCTCGGGTGGTTAACCCTACGAGTTATCGGCCTCGCATTGCCAACATGAGGAGTCTCATTGTTCCTTGGATCAAACCAGCAATCCACGGCAAAGATACCAACTTTGCCGCAGCACCAACAGTCAAATCTTTTGTACCTTTTCCTTGGAATGGTTGGTCCAGCCCGGGCCTTGGATCTGGAGGTGGAGGCATCGTGATTACAGCAGTCACAAGATTTCTTCACCTCCTGTTCCTTTAGTATAACAAGCTTGGCTTTTGGTGCCTGCTTCCTATTATGGCCGCTGGAGAAGTGGCCATAATCCTCCACTAGGATTTCCTCATAAGGTGCCTTGAAGACACTCTCACCGTAGTTGCGGGGGAAGGCCCAACCATCATATCGGCTCTTGGGCTTTTCAACCGAGGACTGGAAGAAGTGGCCATAGGTTGACTCAAAGTCCTGCTCATTGCAAGGAAAGCCAGGCTTTTTTAACAGAACATGATAGAGTGGGGCCATTCCCTTTTCTGCAGTAGAGGCCTTCTTAACAGCCTTATTTTTCCTCTACTTTCTGTTTCTCCTGGATGATTTACCAGGCACACCCACATACCCTAAGCCAGCCCCCTTAGCCTGAGCAGAGAATTCATCAACCAGAGGAAGAATTGTCTTGGGCATGGAGAAGCTTTTGACAATCTTCCTTTCTGCCACAAGCTGTTCTTCCAACTTGTTGATTTCTTCCTATTTTAGGTGAAGGAGACTTAGAGACTCTGAGTGATACAAAGTCAATCCCAGGTGTTCCTGTCGGAGAGAGATCAAGCTAGTTATCTCTTCTCTTAGAGACACACCCTCAGCCTTAAGGAATTTGACTTCCATTTTAAGATCCCTCAACCTCTTGCGGCATTCCTCAAAGGTATTGAGCAGAAGCTCATACTTTTCGAGGATCTCAGCTTCACGGGCAGATGAGCTGTCCTCGAGATCATCATCAGGAGACTCAGAGTCAAAGTCAGAGAGGGGGGTACGATCTTTTACCTTCCCAGTAAATGGGGGGTAGTCTCCTTCTAAGTCAGAGCGACCCATTAGCCCGAAGAAGGCTTCCTCATCATCACTGGAGTCCGACGAATCAGACTCACTAAGTGTCTTTGTCTTTTTGGCAAGGTAGCTCCTCTCCTTCTTCTTATCTCTAGAGGACCTGTGCTCCTCTCCCTTCCCCTTGTCTTTCTTGCTTTGGTGGCAGTCAGCAATGGCGTGGCCTGGATTATTGCATCCAAAGCAAATAATGTCAGCAGAGCAATGTTTGTTCTGTTTAGGTTCATACCTGTCAGAAGAGTAATTCTTCTTCTGATGTCTGGAGGAGGAGCCGTCTCTCTTTCTTTGATTCCTCATCTTGAGGAACTTCTTGAATTCTCGAGTGATGAGGGAGAATTCTTCTTCAGATAGCTCTGAGCTGGAAGAGCATGGCTCAGAGTCTTCTTCCTCATCCCTTTTCCAAGAGCGGGACGAGGCTACACCCTTGCCCTTCCTTGAGTGATTGACTTTCAGGGCTACAGACTTTTCTTTGGCAACAGCTTTGTCGGCTTCTTCTTCAGCTTTTCTGGTGTTCAGCTGAAGCTCATAGGATATAAGCTTCCCAAACAGAATCTGGGGATCAGTTTCTGCCAGCTTGCCAAATTCTCTGATGGCGCAGATCTTGGTGTCCCATTCCTTAGTAAGGGATCTAAGGAATTTGTCATTTAATTCACCATCGGTGAACACTCTGCCATAGCCCTTGAGGGCATTGGCGATCTTTAGGAAGTTATCGAAAGTCACTCCGATCTATTCCTTGGGACCTTGCCTGAAGGCCTCATACTTTTGGTTCAGAAGGGATCTTCGATCATCCCTTACTTCATCATTGCCTTCCATCAGAACGATCAGGAAGTGCCATATGTCCTTGGCAGTCCTGTCGTTACAGAAATTCTGCATTATGGAGTCATCGATGGTGCTGACAAGAATGTTCTGAGCCTTCTTGTCTAGTCCGACAAGCACCATCTCATCCTTGTCCATTTCAGAGAGCTTCCTGGGCACCATTTTGGTTGGATCAATGGTGGAGGCCTTAGTGGGGATATAAGGTCCCTCCTCCACTACCATGAAGAGTCGGGGGTCGACTGCTTCCACGTAGAATTTGATCCTTTCCTTCCAGATAGGAAAGTTCAGCTTGGTGCACACTGGGATCTTCCCTGAATTCTTGAGTCCTTCCATTTCAGAGATCTTCTTTCTTCTTGACACAGACACGGGATCTTACTCAAGGTGTTAACCGTATTGTTGAGTAAACTCCCTCTGATACCACTTGAAAGTCTTTAGTGTCAACTAATTCCACCTATGGTGGGGGGGGGGGGAATAGGTGAATTACAGTCTTTTGCGGAATTTTAATAACCTGCACAATTAAACAAACACAGCACAGAAAAGCACACAAGCAATTATAGTGGTTCCCCGATTTGGGTATGTCCACTCTCCCCCTTCGACCTATCTCCCACCAAGGGACGACTCGCTCACTTTACCAAACGGATTGAAATCCAATCCTCACACTACGGAAGGCACCCTTCCAACCGAAGGAGTCACTACTCCTCCACCACGGGTTGTACCCAACCCTTACAACTAGGAATCACTATTCCTTTACAACAAAACAAAAAAAATAGAATGTACAAGAAATACAAACTACACTTGTGGAGAACCCGTTGTCCCTCTTCATTCGTTGAAGCGTTCTTGATGAAGACAAAGAGTCCACGACTGGAGTACTCTCTTGGAGAGGATCTTCCCAAGCTCTGCGGCGGCAAGTGAATGCGGCGGCGATGCTTTATAGATCCAAACTTCTTGACGAAGCAAGCAAGGTATACCAACGATCTCAATCGGATCAGTCGTCTCAATCAATTCGGAATGAAGAACTATCCTCGTTCAACAAATCGAGAGACGAGAGATCTTGAGAGAGAAGCGTGAGACGCTAGGCTTGCCTCGGTCCTGTCGTCGGAAGATCAAAGATGATCTGAGATCTGCAGTGGCGACTACCTTGTGAGCGGCGACGGCGACGGGAGGATTTCCGCGATCAGCTAGGTCACGCTCGACGGCTTTTGATTCTCCGTAAATCGCTACTGTTGAAGTTTGAAATATGCATGTATATATACCCTGAGGCCAACCCTAAAGTCCTTTGTGGGACCCACAAAGAGAAACCCTAGCCTCGGCCGAAACAACGTAACCCGTCTTAGTTCGGTCCAGCGATAGACGAAAATTGCCTAAGGCAAAATCGATGAGAATCACTGGTGATTCTCGTCGAGTCGGCGAGAATCACTTGGTGATTCCCGTCGATTCTGCCTTAGCAGAATTTCAGTTGGAAACTCGGTCAGCCGGAGGGAATCGGCGGGAATGCAACCTGATTCTCGTCGAATCAGCGGGAATCAAAACGATTCCCGTCGAAATCGGCGAGAATCACTTGGTGATTCCCGTCGATTCTGTCGTAGCAGAATTTCTGAAGGAAAACCGTCATCCGGAAGAGGTCGGCGGGAATGAAGCCTGATTCCCGTCGAATCGGCGAGAATCACAAGTGACTCCCGTCGAAGTCGGCGGGAATGACTTAGTGATTCTCGCCGATTTTAACTTAGACAAATTTTCTCTTCCTTCCTACGAGCTTGGTCTTTGACCCATCTTTGCTCCTCTTCTGCTCTTGCTCTATCTCGACCCTATGCTTGAAAATAAGTACACTCCAATAGAGAGAGCACACGTGAGTCAACACACTGATCTGCTCAACGAGGGATTACGTTGCGCAGACCCGTGTATATTGACCCACTGCACCCTGACATTGGTGTGCACTTAGCATGGAATAGCTGCAAGCACAACTTGAAAGAAAATCATCAAATACATTGTCAATTCAACTTAGCTGGTTCAGGGGCTTCTTCAAATCAGGTACATTGTGGATACAATACCCAACAGCTTTCTCATTCACTACCATCACTGTAGATTGAAGAAGAACAAATCATCAAGATCAAGAGTCTTCTTCAACCTCTATTCCAGAAATCCTCAGAGACAGTCTAATCACCATCTGTTACTGGATTTCCTGGATCTTGGCAGATCAAGCTGAAGACCTACTCACCCTTAAACAAAGCTCTGTTCTTTCAGAAACAGTCTATCTCTCAGAAGGAGCTTTGACATCACAAGAATCCACACAGTCTTCTCAGTTGTACTTGAGAAAAGAGAAGACTTCCATCGACACTTTCCATCCCATTGTACAGGGTTATAGCTCCCTTCAAAATTTAGTTTGGATGACAAGTCTCCATCCAAAAGACTTGAATTTGGTTTTTAGGCTCATGATCAAAAGCCTGAAGGGTTTTTTTATCTACCTGAACCAGATCTTGTGGTGACAGTCACCTGATCAAAACCTGCTAGTAGATTCCTACCAAGGGTGGTAGAAGAGTGGATGTACCCAGGTTTAGGGGAACCACTATAAACTTCTTATGTTGTCTGGTTGCTCCTTTTCGTTTGTTTTGCTGTGCTTGTGATTGCTGAATTGTTTAGCTTAGTTTTTCTTATTCCTTAACAAATATACGGTATCACTATATTTACTCTGATATAATCAAAAAAGATACAAAGGTTTTAATACTCAATTCACCCACCCCCTCTAGAGTAATTTGACCTAACACCCTCGTTTCATATTAGCCAGCAAAAAGAGGATAAGGAACACATGGGTGCTCCTGTATGGGATGTAGAGATTATTCCCATCGACGAGGAGGTGTCAACGGATGATTTTGTGAGGGACCTACTCATTCAATGCAAATTTTT
Source organism: Platanthera zijinensis (assembly GCA_039513925.1). Classification (NCBI taxonomy): domain Eukaryota; kingdom Viridiplantae; phylum Streptophyta; class Magnoliopsida; order Asparagales; family Orchidaceae; genus Platanthera; species Platanthera zijinensis. The sequence goes on along the minus strand of CM077085.1, from coordinate 101,171,928 downwards.
GAGAGCAGTTTTGCCCCTCTGCAATTTTTGCTTGATCATGCTACTCTTTTTTTGTGTGAGTCAGCTGGTGATGTCGTATTTGTGGTTGATTCAGTGCCTGAGGTTGCGTCGAAGTGATATGAGGACTCTATAATCTCCGACGGAGAATGTGGATCTTCAGAATGCTATGACGCACACTAGTGGGATATGGAATATCCCCTTTTTGATGTGGAGGTTTGAACCTCCTCATTGGACGAGGCAGTCCCTCTTACCATTGCAGACCTCGAGTTCTCGGATTCCCCCTACTACGTTTCATATAATACCGACGATGATCTGTGTTGTATGGAGGTTTTCTACTCGTTTATTACTTGACCCCACTTCATTATCGGAGCCTGTGCGGGCTCTGTCTCCACGGGTACATTGGGATGACAATGAGCCTTGTGCTCATGCCGCCGACGAGTTCATTTCATTGTGTGAGAATGTTCCTACCTCCTTCGCAGTGGAATCCCCTACCGTCTCCATCGGCTCCTACAGACCTGCTGTGGATGATGCCTTGCTAGGCAAGGATTTAGTTGTGATGAGATTAGCGAGGACCAATGCTCCTCCTCTTCTTATTTCTTATTTCCTCTACCTGAGTTGGGCAGGTATTATTATTTAGGTATAGGGGTAAATGCTTTATCGCCGTATCGGTACTTGCTACCACAACGGATATTTGGCCAGTTACCTCTGCATCTTTTATTTCATAGGCCCATTAGCTAGAACTTTTCATTTACCGAATACGTCGTGCAGGGAGGACAATAACCCCAGTACTTATCTAGGAGTAGGTGTAGTTAATTATTTTTACTGTTTTAAAAAATTGTATTGCGTGTTGTATAGCTTATTTGAGCTTTAATGCATGCTTGAGAGATTGTGATGGTTTGTACCAAATTTGAGCAGATTTCCTAGTCTCTCGGGAGGTTCATTGTTCCATTTGCTTTTGTTTTTCTCGTTGTTTTTGTAGGATGAGACTTCCTGGAGAAAATTAGTCAAAATTGGCTGTTTGTGCAAAACACAGGGATTGGGGAAAACGTGCGCAGTAAAAATGCACGACCGTGCGTTTTATATTTATAAAAACACTCGGCTGAGCGTTTTGCACGCACGCTGGCCCTAGTTTGTCTATGCCGCTGCTGCAACCTCCTGATTCTCCTCCATGGTGTCCGGCAAGATCTACCTCTTTTCCTCCAAATCCTCCACCATTTCTTCAATCTCTCCTCTCCCCTCTCTCTTGTTTGCCATGGGATTCAAGAAGTGATTAGCAAGTTCCGCTGCTTCCTCATCCTCTATAAGGAATGTGGCTCCTGAGGAGCCGAAAGATGCTTCAGATGTGCCGGTGGATACTGAAGAAGCAGAGGGAATGCTTCGATTTGTGCGGTCGGAGATGGTTGTAAGGTTTGAACGATTTGTCCAGAATTTTTTTTTTGATTTTCGGTACATTTCAAACGGGGAGGTCGCGATCGTTGGTCGAAAGCAGGATGTGGACCATTTGTTCGACGTGGGTTTGTGGTGTCACCTCTTCTCCATTGTTGAGACCGCATTTCGCAAACTCACGCTCGAGTTCCTCTTCACCTTCCGTATTGTAAAATGACGCGATGTGGCCATTGGTGTGTCAACGGCTGTGATATTCTGGATGAACTTCCGTACTTACACTATTAGTGTGGGGATGCTTATTTTTTATGCGGGGATATACACGATTGACGATCTCACGGATTCGTACGTTCTGTCCCGACCCTTTGAGTTCCCAATTGGTGCATCTCCCCACACTTCAGGCAAGAGATCACTGGGCTATCAAAATAGTACGAAGCACGGTCGCACAAATTATCCCATATAATCTCCCTCAGGCTGTGCTATGTTCAGCACTTGATCGGGCACAACATAAACACCCGCTCGATGATGCAGAACATAGCGGGGTGATCAGACCTTCTCTACCTCCACAGTATGCACCATGTCATTCCTCTCCACCTCGGCTGGGTCCTTACCAATTACAATATTCACCAGGCCTCGTACGTGCCAATGAAGGGCATCTGTGGTTCACACTTCATTACGCAGATCGCCGAGGGCTTGGGAGTTTTTGATGCTTTGCACGACATGACTCCCGTATCCCGCACCGATTTCATCTCGGCCACCAATATGACCTCCTTCAGGTTGGTACGCCGCATTTTTAGTGGCGGTACTTGGCGCTACGCTATTCGTATAGTGGAGCGTGAGCATCCATGCTGGGCTTCTTCTGTTGATGCGGGATCCTCTTCGGAGTCCCGTCGGCTTGATGATGCCGCTCCGCTCCATCCCATGCCCTTGGCCCCAGTGATGAGTTGTAAGTATACACATATTTTTGTATTTTATTTAAGTGGTTTTATTATTATTTCATAGTTTTTAGTTTGTTTTGTATAATAATTTGTTTCTTTTTTGCAAATAATTCATAACGTACCTTTATTTTCATTTCTAGAAAAAATTCCAGAAAAGTCAAAAAAAATTGACCCGACATGCCCGTTTCCGAAGACTCAACACGCCCGTGTCAACCACTCAACGCCATCAGCCGTTCACTCAACGGTTTTACTATTCACCTCTCAGAACCACTCAACGCAACCCGTGAAGGACCCGCTTGGTGACACAGCCGTGTTCAACACCCGTGTCACGCGACTAAATGCCTCCCGCCTGTAACCACTCAATGCCTTCTTCGACCCGAGAAGGACACGCCTAGCAACACGCTCGTGTGTTATCCCGTGTCACCTGCTCAACTCAACATCGACTTGATACGTGTCTCGACACGCCCATGTCAAGCAACCCGACACGCCCGTGTTGGACACGTGTCCCGTCCCGAAGCTTCAAGAAACAAGCCAGTCGCCGGATTTCGCCAAGTCAAACACGACAACTGTGACACGCCCTACCGACACGCCCGTGTGGTAGGCCGTGTCACCCAACTTTTTTGTCTATAAATAATAACTTTCTGAATGATCCAAGGGTTCCCTTTTTTGAGCCAAATTTAGTGTGTTTTGTGGGCTGCCCTTGTGGATTAATTTCATGTAAGGAGATTTCCCCCCCCCCCTTTTATGTTTGTGTTTTGCTTTAGCTTTAGCTTTGTAATAGATTTGTAATAGCTTCATCATTATAATAAAAAAATGTTAGATTTTCTTTCTCTACATGGTATGAAAATTTATTTGGGTGGCTCATCTCTTTCTCTTTTTATACTTTTGTATTTCCTAGTGTTTCTCTTTATGAAAAGTGTGTGTGTGTGTATTAGTTTAACTAGTTATCTTTTTCATGCTTTTAATTAGTTGTTATGTTAGATTTTATCATAGTTTTTATTTCAAAAATGAAATGTTATTAGGATAGTTTTTCTTCAAACTTTATGTTACATTAAAAGTATATCTATTTCATTCTTATGGATTTATAAAAAAGGTTTTGAAGTGTTTTTGATTTTTTTTACTTAGCTTTCTTTTTAGGATCATGTAAAACCTTTTTGTTCTTTTAAATTTTATTTCACATTTTATCAACTTTTATGTACTCTTAAGAAGGAAAAAGATCTAGTTTTAATTTTTAAACAACTTTGGTTTTAACTTAAATTTCCAAAACTTTTGGCTCCTTTCAATTTTATTTTGTCTTTTTATTCATTTCTAGCACATTCTAAGAATAGAAAAGTAGTTGTTTTAATTTTTAGGTTACTTTGAATTTCTCTAATGTGCGTGTGAGTTAGGGTTTTCAATAATGTTCTTTTAATTTCATGTTAGTGTGTGTGAGTGTATCAGGATAGATTTTATTGCTTTCATTCTCCCGCCCACTCATTTGAGCCGGTAATCGCAATTTTATCGCTTTCTCAATCTTGTAAAGTGCGTGCGTGTAGGTGATAATTTTATTGATCTGTTTTCTTGCTTTCTTCAATTATGAAGAGTGTGTGCGTGTGCACATTTATTTTCGCCTACTCGTTAAGAGTTAAATGACGCGCTTTGATTTCCCATCCACTCGTTTTAGTGGGACTTGTCTTTTTTTTGCTTAAATTTTCCTCCTACTCATTTGAGAAGGATTTGTCATTTACCGTCTACTCATTTGAGCAGAACTTGTACTCGCATTTATTTCTGCCTACTCGTTAAGAGTTCAATTGCGTGCTTTCACTTCCCGCCTACTCATTTGAGTAGGATTTGTCCTTTTTAATTTATTTATGGTTTTGAAGTGTGCGTGAGTGCTTGTTTTAGTTAGCATTTTAATTTATCTAAACACACTGTTGTTTTTTGTTTTCTTCTTATAACTGTTTAGTGCTAAATTTTGAACTCGCGCCTCATTAAAACCATAAAGCCGTCCCCATACCGATGAGTTGCGAATCGTTATTATCCCTCAGCATCGAAGAGCATTGGGACATATAAAATGATTTGAAATAATTAAAGTCCTTTATTTTCATTTTAATTTAAGGACTTAAGGTTTGCCCCGGGTTAACAACGCATAGACTCGCAAAATCAATGTGTGGGCTCTATTCCCATTATCCATATGCTAGCTAGCCGAGAGGCCTTGCATATGGACCGATCCCCATGGGTAAAAAAGAACTGTGTACACACCCTTAAAAGAGGAGAAGCGTAGTTCTGCCGGATTGGGTTCCCCACCCAATAGCAGGGTTCTTAGCATAAAGCGGGCGTTAAGAAGAATCCTTCATCGGACTAACGTTCAGTCGATTAGTCTTAGCGTTCAGGTGGGCAATATTTCTAGAGATAAGTGCGCTCATATTTATGGAACCTCCACGACCAAGTGCCTTTTCTTAATTTGAAAACTAAATTCAATAATTATTTTAAGTTATTTTAGTCTTAATCTTATTCGATGCCGAGCGTTAACCCGTCATCAAATAATCTAAGTAATTTTTTAGCTTTCTTTTATTTCCGTCTTTAAGTGACAAACAAAAATCCACCTTACTTTCAGTAAAATAATAGTCCTCCTTGAGGAGTATGAATAATCAACCCGAACCCGAGAACAATATGACCTCAGTATTCTCCCGAATATTGAGTACTACATGTGATAGGTGCACTTGCCTCCTTTTGTTAGAACTTTGATCTTCCAGCCAGTCCGCGCCGGTCGACTAATCGAACCAACCACCCAAATAAGAGTCTGCGCGCGGGCTACATCAAGTTTTTGGCACTGTTGCCGGAGAGCGACGGTTGTTATTTCGAATCTGGGACTCTATTAGTTTTACTTTATCTTTATATAAAAAAAACTATCTAAAAATCACAAAAAAAATATTATACTTCCTCCTTAATTTTTTTAGGGTATATGACCCGTGGACAATCCTCAGGCTCTGAAAATCTTGACTTCGACCCTTAGATCGACCGCTCTCTTGCGCGTGTTCGATCTCAATGCCGAATTCCCTTTTTAGACCCCGAAGAATCCACCAGAGAACCCTCTACTTCTTCTATGGCCGACCCTAACCCTGCTCAGGCGGCCGAGCGTACAATTTCTTACTACACCCAGACTAACTTTGATGACATGGGGTCGAGTATTGTTCATCCAACTGTGGCGAACAATAATTTTGAAATAAAGTCAAGTATCATTCAAATGGTCCAAAATGCCGTGCAGTTCGATGGACTGCCTGATGAGGACCCGAATGTACACTTGTCCAACTTCCTTCAAATATGAGATACCTTCAAGATTAATGGCGTCACTAATGATGGCATACGCTTGCTCTTATTTCCCTTCTCCCTACGATCCAAATCTAAGGTCTGGTTTAATTCCCTCCGTCGAGGATGCATCACCACATGAGCTGAATTGGCTGAGCGCTTCTTAACGAAGTATTTTCTGTTGGAACATCCTATTACTGATTTGGGTAAGGATCACTATGTTCATAGGAGTGTGTCTTGACCTCATTTTATAGATTTAAAGGTCAACTAGAATAGGTCTAAGGCTTAGTACTTAGGTTTGAAAGCTGCCCCCAAGACCTTCTAGTTCAGATTACAAGTGCAAAAGACTAAGGCAATTATCGTCGAGCTCAGTTCAACGAGTCGTCAAACTCAGTTCGATGATCTCCGAGTTCAGATCGACGTTTCTGTCTCAGTTAAAATCCAGATCTCTGAGCTTAGTTCGACGATAGTCGAGCTCAGATCGACGTTTTTGCCTCAAGTTAAAATCCAGTCTCTAAGCTCAGGTCGACGATAGTCGAGCTCAGATCGACAATTTTCTTGAGAGATCGACGATTCCAGGATTTCAAATTCAGTCAGTTATGGAATTCAAATTTCTTCATATCCAGCATTTAATATAAAGGATTTTGTAGCCGTTTCAATCAATCTGGAGCAAGTTTCAAGGAGACTAAAAGAGAATGTTACATAGGAATTTCCTCCAGAGGCAGTTATCAATTAAGGAAATCATTTATGACTGGCTAACACATATCTAGAAGATTGGATTTCAATATATCATTTCAGATAATAGAGAAAAAAATAATAACAAGAGAAAACAAAGAACAATATCTGAGATCTGTGAGACACACACAAGAACTGCAGGATTACAGTATCTCATCTCTGATTCAAGTTTTTCAAGGCTTCATCAATCAAGACTCCAGATACATAACATTTCAGTCATTGCTGAGATTATCTTTTGCTGGAGATCTCATCTTCTGAAGGCCTATCACCCTATGCAAAGCTTCTTCTCCTAAACAACTACAAATCTCAGGGGGAGCTTTGGCATCATCAATCCACTAGTCTTATCTTTGACTGTTGAACAGAGAAGAATAACTTCACCTCCTTTTCTTTTCTTTTGCTATAAAAGGGTTACTCAAAACTCCCTTCAAAAGTTTTGTTATTGGTTTCTGAGACCTTGTCAAAACTCAGTGGTGGCAAGACACCTTATCAAAAAATCTGGGTTGGTTTTTTAGCACCTTATCAAAAGCTCATTGGTGCCCAGGACACCTGATCAACTATTCCTGCAGTAGATTCCTACCTAGGGTGGTAGAAGAGTGGATGTACCCAGGTTGATTGGGGAACCACTATAGATCCTTATGTCCTATGGTTGTTTGTGTTTTATTTGCTGTGTGCTGTGATTTTGTTTCTTGCTTTATTTTGTTTTTATTTACTGCAAGCACAATACAATATAATTACATTAAGTCTTCCACTACCAATTAATTTTTAATTTGCAAAATTATTTTAAAAATACTTTATTCACCCCCCCCCTCTAGATTAAAGGTATATCTTACCCTCACTTTCAATTGGTATCAGAGGGAGGTTGGTTGTTTTTACAGGCTAACACCTGAACCAAAAGATCTCTGATAAGATCAACCTTTTATCGAGGGTTGCTATTTTTGTTATAATTATTTTCATATAAATCTATGGCACAGAACAAAGACTATGCAACAACAAGACCTCCAGTGTGCAATCTTTCTAAGTTTGCACTTTGGAAGGCAAGGATTAAATTATACATGAATTCTATTGATGAGGATATCTTTAATTTTGTTTTGACAGTGTGTCCAAGACCTCCAGAAACCACAAGTACAAGTGTTGTACCACCCCCTTCAGGAACAGATGCAGGCATCAAGAAGTGGAAAGTTGTTGATGCAAAGGCAATGAATATATTGGCTAAGACAATGTTTGATGATATATTTCAAAAAGTAGCTGAATGTAACTCAGCAAAGGAAATCTGGGACAAGCTATCTGAGCTTGTGTCAGGATCTGCTGATGAGAGAAAGGATAGAAGATCTCATCTCATAACTCAGTATGAGAACTTCAAGAAGGGAGAAACAGAGTCAGTAGCTAACATGTATAACAGACTTAGTCATATTGTTTGTGAATTAAAAACTTTGGACAAGGAGATCTAACTGACTGAACTCAATGATAAAATCCTAATGTGCTTCACCAGCACTTGGGACTCAAGGATCTGGCCAATAAAGGATGCTAGAAGCTTAAATGAGATCACCACTGAAGCTCTATTGGGCAAGCTCAAGTCTTATGAGTTGCTCATTAAAAATAGAGAGGAAGTGCAAAAGATAGCTTCTCCAGCAACAAGGAAGGAGAAGACAATTGCTTTTAAAGCTACAGAAGAACAACCTGAAGACAAGGTCACAAAAATGAAAAGCTAATGAGCCTACTAGCCAAAAGATTCTACAAGATGGCTAGAAAAGACTTTAGGAAAAGGTCATCCAGAGGCCATGAAAAGCCAAGGTATGACAAATCCAGTAATAAAGAGATTATTTGTTTTGGATGCAGAAAACCAGGCCACATTGTGCCTGACTGTCCAGAGAATAAAAACAAGGACACGAAAGATAAGAAAGAAAGAAGAAGAGACAAAGAATCCAGGAGAAAAAATTATGACAAATCCTCCTCCAGCAAAAACAAGCACACCAGGAAAAGATTTGTAGCTGAGACCTGGAGTGAGACTGAAGAATTATCAGAGGCTTCATCAAGCTCAAGTGATGATGAAGATGATGCCCAAGAAAAGGACTTCTGCATGATGGCTATCAATTCCTCTCAACACAATTCAGATGAAGAACAAGAGTCAGGATATGAATCTGAACCTGAAGCCGAAGAAGATCAGGTAATTGACTCTTTTGATTTTGATTCAGAGGACTTTAAATTTGAATTTAAGGCACTGTGTTTAGACCTACTCAAGTCTGAGAAAGAGATTATCTCTCTCAGAAATCAACTATCTGAACATAGCACTTTAAAATCAGATAACCTCAAACTCTCTGAGGAGTTGGAATGCTGAAGGGAGCAGATAGCTTCACTGAAAAGTGAACTATTTGAGGCAAATAAGTTTGAAGAATCCCTTAATGGGAGAAGCATCAAACTGATGGATGATGATGCATATTTTAGCTTAATTTATTAGGGTAAAAATATGTTATTTTCGTTTTAAATCTCTTTCTTTATGTTATTTTTTGCTTCTTTTTATGTAAATATTATAAATAATATTTATTTTCTGTTTTTGCAGGTTTCAGACAATTTCCAGGAAAAAATCCCCTGACACGCCCCCCTGTCACGCCCTCCCCGGGCGTGACTCAGGGCGTGTCACCTGCTCCCGATGTTGAAAGCCGCCAGGTGAATTTCCCGCCAAAGAATCCCCTGTCACGCCCCACCGACACGCCCTCCCCGGGCGTGTCACCGGGCGTGACACGGGGCGTGTCGCCCTCTGCCCGAAGTCTGCGCCTCCTTCAATGCTTTGTACACAGCTGCACGCAATAGTACTGTCACGCCCCATGTCACGGGCGTGACCTGGGGCGTGACTGCCCCCATTCGGACGTCTGATGGACCTGCGACTGCTGAATTTGACTTGACACGCCTGTCACGCCCCCCTGTCACGGGCGTGACCTAGGGCGTGACCACCATCATACCGAAATAATCATCATTCCCGCCAGAATTCAGCTCCTGAGGTCAAATCCGTACTTGTCACGCCCCCTGACACGCCCCCCCTAGGGCGTGTCGGAGGGCGTGACCAACCCGTAGGAAAAGTCTATAAATACCAGACCCCCCCTTCCATTTCAGCAAGCTTTTGGGGAGAGGGGGAGGTGCTGCCCCTTTAGTTCTTCATCCTTTTTTATGCTTTTTCTCTCTCTCTCTCTCTCTCTTATTTTGTAATTATTTTCTTAACCTAGCTTAGTGTTTTGCTTTTAGCTCTTGTATTTCCTTTACTTGCTTAATATAGGGCTAGAATAGGGCTTTAATTCATGCACTTGTAATTTCAATTTCATTAGTGTAACTTGCTCCTTTTAATTAATATAAGTGCTCTTCCTATTACTAGTGTTCTTTTTATGCTCTACTACTCATCCCCCCTCCTCCACTCTATTATGATTAACTAATCCTCCTTGTACTCGATCTTGATGATCCGAGGTTAGAGCGATTAAGTTATGACGCTTTAATTAATCTTTTCTTTTTAGGTTAGGGCCTTGAATTATTCTTGATTAATCACGGGTTGGAGGTATATTTTCGATATATACTCTCCGCCTTTGCTTTCGTTCTGGGCTAACCGAGAGGCCGATAGAATGAAGTGAGCATTCAAGAGTAAAGGGAGTTGTACGCACCCCTCGAGAGAGGCAGACGTCCAAATCTCCCGGATTGGAGTAAAATCCAATAGAGGGGTTCACCGCGTAAAGCGAGCTTTAGGCCTCCGATTTAGACGAGAGTCGGTCGGACCTTCTTAAACTCAGTTGGGCACGACTTCGAGAGAAGCGTGTTCAAGCATTAGGAACCTCCACGGTCAAGGACCTTTATCCTATTAAGTTTAGATTTTTATCGCATTTTCTTAATCGTCTTTAGCCGAGGTGATTCTAGATTCGAGTGCGCCTCTTTATTATTAGCTATAAATCTTTTTATCCTGCAAGTAATTAGTTCTCTTTTCTTTTAGCTTAGTAATTTAATTTCAGTTTTTAGTTTAGTAATTAATAGAAATTCCAATTGATAAAATAATAGCAATCTCCTTTGAGTAGAAGTAGTCATTACGCCCCAGGGAAATACGACCTTGATACTAATCTTTAGTATCCTATACTATAACCGATAAGGTACGCTTGCCTTTATCGGATATAGAATCGGAGAATATTCTCAACCACCACATCCACTTTCTCTTCTCTTCTCTCTAACCCTCTCTCTCCGCCGTTGCGAATTTGTGTATCAAGTTTTTGGCGCCGTTGCCGGGGAATGTTTTGATATTTTGAAAAAAGGATAGCTATTAATTTTATCGTTTTTGTTTTATTTTTATTTTTATTTTATTTTTCTCTTTTCTTTTTTCTCTCGTCTCTTTAACCCCACTCTCGCGGTTGATTAATTTTATTTTAAAATGTGTAATCTTTGTTTTAATTATGGAGAGTTCGATCACTCTCGCGAGGAGTGTTGGGTAAGGTATCCTTCATCCTCCCATGATTTTATCCCTTCCGGATCGAATCAATTTGGCCAAATTGATCCGTCCGCGAATTTTTTTTCATGGGGTTACGATGGTTTTCAAACGCCTTCCTACCCTACTCCTCCGAATTTTTCTGATTTTAATTCTTATGGAAATTTCTTGAATGGACATTTTGATCCTAGCCCTACTTTGAACTACTCAGGGTGGCAACACCCTGATCATTCTTGGGGCCAAGGTGATCATCAATCCATTCCATCTCAAGATTTTTCCACTTTTTCTCCGCAAGTTTGCGCGCCTCCCATTTTTGATTCTAGCGAAAATGAAGTCATTTTTGATGGTGTAGCATTTGATGCACGCATCAATGCTCACTTCAAAGTGATTTTTGACGTTTTGGCTGCTGAGGCCGCATCTTTTTCTTCCCCTCCTCCTCCTATTTATCTTTCGAATGATGAATCTTCGGATATTCCGTAGTGCCTTCAATCACTTGCGGAAGACGATTATTCAGAAATTCATTTGTGCCTTCAACCTCTCGAGGAGGAAATTTCCCCCGATATTCCGATTTTTTTTCAAGTTTCCGAGGAAGACGAACTTTCTTGTGTTCGATCTTCTGAAGAGATTGATTTTTCGGATATCCCGGTTTGCTCCCAATCTACCGAAATGATTAATATTCAGGTTGAGCAACCAGATTTTTCTGTCCAACCATTTTCTTGTGATCAACCGCCGTCGCCTTCTTCTTTTTCTTCTCTTCCCCCTTCTTGCGAAAATTCTGTTTTCTTTTCTTGTTTTATTTTTCCTTCTAGTTTAGTTTCTTCTTCTTCTTCGCCCCCTTCTAATAGTATAGTTTCTTTTTCTTTTTCTAAATCTTCTTGTTTTTTGTTTTATTTAAAAAATAAAAAATTACAAAAAAATATTTTTATTTTCTTAAAAAATGTTTTGGCACTCGCGCCGAAACGTATATTGCGCGAGCTGCCATTACATTTCTTTTTTTTATTTTCCATTTAGCTAACCATAATACGTCGAGCTCAACGACGTTTTAAACAAAGAGCGCTCTTGGGAGGCACCCCTTGCTTATCTTTTTCTTTTTTTGGTTTTAGTTTTTGTTTTTCCTTTTTTTTATCTTTTGTTTTGTACAGGAATAAGCTCCCGCGTGTTTGTGCTGCTTTTCGCCTCGCAACTTGGACTGAAGCCGATCTTTAGCTCAAGTTTGGGGGACGCATTTTCCAACGTCTGGGCATCAATCGCTAGGGAAGCATCTTCTCCCTCTCTTTGCATTTCTTTTTTTTCTCTCTCTCTTTTTTCTCTCTTTTCTCTCTCTTTATACTTAACATTAAACATTGGGGACAATGTTTAACTTTAAGTATGGGGGAGTGTTCCCTTAATATTTTACTTTAGAAAAATCAAAATAAAAAAAATATATAAAAATTTTAGAAAAATTAAAAAAAAAGTAAAATATTTGTTGTATGTATTATATTTTTGAAAAAAATATATATATATAAGTACTTTTGAAAAAAATCCCAAATTAAATTGAGTTAATTTTTGCCAAATCAATTAGTACCCCGCTAATTTGCTTTTTATTGTTTTTTCAAGCTCATGTCTACTTGCTTAGTTAGAATAAATTTGATTAATTTTCTGTTTAAATATGTTTAGCGAGTAGTATGTTGACTCATGCAGTGTTCCTATTTAGGGTAGTACGCTATTTTTGAAAATTTTTTGAAATTTACTTTACTTTTCCATAGCCTTTCTTTTATTTCTTTTACTTTTATAAAACCCATCATCCCTTATTTTTCATTATTAAAATCTTTTTAAACGTTAATTAGTTTTAAGTGTAGTAGACACAAAACGGTCTAGACGCTTATTATCATTATTTTCATGAAAGCAAATTCTCTATTTTTTTATTTTTTTGTGCTATCCTCTTTTGAAATTTCAAAGCTTTACTTGGAGTAGATTTAGGAAGCATGAAAATGATTTAGGCATTTCTTTTGTAACGTTTGAGCCTTTGCACCTCGCCTAACAATAACCATTGCTAGCCATTTTTGTGCCTTTTCCTTTCCTTTTGGTAGCCCCACTTTTTATTTCACTACGGCCAAATAGCCTACCTACATGCACACTTTAAAATTATTTTTGAGCTTTAATTGCTAATGTGCATCTTTTTGAAAAATTAGTGGAAAATCTTTGTGTTATCTTTTGCTACAAAAGTGAAAAGTTATAAGTATAAAAAAAATGAAAAAATATGATGAAAATAAGTGAAAAAAAGAAAAGGTAAAAGAAAAGAAAAGAAAAGTATTTATTTTGGCTAGTTTTATTTTGACAAAGCTCATTTTCTTTTTGTTTTAAGTGTGCAAATATCCCTCGTGTTTATCTTTTTGAATATCGCACCCTTAAAAACCTAAGCCTAACTATACGCCTAATTAAAGCCCTAATGATTCATGCTTTCTACGTTTACTTTTTAGTATAGTAGCGAGAAACTAGATTGAGTAAGTATTTTTGATAGAAATATTGAATTTTGTATTGATTGACTGTGGTTTTAATTTGTCTCTTAGACTTTAGTAGTGACTCAATGCGCTTTTTACTCGTTACTTTATTAAGTTTTAATTCTGTAAAAATTTGGGATGATTTGTTTTTATATTTAGTAAAATTTATAAAATTCTGTGCTAAGTTAAAGTAGGACTTTTCGGTTCTTTTTCAAAAATTTCTCTACCTCTAAATTCCCGTCTTACTCGTTTATAGCATTTTTAAACTTTTCAATTAACCCTTTTTATTTTCTCTAACTCGTAGTCTTTGCTTGAGGACAAGCAAAATAATAAGTATGGGGGAATTTGATGATGCATATTTTAGCTTAATTTATTAGGGTAAAAATATGTTATTTTCGTTTTAAATCTCTTTCTTTATGTTATTTTTTGCTTCTTTTTATGTAAATATTATAAATAATATTTATTTTCTGTTTTTGCAGGTTTCAGACAATTTCCAGGAAAAAATCCCCTGACACGCCCTCCTGTCACGCCCTCCCCGGGCGTGACTCAGGGCGTGTCACCTGCTCCCGATGTTGAAAGCCGCCAGGTGAATTTCCCGCCAAAGAATCCCCTGTCACGCCCCACCGACACGCCCTCCCCGGGCGTGTCACCGGGCGTGACACGGGGCGTGTCGCCCTCTGCCCGAAGTCTGCACCTCCTTTAATGCTTTTTACACAGCTGCACGCAACAGTACTGTCACGCCCCATGTCACGGGCGTGACCTGGGGCGTGACTGCCCCCATTCGGACGTCTGATGGACCTGCGACTGCTGAATTTGACTTGACACGCCTGTCACGCCCCCCTGTCACGGGCGTGACCTAGGGCGTGACCACCATCGTACCGAAATAATCATCATTCCCGCCAGAATTCAGCTCCCGAGGTCAAATCCGTACTTGTCACGCCCCCTGACACGCCCCCCCTAGGGCGTGTCAGAGGGCGTGACCAACCCGTGGGAAAAGTCTATAAATACCAGACCCCCCCTTCCATTTCAGCAAGCTTTTGGGGAGAGGGGGAGGTGCTGCCCCTTTAGTTCTTCATCCTTTTTTATGCTTTTTCTCTCTCTCTCTCTCTCTCTCTTATTTTGTAATTATTTTCTTAACCTAGCTTACTGTTTTGCTTTTAGCTCTTGCATTTCCTTTACTTGCTTAATATAGGGCTAGAATAGGGCTTTAATTCATGCACTTGTAATTTCAATTTCATTAGTGTAACTTGCTCCTTTTAATTAATATAAGTGCTCTTCCTATTACTAGTGTTCTTTTTATGCTCTACTACTCATCCCCCCTCCTCCACTCTATTATGATTAACTAATCCTCCTTGTACTCGATCTTGATGATCCGAGGTTAGAGCGATTAAGTTATGACGCTTTAATTAATCTTTTCTTTTTAGGTTAGGGCCTTGAATTATTCTTGATTAATCACGGGTTGGAGGTATATTTTCGATATATACTCTCCGCCTTTGCTTTCGTTCTGGGCTAGCCGAGAGGCCGATAGAATGAAGTGAGCATTCAAGAGTAAAGGGAGTTGTACGCACCCCTCGAGAGAGGCAGACGTCCAAATCTCCCGGATTGGAGTAAAATCCAATAGAGGGGTTCACCGCGTAAAGCGAGCTTTAGGCCTCCGATTTAGACGAGAGTCGGTCGGACCTTCTTAAACTCAGTTGGGCACGACTTCGAGAGAAGCGTGTTCAAGCATTAGGAACCTCCACGGTCAAGGACCTTTATCCTATTAAGTTTAGATTTTTATCGCATTTTCTTAATCGTCTTTAGCCGAGGTGATTCTAGATTCGAGTGCGCCTCTTTATTATTAACTATAAATCTTTTTATCCTGCAAGTAATTAGTTCTCTTTTCTTTTAGCTTAGTAATTTAATTTCAGTTTTTAGTTTAGTAATTAATAGAAATTCCAATTGATAAAATAATAGCAATCTCCTTTGAGTAGAAGTAGTCATTACGCCCCAGGGAAATACGACCTTGATACTAATCTTTAGTATCCTATACTATAACCGATAAGGTACGCTTGCCTTTATCGGATATAGAATCGGAGAATATTCTCAACCACCACATCCACTTTCTCTTCTCTTCTCTCTAACCCTCTCTCTCCGCCGTTGCGAATTTGTGTATCAATGGACAACACAAGCACAGTGAATTCAAGACTTAACAGTACACTGGGCTCTGGTGCTTTATCCAGCCAACCTATAGAATTAACAACCCCAATCAAATTTATCTTAGATAAAGGAAAGGGAGTTATAGAGGTAGCTAAGAAGAATTCTGATTTACCAAAAAAAATAAGGTTCAATGAAAAACGTCGAACAGAGCTCGACGATCTCCAAATGGAGCTCAGCGATCTAAAGCTGAATTGTCAAACTCAGGTCGACGATCTCTGAACTCTGAACTCAGGCAAAGTCGATCTTCGAACGGAGCTCGATGATCTGACCCAAGATCTTCGAACTCACCTCAGAGATCGTCGAACTCAGCTCAGAGCTTTGAACATTTTTTTAAGGGTAAGTCAAACTTCAATCCTAGAGGTCCTACATCCCAAGGCTTCAACCCTTATGTTGAATGGATAATACCTCCTAGGAGATATCATCCAGAAGGTTATAAGAGTCAACCAGGGATGTCTTTTATTTCAGATTTTAAAGGTTATCAACCTAGTCCCAAGGTAAACTGGGTCAAAAACAAATAAATTGTTGTATGTGCAGGTGAAGATCTATCCAACAATAAATCAGCAATGGTTTCTGGATTGTGAGTGCTCAAAGAAAATGACGGGAAGCAAGGATAATCTAACATCCTTCAAAGCCAAGCTTGGACCCAAAGTAATATTTGGAGATTCAAACTTTTTGACAGACCAAGGGATATGGTGCAGTCAAGATAGGGTCAGTCACATTCAAAAAGGTGGCTTATTTGGAAGGACTGAAGCACAACTTAATCAGCATCAGTCAATTGTGTGATGAAGGCTACCAGGTGACATTCAACAAATCTTCATGCGAAATCAAATCAGAGGACAACACAACTGTGTTGACAGGTAAAAGGAAAGGTAACACCTATCTTGTGGATTTTCAATCAACTAAGGTAGATATCTGTCTGTTTAATTCTGTTAGTAAAACAAATGAACTATGTCATAAGAGATTAGGACATGTAAACCTTAGAACCATTGCTAGGCTATCCAAGGACAACCTTATTAGAGGACTACCTTCAGGCCCCTACAAGAAGGAAGGACTTTGCATGGCTTTTCAATTAGGCAAGCAAATTAAAAATAGCTTTAAGTCACTTAATAAGAGTGATTCACCTAGGATTTTGTATCTGTTACACATTGATCTTTTTGGACCCATTACAGTACAAAGCCTAGGAGGGAAATCTTACACTTTAGTAGTTCTAGATGACTTCTCTAGATTCACATGGGTGTTCTTTCTGAGGAAGAAGTCTGATAACTTTAAGTGTTTGACAGAGTTTATCAAATGCATACAGATTGAGTTCAATACTCACATTGCCCTGATCAGAAGTGATCATGGGACAGAGTTTGATTCTCTTCTTATACAAGAGTTCTGTCAGAGTGAAGGGATCAGGCACACTTTCTCAGCTCCTAGAACTCCTCAACAAAATGGGGTAGCTGAAAGGAAAAATAGAACCCTTATTGAATCTGCTACTACATTGTTGACAGATGCTCACCTTCCTCTATCCTTTTGGGCCGAGGCAGTGAACACCTCAAACTATGTGTTGAATATAAGTTTGATACATAAGCTGAAGGGCAAGACTCCCTATGAATTACTTAAAGGGAAGAAACCTAAAGTAGACTATTTCAAAATCTTTGGTTGTATTTGTTACATTCATAATAATGACAAGAAATACATAGCAAAATTTCAAGCCAAAGCTGATGAAGGAGTGTTTCTAGGATAATACCTGATCAGTAAGGTTTATAGGGTGTATAACAAAACATCTCTTAAAATTGAAGAATCTGTACATGTATGTTTTGATGAAACTAACATGTCTTATAAGGAGAAGAATACTTATACCATAGAACCTTTGCAGGTATATTCTCTCTCAGATAATTTGAACAGGTTAAACATCATTGAAGAGGATATAACACCTTCACCTATCAAACAAAAAGGTGAAAGTAGTGAAGATGAAGAGGACACTCAACATCTTGGTGAGAACCACATTGAAGAGCCAGTTGTTGTTCCACAAGAGGAAACAACAACACAGGTTTGTGAACAATCAACACCCCCTGTTGTTTTAGTAACATCAAGAGATCATCTAATCTCCCAAATGATTGGAGACATCTAACCTGGTGTGCAAACCAGAAATCAGGTCAACCAAAATATGATGCACACCTGCTTTCTTTATCAAATTGAGCCTCAATCAATACAAGATGTAGAACAAGATCCACACTGGATCATTGCAATGCAAGAAGAGTTACTTAAATTTAAAAGAAACAAAGTTTGGGAGCTAGTGCCAAGGCCAAAGGATCATTCCATTGTTGGAACAAAATGGGTGTTCAGGAACAAATTAGATGATCAAGGTATTATTGTAAAAATAAGGCAAGGCTAGTTGCACAAGGATTCTCTCAAGAAGAAGGAATAAATTATGACCATACCTTTGCACCAGTTGCAAGGTTAGAGGCCATAAGAATATTCCTTGCCTATGCAGCTCACAGGAGATTCAAAGTTTATCAAATGGATGTGAAGAGTGCTTTTCTAAATGGAGAAATCAAGGAAGAAGTCTCTGTCAGACAACCCCCAGGTTTTATCTCTCCTACTCATCCTGATTATGTTTTTTAAATTGCATAAGGCATATTATGGTCTCAAGCAAGCTCCTAGAGCTTGGTATGAGACCTTAGCATGCTTTCTCTTGAAAAATGATTTTATAAGGGGTAGAGTAGACCAAACTATTTTCATTAGAACCCATAAGTCCAATATCCTACTACTACAAATTTATGTAGATGGCATTATCTTTGGATCTATTGATTGAAATTTGTGCAAAAGGTTCTCTAACCTAATGCATTCAAAATTTGAAATGAGTAGCATGGGTGAGCTTTCCTTCTTTCTAGGATTGCAAGTCAAACATCATGCTAATGGAATATTCATTTCTCAAACCAAGTATGCAAAAGAATTGGTTAAGAAATTTGGTATGTCTTAAGCATCCTCTATGAAAACACCTATGCCTACTAATGTTGTATTAGATGCTGATGAACATGGGAAACCTGTTGATCAGACAACATATAGAGCAATGATTGGCTCTTTATTGTATCTTACAGCTAGTAGACCTGACATAATGTTTGCTACATGCATCTGTGCTAGATTCCAAGTAAGCCCTAGAGAGTCACATCTAACATTAGTAAAAAGGATTCTTAGGTATGTGAAAAGTTGTCCAAATCTAGGTCTCTGGTATCCAAAAGATTCAGGATTTGAATTAACTTGATTTTCAGATGCTGATTATGCTGGATGTAGAGTAGACAGGAAAAGAACCAGTGGAACTTGTCAGTTTCTTGGTGACAGACTTGTCTCCTGGTTTTTTAGAAACAAACATCTATGTCCACATCAACTGCTGAAGCTGAATATATGGCAGCCGGTAGTTATTGCTCACAGATATTGTAAATTCAAAATCAGCACCTAGACTATGGTTACAATTTAGACAAGTCAAAAATCTTTTGTGATAACACAAGTGCTATTTCTATAGCCCAAAATACAGTCCTCCATAGTAGGACAAAACTTATAGAGATTAGGAATCACTTCTTAAGAGATAATGTTGGGAAGAATAAAATTGAACTTCAATATATCCCAAATGATTTGCAAAGGGGAGATATTTTCACCAAACCCTTGGATGAAAAGAAACACACATTCTTTCTGAATCAGTAAGGAATGTTAGATGTAGGAAGTTTAAATTAAGATCCAAGATTTTTAAACTTTAAAAATTGACCAAGACTAGGCTAAAAACTTTGTTTTTCTAGTGTCTAAGGTTCTTTCTGAACTCTGAACTACGCTCGACGTTTTTCCCAAAGATCGTCGAACGGAGATCAACGTTCTCATGAAATCGTCAAACAACGCTCAGTGTTTTCCAGATAGTGCTAGGATATCTCTTTCAAGTCAGAGATCGTCGAACGCAGCTCGACGCTCTCCAATATCGTCGAACAGAGATCGACGATGTTGAAGACCTTTCAGATTCCTTTAGAAGCCCAGATCTTCGAACTGAGTTCAACGATCTTTCCTTTTCTGCGTCGAACCCTGATATAAAAATCATTTTTCCGCCGTCGTTATCTTTTGCGCATTCATACTTTCTGCAGAGCTTTCCTTCCCTCCAAACCTCTCTGCACTTGGTCTTATTTGTTTTTTTTTGCAGGAAAACCATGGCCATCTCTATTGCTGTCTTAGCCGCAATGAAGTTTGATATCGGATTTGACATCGACATGGACTTGTTTGAAGGCAGTGATCAGATATTCAAGGACATTCTAGAACTCTTTAAGAAACAACAGTTAGTCACAATCATGACTACAAGAATTAAGCTGGCTGCAGATGAAATCAAAGAATGGGTATACATAGCGCACAACCTGGATCAAAATACAGTTGTCGGGACTATTTCAGGAACCCAGGTATCCCTTACTACCGCACTTCTGACAGAAGTTTTTCATTTGTGTACTGGACATGATACTGTTGAATTGTCTGAAGAAGAATTATCTGTTATGTTGGATAGAATGGGACACACTGCAACAAACCCTAACAAACTTCTTAAGAAAAACCTTTCAGTAGAGTACAGGTTTTTGGCTGATGTAGTGGGAAAAGTTCTCTTAGCCAAACATTCTGCTCATGATACAATCTCTAAGTATCAGTTTTGTTTAATGGCTGCTATATTTGATAAGAAACATCTGAACTAGGGAGAATTTTTTTTTTGATTTAATTAAGAAGAAAATTAACAAGAACTTTGTTAACTTTGGGAGGATAGTAAGCTTATTTTTAAACAACAGATGCCCCCAACTACTAGTGTCCAATGGTATGCACATAAATGCTTCCAAGAGACTCTCCTGTGCTCTCTTTGGAAAGTGGGATAGGCAGATTGCCAAACCCAGCAGGGGTCCTGCAGCTAACACTACTTCAGGCACCAGGACAGTGATAGTCACGTCCCCTCAAGCAACTGCCCCACTAGAAGATTTGCCTGCTTCCTCCTCCTCATCTCCACCATCTCCACCTCTAGTTTCCTCAACCATCCCTACATCCACCATCTAAATATCATCCCCCATCACAATTTCATAACACATCTCATTTTCATATCCAACTATCTCTTCACCACCACCAGCCACTCTGCAAGAATAATTCCATCCCCTACATTATTATCCCCCTATTAACATTGACTCATCCATACATATTCCTTCATTCAATATTATTGATGATTCCTTTATGGATGATTCTCATTCATCACCTCTAGAGCCTCCATCTTCTTCTACTTCCTACCAACAACTACTGCAAGATATTCTGGCTCAGTCATCTTTCACACAATCCATCTCCATTCCAGTTACCTCCATCACCACCATCCCCATATCAGAACCATCCATAACTCTTCCATCAACATCATCTCTCCACATTTCTGCAGCTCCACCAACATCATCAACTTCTGCAACTTTCACCTCAACCTCTACTCAAGCATCCCTTGAGCAAGTAGATATTCCTGCTCTTGCAAATAGATTATATGAGATATTAGCTACCAAGCTAACACTCCTGCTGGAAGCCTCCTTGGCTTCTCTTCTAAAATCAATCCAGGATTTATATGCAAGGCTATCTTCTTCCCATCCTCCTCATGCAATCCCTTCTTTGGGGTGCCTTGATATAGTCCCTACTGAATCTAGGCAGGGGGAGATGCCCAATGAAGTAGTCATGCTGCCTGCTGAAGATTCAGACTTCATGCTTAGTTCAAAAAAAGTGCCAGATCTTCATGCCCCAGCTCCAGTTCCATCATTCCATGCAGTTGACCTCAGGTCTCTGCTATCAGCTTTTGACATTCTTTATAGCAGATATCTTCCAGCGCAA
Source organism: Platanthera zijinensis (assembly GCA_039513925.1). Lineage (NCBI taxonomy): Eukaryota > Viridiplantae > Streptophyta > Magnoliopsida > Asparagales > Orchidaceae > Platanthera > Platanthera zijinensis. Next base: position 101,150,608 of record CM077085.1, on the reverse strand, counting down.
GATACTGAAGATCTTACTAAGGCCATTGTGCCTATTTCTAGTTGTGATCCCAGCTTGATATTGTCATATATCAATTCAGTCAAGGCTATGGAAATTCCTTATACTGATGTTTGTATTGATACTACTGTTGATGATAATGATGAGATACTCACAAAGGTTAGTTTTTCAGAGCCTGCTGATATAGTTGAGCATGTTGTACTAGTTATTGTTTCAAAATCTCCTGTTGTGAATAGGAATATTACTACTGCTGCTATTATTACTCCTGCTAGTGTTTCTACTTCTGCTTCTATCAGTGCTACTATTTCTGCTCCTATTACTTTTGCTCCTGCTCCGGCTCCTGTTACTGCTCCTATTCCTGCTGCTACAGCTTCAACTAAACAAACTAAATAACAGCAGGAATATATAAAGAGAATTGATGATCGATTTGACAATCCCCAAAGTTCTGATAGTGATGAATTTAGGACTGATTTTGATGACTCCTCTGCAACCATTGTAAGGAAGAGGAAAGCTATAAGTAAGGCTATGAAGAGAGTTCCTCCAGAAAAAGTCAATAATGATAATGATATTCCCTACTACATACTGCATGACTGTCCTATTATTGAACCCTGGATGCAATACTCCAGAAATCAATTGAAGGCTATGAAGAAGAGAAGGAAATATGACCAAGGCACATCTCATCATAATCCTCCTCCTTCTCCAAATGCAGGATCAGGTGGAAGTTCAGCTCCTCAAACCTCTCATACTACATCTCAAAGTTCCTATCAGGTTCAAGAAAGATCTCAATCCAGAGGACATCAACAAAGAGGCTACCAGTCAAGAAGAGGTCAATACAGAGGAAATCAAAGAGGTTATAGAGTGTATTCAAGAGGACAGTCCAGGCATCATCCTTATCAAAGGGAAGGATAAGGCCCAACTGATTCAACTTCTAGTCCATTCCCTTATAAGCTCAAAGAAAGTGTTCCCTCCAGAGCTCCTCCTTCTGATACTATTAACAGATATGGACCTCCTGTACTTTATGAAGATCCAGAGAACAACCCAGTCTCTTGGACAGCAAGAATGAAGGAGTTAGCTGCATTAGACCAGATAAGGAAAGCCAGAGAACAAGGAAAAGACACTTCCAATATTTCAACATTGTTTGAACAGAGAAAGAAAGAACTTGAGAGATATTATTCAAGAAAATTCTTTGATTCAGAATGATACATGAAATTGCACCCAGAGGTAGTTGTCCCTAGAGCCAAATCTCAAACTACCCTTGGTACTGCTGATGACAGAAGATCTAAGAGAGAAGCTGATAACCCCAACAGGGAAATCCTTTTCAAAAAGGGCAAGGAAAAGGACTGATAGTATAAGACTGAACTATATATATCTCTCTCTGAACAATCTGTGTGATTATTCATATGATTCTGCATTGCTATTATTTAATCTTCTGCAATGTTGTATTAGTTTTTGTTTGTATGCTTTTAAAATTCCTATATCATGTAAATAGTAATCCTAACCCAAGTAGGGGGAGATTGTTGGAACATCCAATTACTGATTTGGGTAAGGATCACTATGTTCATAGGAGTGTGTCTTGACCTCATTATATAGATTTAAAGGTCAAATAGAATAGGTTTAAGGCTTAGTACTTAGGTTTGAAAGCTGCTCCCAAAACCTCCTAGTTCAGATTACAAGTGCAAAAGACTAAGGAAATTATTGTCGAGCTCAGTTCAACGAGTCGTCGAACTCGGTTCGACGATCTCCGAGCTCAGATCGACATTTCTGTCTCAGTTAAAATCCAGATCTCTGAGCTTAGTTCGACGATAGTCGAGCTCAGATCGACGTTTCTGACTAGAGTTAAAATCCAGTCTCAAAGCTCAGGTCGACGATAGTCGAGCTCAGATCGACGATTTTCTTGAGAGATCGACGATTCCAGGATTTCAAATTCAGTCAGTTATGGAATTCAAATTTCTTCATATCTAGCATTTAATGCAAAGGATTTTGTAGCCATTTCAATCAATCTGGAGCAAGTTTCAAGAAGACTAAAAGAGAATGTTACTTAGGTCTTTCCTCCAGAGACAGTTATCAATTAAGGAAATCATTTATGATTGGCTAACGGCTATCTAGAAGATTGGATTTCAATATATCATTTCAGACAATAGAGAAAAAAACAATAACAAGAGAAAACCAAGAACAATATCTGATATCTGTGAGACACACATAAGAACTGCAGGATTACAATATCTCATCTCTGATTCAAGTTTTTCAAGGCTTCATAAATCAAGACTCCAGATACATCACATTTCAGTCATTGCTGAAATTAACTTTTGCTGGAGATCTCATCTTTTGAAGGCCTATCACCCTGTGCAAAGCTTCTTCTCCTGAACAACTATAAATCTAAGGGGGAGCTTTGACATCATCAATCCACTAGTCTTCTCTTTGACTGTTGAACAGAGAAGAACAACTTCACCTCCTTTTCTTTTCTTTTGTTGTAAAAGGGTTACTCAAAACTCCCTTTAAAATTTTTGTGTTTGGTTTCTGAAACCTTATCAAAACTCAGTGGTGGCAAGACACCTTATCAAAAAATCTGGGTTGGTTTTAGAGCACCTTATCAAAAGCTCATTGGTGCCCAGGACACCTGATCAACTATTCCTGCAGTGGATTCCTACCTAGGGTGGTAGAAGAGTGGATCTACTAAGGTTGATTGGGGAACCACTATAGATCCTTGTGTCCTCTGGTTGTTTTTGTTTTATTTGCTGTGTGGTGTGATTTTGTTTCTTGCTTTACTTTGTTTTTAATTACTACAAGCACAATACACTATAATTACATTAAGTCTTCCATTGCCAATTAATTTTTAATTTGCAAAATTATTTTAAAAACAATCTATTCACCCCCCTCTAGAGTAAAGGTAGATCTTACCCTCACTTTCATTTTTCGTCCGCAAAAACTGTAAAATTGCGGGCGGACATATCTTCGTTCATCCAAAACGACTCCGAGTCTCTTTACGAGACTTGGGAGCACTTTAAGGAGTTTCTCCGCATGTGCCCGCACCACGCACTGCCAGCATGGCTGTAGGTACAAATTTTTTATAATGGCCTTAACTTCCAAACGCGTCAGATGATCGATGCTGCTGCCGGGGGGACCTTGAACAATAAAACCCCCGATGCCACCCACACTCTTTTTGAAGAGTTGAGGACGAATGCTTACCAGTTGAACGTCCCTAGGGGACGTCCTAAGCTTGCGGCTGATGTTTTTGAAGTGGATGCCACTGCTCTGTTAACCCTTCAAGTCGAAAGGTTAACGAAGCAGGTGGTGGAGATTGCTACTTCCTCCACCACTGCGCCCAGGGAAAACTCTATTCTTCCCTCCCCTAACATCTGCTTCCAACCAATCAAATATCGGTAACATTACCGGATCGCTTAAAAATCTTGAACTTCAGGTTTGACAGCTGGCACGACTAATGTCAGAACGCGTGCAAGGGCCGCTGCTAGGGAACACGGAACCCAATCCGCGGGAGAACCTCAACGCTATAACCCTCCATAGCGATAAGGTGGTGGTCGATCCAAAACGGATCGATCTGCAGGTACACATATCTCCTCCTTCCAATCTTCCCTCTTCTTCGTCTTCGTCAGTTTTACCAAATTTAAATGCTAAAATTAATTTAAAAACGCCCATGCAGTACCCTCATAAGATAGATAGCAAGCGTCAGGACATGCAGTATAAACATTTTATATTATTATTAATGCAAATTCATATTAATGTTCCCTTCTGCGAGGCTATCTCGCAGATGCCTAAATATGCAAAATATCAAAAAGAACTCCTTTTTAATAAATGAAAATTAGAAGATGTTTCACATATCGCTCTCAACGCTCAGTGCTCGGCGGCACTTACAAATAAATTGCCCAAATAGCAAAACGACCCATGAAGGTTTTCCATTCCGTGCCTTTTTGGCAATGTATTGGTAAAATTCGCCTTAGCCAATTTAGGCGTGAGCATTAATTTGATGCCATTCCTACTTTTTAAAAAATTAGGGTTTGACACTCCGGCCCCTACGAATATGCGCATCTAATTTGTAGATCGCTTGGTTAAGTTCCCCATCGGGGTAGTGGAGGACGTCCTGTCCGAGTCGACAAGTTTATCTTCCCGGTAGACTTCGTCATCTTAGACATCGAGGAGGACGCTGAAGTACCAATAATACTTGATCGCCCTTTTCTCGCCACCTCCCGTGCATTAATAGATGTTAGTAATGGCCGTCTCCTTCATCGTGTAGGAGATGATGAGGTTACTTTCTCTATTAATCCCTCGATGGAGGACTCTTCATCAAGTGACAATTTCTGCTATAGTTTAGATACATTTAATGGAGACCGTTCTTCTCCCTTTTTCGAGTTAATTTCTCTAGCTAACGATACTTCTGCACTCGAAAATTTTTTATTGCGATGAGGACAAGCCTACGAAATTGCCTTTTAAACAAATTGGTTCAAAAGACATTAGAATTAAAACCTCGCTAGAAGAGCCGCCCACCCTAGAACTCAAACCATTACCCGAATCCCTCAAATACGCCTTTTTGGGAGAAAATGGTACACTCCCGGTGATCATTTCTTTGTATTTGAGAGATTCTGAGACCTTCCATTTATTGGAGGTTTTGCTTAAACATCGCAACGCAATTGCGTGGCAAATTTCTTACCTTAAGGGGATTAACCCTTCTTTCTGCACTCACAAAATTTTCTTAAACGATAATTGCCGCAAAGCCATTCAGCCGTAGTGACGTCTTAACCCAAACATGAAATACGTCGTGAAAGCTGAGATAATTAAATTACTAGATGCGGGGATTATTTATCCAATTTCTGATAGTGCATGGGTTAGTCCCATTCATGTCATGCCCAAGAAGGGCGGTCTGACCGTAGTGGCGAATGAGCACAACGAGCTCGTTCAAACTCGTACTGTTACGGGTTGGCGTGTGTGCATCGATTATCGCAAACTTAATGATGCCACCCGCAAGGGGACTCCATATTATTGTTTTCTCGAAGGTTTATTCGGGTTTTTCCAAATCCCCATCTCCTCCAATGACCAAGAAAAAAATAACTTTTACTTGCCCATTAGACACCTTCGCCTATCAAAGAATGCCATTTGGCCTCTGCAATGCGCAAGCTACATTCCAAAGATGTATGCTAGCAATCTTTGGCGATCTAGTAAAAGATATTATGGAAGTATTTATGGATGAATTCTCTGTTTTCGGACGCTCTTTTGTCGATTGCCTTAAAAATTTAGATCGTGTCCTCCAACGGTGCGAGGACACAAGCCTTGTTCTAAATTGGGAAAAATGTAACTTTATGATTCGAGGAGGTTTGGTCCTCGGCCATAAGATTTTAATTAAGGGGATAGAGGTCGATAAGTCCAAAGTAGAAATCATAGAAAAACTCCCTCAGCCAACTAACGTAAAATCTATTAGGAGTTTCCTTGGCCACGCGGGCTTTTATAGACGTTTTATTCAAGACTTTTCAAAAATCACAAAGCTACTAACTCGCCTCTTAGAAAAGGAATCACATTTTGTCTTTAGTAGCAATTACGAGTCTGCCTTTAATTTTATAAAACAAAAACTTATCAATTCCCCCATTCTAGTGGCCCCTAATTGGTCCCTTCTGTTTGAAATCATGTGCGACGCTAGTGATATTGCCTTAGGCGTCGTTCTTGGCCAACGTGTAGACAAACATTTTTATCCAATCTATTACGCTAGCAAGACGCTCACTTCCGCACAAGTGAATAACACAACGATGGAAAAATAAACTCTTAGCCGTCGTTTTCGCTTTCGATAAGTTTCGCTCGTATTTAATGCTATCTAAAGTTATCATTTTTACCGATCACTCCGCCCTTAAGTATTTACTAGCTAAAACCTACGCGAAGCCCCGCATTCTTTGATGGATCCTCCTCCTTCAAGAGTTTGACTTGGAGATCCGGGATAAGAAGGGCGCGGAAAATATATCGGCAGACCACCTCTCCCGTTTAGAAAATCCGGGTGCGGAATCGATCGTCGAATCTGAAAATAAATGACAGATTCCCCGAAGAACACCTTCTTGCCATTCGTTCGTCTTCGTCATCTTCACCTTTGTCACAGATTTTGAAAACTATTTAGTCGCGCGGTTCCTTCTAAAGGAGTTCTCAAGTCAGCAAAAGAAGAAATTCTTTTCTGACTTAAAAAATTTCTTTTGGGAGGACCCATTTCTTTTTCGAATCTGTGCGGACCAAGCGGTCCGAAGATGCATCGCGGGTGTGGAGTGCACGCAAATACTTAGGCACAACCACGAGGGTCCAGCCGGTGGGCATTATCAAGCCAACCAGACCGCTCGGAAGGCGCTAGAGGCGGGCTACTTTTGGCCCACTCTCTTCAAAGACGCTCATAATTTTTTGCGCGCATGCGATAGCTGTCAGCGGTTGGGTAACATTTCTCGTCGAGACGAGATGCCCCAAAACATGTTTTTAGAATACGAAGTCTTCGATATATGGGACATAGATTATGTTGGCCCCCTACCTCCTTCTTATAAAAAATGTATATTTTAGTGGCAGTCGACAACGTATCAAGGTGGGTGGAAGCGCAAGCTCTCCCCACCAATGATGCGTGAGTCATCGTCACATTTCTAAAAAAACTATTTCTCGCTTCGACACACCTCGCGCAATTGTTTGTGATAGGGGAATGCATTTCTGTAATGCTCTAATGGCTAAGACGTTAGTTAAATATGTAGTCACGCACAAACTTGCCACCCCCTACCACCCGCAAACACGTGGCCAAGTTGAGGTAGTAAATCGAGAGATTAAGCGAATATTAGAAAAAACCGTTTCACTTAATAGGAAAGATTGGTCCGTTAAACTTGACGACGCTTTATGGGCGTATCGAACGGCATACAAAACGGCTACAGGTTGTACTCCATTTCGATTAGTCTAGGGAAAAGCGTGTCATTTACCCATAGAACTGGAGCATCGCGCTCTTTGGGCTTTAAAACTCTTAAACCTCGACGCTAACTTAGCCGCATAAAATAGAAAACTGCAACTAAACGGTCTCGATGAATGACGTACGAACGCTTATGAGAGCAATGGGTTCTATAAGGTGCGTTCTAATTTATATCACGATAGAAAAATCTAGTCCCCAAATATTTTTTCTCCGGGCGATCTTGTCCTTCTGTATAATTCGCGTCTTAAACTTTTTCCAGGAAAACTAAAATCTCGTTGGTCCGATCCCTTCATAGTTGAAGAAGTTTTTCCTTATGGGACCGTACTCGTCTCGAACCCAGAAAAAGGCTTGTTTAAATTAAACGGTAATCGATTAAAACCTTATATAGCGAGCGACCCAGTGATCGAGCATTACGAAACCATAACCCTCCTCGACTTATAAACCCGCCAATATAGTCAAGCTACACGACTATAAACAAAGCGCTCCTGGGAGGCACCCCTCGCTTATCTTTTTCGCACTTTATTTATCATATTTGCTACTTTTTTCAAATATTACAGAGTTTCTAAACGGGCTTCCCCAAACACGCATCAGGGACGTTTCTACCCTCCCTCTTTCTTTTTGTACATATTACATTTTATTTTTCTGATTCCGCATACTTATCTTACAATATTGGGGACAATGTTGGAACTAAGTATGGGGGTGTTTTCGTGTTTTTCCTATCTGCAATTCTTTTATTTGCATTTCTATTTTCTAAAACAAAAACAAAAACAAAAAAAAAATTTAAAACAAAAAATTTAATTTTACTTTATAAATATTTTTTTTCCTTTTTTTGTAAATAAATTCATGTAAATAATTTTTGTAAATACTCTTCTCTTTTCCCCTTTCTTTTCTCTCTCATCCTTGTAAATAACTTCTCTTTTTCTCCAAATTTTTGTAAATAGAATGAAAATTTTATTAAAATTTCAAAAAATTTTACAAAACTTAAAAATCCAAAAAATTGATTTTCGCCTTTTTTCTTTCTTTAGTATGTATATATTATAGAAATAAATACAAAAATACAAAAAAAGATAATAACTTTAAAAATTCAAAAAAAAATAATAATATATATTTTATAAAACAAATAAATCAAATATATCATTCTTAATTTTCCTGCTATCAAAAAATATTGTTTTGAGTTTATTTATATGTGAATTTGATCAATTCTTTGTTCACTATTCGTTTGTTAATTATAGATTGAAAAATTTAAATAGCCGGGGTTAAGTTTGAAAGAATTCATTATGCTTTGTTAAAAATAGCGAACTCATTTTAGGCACTACTTCTAATTTCTCATTGATAGGAGCACATGTATTATGTTAGAAAATAACGACTATAGAATTCAATTATTCTTACTTTTAGCTTTCTGAAAAATTGAAACGTATAATTTATAAAGGTTGCTCTCAAAAAATTTTTAATTAAAAATCTAGTTTTCTTTTCTCCACTTATTTATCATGACCTACTTGGTATGATAAAAAATTTTACCCCTTAAAAGATCCTATGTCAATGGGAATACGATTTAATTCCGTAAACATAGGCACCCAATAATTAAAAGATTATATGTTACAGAGTAAGAGGATAAAATTCATTACTCCTCTACATATACAATGAGTTAATTTTATTATTATGAATATGAAAAAGAAAGAAAAAAAATCATATTAGGAAAATAAGATTTCATTTTCCTAATAATAAAAAAAAATGAAGGTTTGAGAAAAATTACCTCACCTCAAAATCCAAGCCACTTCATAAACCATCAACCCCCTTAGCCAATTTCATGATTCTAGAATTAATTCAAAAATCTTTTTGAGAGCATAATTTATAAATTGCATTATTTCCCGTAAAAGTCCTATAAGCTAAAGTTCATATAATTCTCAGCTATTTTTGTTAAGTTAACCAGTACAACTATTGCTTTCAATTTGATTACATCAAGAAGTCTTTTGGCCAAAACTTTTTTCCATATTTAAATCATCTACCTAATTATAGAACTTAACTCTTATACCCCATATATTTTTATAACTCTCTTATAATTAATTTAAGCGGTAGCAAAACTTAGAGTTTTTTTTATTCCTTATAAGTTCACCTGAAACTTTTGCTCTGGAATAACAAAAGCTTAAGTATGGGGGTATTTGATGAGTTATAAATATATGCATATTTTTGTATTTTATTTAAGTCATTTTATTATTATTTCATAGTTTTTAGTTTGTTTTGTTTAATAATTTGTTTCTTTTTTGCAAATAATTCCTAACTTAGCTTTATTTTCATTTCCAGAAAAAATTCCAGAAAATTCAATAAAAATTGACCCGACACGCCCGTGTCTGAAGACTCGATACGCCCGTGTCAATCACTCAACGCCATCAGCCGTTCACTCAACGCTTTTACTGTTCACCTCTCAGAACCACTCAACACCACCCGAGAAGGACATGCTTGGTGACACAGCCATGTTCAACACCCATGTCACGCGACTCAACGCCTCCTGCCTGTCAATACTCAACGCCTTCTTCGACCTGAGAAGGACACACCTAGTAACACGCCTGTGTGTTATCCCGTGTCACCGGCTCAACTAAACATCGACTTGATACGTGTCTCGATACGCCTGTATTAAGCAACCCGACATGCCCGTGTTGGACACGTGTCCCGTCCCAAAGCTTCTAGAAACAAGCCAGTCGCAGGATTTCACCAAGTCAAACACGATAACTGTGACATGCCCGACCGACATGCCCGTGTCATAGGCCATGTCACCCAACTTTTTTTGTCTAAAACTTTGTTAATTATCCAAAGGTTCACTTTTTTGAGCCAAATTTAGTGTGTTTTGTGGGCTGCCCTTGTGGAATCCATTTCATGTAAGGAGATTTCTCCCCCCCCTTTTATGTTTGTTTTTTGCTTTAACTTTAGCTTTGTAATAGCATTGTAATAGCTTCATCATTATAATAAAAAATGTTAGATTTTCTCTCTCTACATGGTATGAAAATTTATTTGGGTGGCTCATCTCTTTCTCTTTTTATCCTTTTGTATTTCCTAGTGTTTCTCTTTATGAAAAGTGTGTGTGTGTGTATGAGTAACTAGTTAACTTTTTCATGCTTTTAATTAGTTATTATGTTAGATTTTATCATAGTTTTTATTTAAAAAATGAAGTGTTATTAGGATAGTTTTTCTTCATGCTTTATGTTACATTAAAAGTATATCTATTTCATTCTTAAGGATTTATAAAAGAGTTTTAGAAGTGTTTTTGATTTTTTTTACTTAGCTTTCTTTTTAGGACCACGTAAAACCTTTTTGTTCTTTTAAATTTTATTTCACATTTTATCCACTTTTATGAACTCTTAAGAATGAAATAGATGTAGTTTTAATTTTTAAACAACTTTGGTTTTTACTTAAATTTCCAAAACCTTTTGCTCCTTTTAATTTTATTTTGTCTTTTTATTCATTTCTAGCACTTCATAAGAATAGAAAAGTAGTTGTTTGAATTTTTAGGTAACGTTTAATTTCTCTAATGTGTGTATGAGTTAGGGTTTTCAATTATGTTCTTTTAATTTCATGTTAGTGTGTGTGAGTGTATGAGGATAGATTTTATTTCTTTCATTCTCCCGCCCACTCATTTGAGCCGGGACTCACAATTTTATCGCTTTATCAATCTTGTAGAGTGTGTGCGTGTAGGTGATAATTTTATTGCTGTGTTTTCTTGCTTTCTTCAATTATGAAGAGTGTGTGTGTGCGCGCATTTATTTCCGCCTACTCGTTAAGAGTTAAATGCCGCGCTTTCATTTCCCGCTCACTCGTTTGAGTGGGATTTGTCTTTTTATTTCTTAAATTTTCCTCCTACTAATTTGAGTAGGATTTGTCATTTACCGTCTACTTATTTGAGTAGAACTTGTACTCGCATTTATTTTCGCCTGCTCGTTAAGAGTTCAATGGCGTGCTTTCACTTCCCGCCTACTCATTTGAGTAGGATTTGTCTTTTTTAATTTCTTTATGGTTTTGAAGTGTGCGTGAGTGCTTGTTTTAGTTAGAATTTTAATTTATCTAAACACACTGTTGTTTTTGTTTTCTTCTTATAACTATTTAGTGCTAAATTTCGAACTCGCGCCTCATTAAAACCATAAAGATGTCCCCATACCGATGAGTGGCTAATCATTATTAGCCCTCGTCATCGAAGAGCATTGGGACATATAAAATGATTTGAAATAATTAAAGTCCTTTATTTTCATTTTAATTTAAGGACTTAAGGTTTGCCCCGGGTTAACGATGCATAGAACCGCATAATCGATGTGTGGGCTCTATTCCCGTTATACATATTCTAGCTAGCCGAGAGGCCGTGCATATGGACCCCCTGTGTAAAGCGAAATGCGTACGCACCCTCGAAAGAGGAGAAGCGTAGTTCTGCCGGATTGGGTTCCCCACCCAATAGCGGGGTTCTTAGCATAAAGCGGGCATTAAGAGGAATCCTTCGTCGGACTAACGTTCGGTCAAATAGTCTTAGCGTTCTGGTGAGCAATATTCCTAGAGATAAGTGCGCTCATATTTATGGAACCTCCACGGCCAAGTGCCTTTTCTTAATTTTAAAACTAAGTTCAATAATTATTTTAAGTTATTTTAGTCAAAATCTTATTCGATGCCGAGCGTTAACCCGTCATCGAATAATCTAAGTAATTTTTCAGCTTTCTTTTATTTCTGTCTTTAAGTGAAACAAAAATCCACCTTACTTTTAGAAAAATAACAGTCCTCCTGGAGGAGTAGGAATAATCAACCCGACCCCGAGAATAATACGACCAATGTATTCTCCCAAATATTGAGTACTACATGTGATAGGTGCACATGCCTCCTTTCGTTAGAACTTTGATCTTATAGCCAGTCCGCGCTGGTCGACTCATCATACCAACCACCAAAATAAGAGTCTGTGCACGAGCAACATCACTCAGCGCCTTCTTTTGCACATGCTCCACAACGTAGGAGTTTCACAGAGGATTATCCCGACTTCTACATGCAAAAGATGTAGATGGAGGGGCTGATGCGCGAGAAGCACATCAACACGAAGCACATTTTAGACTTTCTTCGGGTGCCCCCTACTGTCCTCGCTCGAGCTTCTACTTCGCGTGCCCGTACTCCGCCTCTGCCTCCACCTCCTTCTGATCATCCTGAGCGATTAGTGCTTTTCTCCCCGAATGGGAGTTTTATGTTTTTCTCAATATTTGTGTATTTGTTTATTTGACTGATTATGTATTTGACATTATTCTGCTGGGGCATCATCCCCAGGGTGGTTAGGGATTTTTTTAGTTCCTTTCCTTTGTGTCATTTTTTTATGTGTGAAGATTTTGTTTAGTTTAATAACTTGCAAGCATTGCTTCGATTATCATTGGTATTGCCATAGTGTGTACAATGTTTTGCTTGAGCTATTTTGCAGGTTGCCCTTCCCTTGTTCGACAAAGTGAGTGAACTTTTGCCGGTGTAGCTTCAAGCTTTCTCTCATCTTCTGGTATGTTCATTTGCTGAGCATGGGGTAACCCCTCTTCCCCAACATATATTTCATTATTTTTGTTGCGTATCTTTGATAGGTTGTTTATATTAAGTCTGGTGGGGGAGAGTAATGCGGGTTACCTGTTCACATGCCCTGCTATCACTTGCATACCAAAAGCACATTTTTTTTAATTTAATGAAATCTCATCCGCATTCTGCACCTACACCAACATGAGCGCGATATTAACCACGCGCTCGACTCGAGTCAAATGTGTTTCTTTTGTGCAAATTTAAAATAGCGATGTTGGCTTAAGATTTTAGGATAGATTTGTACGAGACTCGTGCAATGCTCCTAATCAAGTACTCATGGGCTGTATAGAAATAGTATAGATTTAATTTTTCTTTATGCTCGTAAATGTATACTTTTTCTGCAGATATAAATATTGTTTGTACTACTCAAAAATAGTGAACCTAGTGAAATCGAATGGTAGTGTAGGGATGTGTGTAGCCATCACTAGCCTTGTATTGTTTGATTCAGGAGGAAGGACCGTCTTTCTTGGTGGCTAAGAAATTTCCCCAAGCTACTCTAGAAGCATTGGTGCGTTGTTAGTCAAGCGTGAGCGTTATATAGGCCATCATTTTGGCCCGGTTGAGCATTGTACCCCGTCCTAACGTTAATCTTTGTTATCCTATGTTGTGCCTATCCCACCTATTGATTTAGCCCTACTTTGCGATCACCAAAGCCTAAAAGCCTATTCCATTAGCACGCCCTTATATCGAGCTATTAGTATGTTCTTCCGTTTTGGGTGTTGCTGGGATGATGTTATGTGGTTGTGAGGTGGAGTTTTCTTGAGAATTTTTGCTCAATGTGTTGTTATATAAAAATAAAAATAAAAAAAGAAAAGAAAAGAAAAGAATGTAAAAAAAAGTGTTGTTTGTTGTGAAAAAAAGCAGTGTAATTGGAAATTACATTTGTGTTATTACTGTGGCAGTAGGCGGTGCACACACCATTGTCATCAAGTTCAAGTGCGGTGGTGTGGTGCACTTACAATTTGTGTTGGTATGAGGATAATCTTTTGTATGAGCTCATTTGTGGTTGTGCGTAGTCGTCATTTTTACTCTTATGCATCCTTACTTATGTATACACCCAAGCCCCATTATTATCATAAAGCCCTACAGATTCAAGCATGAGACAAGCCAACGCTGTGGAGAGAGTGTGAACGGGCAAGCATATGGTCCCCGACAATGATGGATTTCTTTGGAGGTGATCCTGAGCCCCGGTCTTTGGCAATGATCACCTAAGTAACCAGCCTACTTTCTTCCTACGTATGACCGAACAATTCTCCAGCACTCCGATTTTGAGTGGATAGAATATCTATTTATGCTAGTCAAAATGTATTAACTCCATAGTATAAATAAAAAGTTTATCAATTATATTTTCTATGCCCATGATGTATTTGATTTCTCGCAATATTTTATTTTGAAATTACTAAGCCAGCTAGCTGTTTTCTAGTCCACGGAGAGATGATTTGCTCGGGATGGGCAAATGTTTAAGTCTTGTGGTATGATGAGTCTGATATTTCAAGGGTTTTTTTGGACTCATCTTGGACTGTTTTCTCACTCGTGCACTGCATTTAAAACGGTAATTGGTTATATTTGCTTCGATCTGTCAATGGCCACACTGTGCACCACTTTGGCCCAAGGGTGTGCAATTGCGCATTCTGTTGTCGGGGGTAAGTATTGGGGGTACTCTCCGTACTGATTTGGTTATTTTTTTGCTGTATATTGATGCTGGGAGCTTTTGCTCCAGCTTTAGTTTTTTGCTGTGCAGGTGGTGCATTTTTCCCAAATAAGGAATTTTGATTTGTGGAAAATGCACGGTCGTGTGTTTCTGTAGCGCACGCTTTCTGCCTAATCGTGTATTTTACTCGCTGGAAAATAGTCGAGCTGAGCTCGACGATCTTCACGCATGGTTTCTTCTAAACCGTGCGAGAAGGCAACACACAGTTTTCCTATAGCTGTTGAGTTCCACTGCTCTGTGGTGAATCATGCGTTTTCCTTCACGCACGGGCATACGCCCCCGTGCGTGAGCAAAGCGCATGGTTCCTCTTTGTTATCCTGTTTTTCAACGCTCAGTCGTGACCCGTGCATTTTCCTTCACGCACAGGCACAAGCGTCCGTGCGCAAGTAAAATGCACGGGTCAACACATTTTTCTCGCAGGACATTATCTGGGCGTTATTAACACATGGTTAACGCACGGTCGTGTGCCAAACAGTGCGTGACCATTTTGCTGACCTGATTCTATTTAAGTACAGCCTTCCTCCCATTATGGGGAGATCGTTTACAGCCATTCATGCCGCCGTTTTAGTACAAAACTCCATCGTTACTCCTCCGCCCATCTACTTCCCCCAAGGAGAGAAGCTCCAACCATGCTCGCGAACCTTACCTGATCTCGCCAACACTTGCTCTCGGCCTTCTCCTTCATCTTTTCGCTCCATTGCAAGATTTGACGCCATAACCATCAAGCAAAGGGAAGATTTCAACCTTCTTCCGGATCGTTACACAAAGATGATGGGTCCATTGCAGGGTAGTGATAGCCTTCTTTACCCCGAAAGTAGTTGAGGACCGAGCTTGGACACAGA
This sequence comes from Platanthera zijinensis, assembly GCA_039513925.1. Lineage (NCBI taxonomy): Eukaryota > Viridiplantae > Streptophyta > Magnoliopsida > Asparagales > Orchidaceae > Platanthera > Platanthera zijinensis. The sequence goes on along the minus strand of CM077085.1, from coordinate 101,135,562 downwards.
CTTACAACCCGACGATTCCTTCCGCGAGTCCTCGACGAGCCTTCCGATTCGGTCGATTTCCTGTCTTGTTCTTGCTTTATATGTATATGCATGGTTAAATCTTTATCTGTAAATGATGTTGCACTTTTGTTGTAAGCATTATTAGCTTCATGTCTATGTGAATCTATTTAATTTTACTGCTTCAGTTTTTTTAGTAGTGCATGTATTTCCACCCACCACCATAGTTAGTATTGTCGTACTAGCGATTGCTAGTGGTGCGCGTTGCGACGAGGTGTTTGCAACCCTCAATCCGTCATTCTGCTCAATCCCTACGCCTGCTAACTCTTCCATTCAACTGAGCGAGGCAGCACATAGCGGCCTGCATAGGAGTAGATTTAATTAGATTTTATTTTCTTATAACTAAAACCAAACCCCTTTGTGACCTCGACCTAGGGACTTCAATCTAAAGTCCTCCTTGAAAGACAACTCCACCTTGCGGTGTTCCTTGAGAGATTCGATACTTGGGAAAGTCTCCCCATTTTATATTACTTATGCAAGTGGTACACTTGTCGTAAGCTCATCATGAGACATGCTCACTCAACGCTCTAAATGCCATAATTCAAAAAGTATGGCTAAAGCAAAAAATGCATTGAGTGAGGCATGCTCACTCAATTCTCTCTACGATTATGATGATGTTGAAGCAGAAATTGTTTAAGGCAGAAAGCATTGAGTGAGGAATGCTCACTCAACGTTATCAATGCCATGATAAGATAAAATTTTGTCTAAGAATTTTTGCGTTGAGTGATGCTTACTCACTCAATGCCAAGCAGCAGAAAACTGGTAAAGGAGAATGGCGTTGAGTGAAGTTGAATCACTCTACGCCTAGAAATAGATTTTTAGCAATGTGTTCAGGCATTGAGTGATACTTACTCACTGAACGGCTATTTTATTGACGCTCGATTTGGGCTAAGTCCACAGGTGCTGACGCGAGCAAAGTCAGCAAAATCGATAGAGTCAACAAGTTCAAATCTAGTACAGAGAAGCTATAGAACACGACAAACTCTGTCGAAGAGCTACTGTACATGTTCTTCCGTTAAACAAAGGTGCAGCTAGAAGATGCAGGTGGGCCCCACTGATTCCTAGAGCCATTGATCGGTGAACTACAAAAGGAAGAGAATGGCATAGATGCAAATAACTTTTAGAGCTTTATTGATTTAAAAGTTTCGGATGGACTTCATCTTCTTCGCCACTGCTGCTGAGAAAAATCTTGAAGTCTTCCTGCAAGAACCAACTGTTCAGTGTGCTATTATATTTGCATATGTTATAGCATAATCAAAAAGATTTCTGATAGAGAAAGAGAGTAGAGCCATCATTCTCCAGTGGGCTCAGTTGGCTGATTAAGGAATTCATGATCGAGTAGTTCAACTTCTTCTTCAGTAAGATCAGAATCTTCCTTTTGAAACACTTCCAGTGGAGGCAGAACTTCTTCCTGCTACTGTGAAGTAAGATAGTGCTGAGACATCGCAGCCCTAGTTGTTGACACAAAAAAACATTTTTCTGTTAAATAAATTAAAACACCTTTCTCCTTGTAGGATCTAATAAGATCTGAGTGTAGGGCTTTTCAAGCCTGAGGTAGGGCAATCTTTCCTGAGCTATAGGAGAGTAAAACTCTCTGAGTTGTAGAATCCTCTTGGATCTGAGCTGTAGGACTTGGTATCAACTCTGAGGTAGGTGAGTCATTCTCACGGAGTTATAGGGCACTTATGCCTGAGCTATAGGATACCTAGTAGATCTGAGGTAGGGCTTAATAACCTGAGTTATAGGAGAGTCATTCTCTCTGAGTTAGGATACCTAGTGGATTCGAGGTAGGGCTGTCCTCCTAGCCTGAGCATTGGCCTCTAGGCCAGAGGTAGGTGATCTGCTGATCACTGAGTTGTAGGCCCTTGTGGTTGAGTTGTAAGTCTTGGAGGAGACTAAGTGGTCCTGAGGGATATGAGGTGTAAGATCTTTGGTGCAGTGGTTTGGAGAAGTGCCGTGACTAACAAAAAGTTGGCAAGGTGAGAGGAGAGTGGATGTACCCACAAGTTGGGGCACCACTATAAATCTATGTGTGCTTTTCTTTCTTATTTTTTTGTTCAGGTACTGGAAAGCTAATTATAACCAACACATTAAGTACTAAAGGAAATTAAAATTAAAAGATAATAAAATCTTTGAGATAACCTATTCACCCTCCTTGGTTGTAAGCTACCTTGAAATTAAGGACTTTCAGACTTGACTGATCATTGCTCTATCGACGCATTCTTCTTTGGCATTGAGTGAGCTGTCCTCACTCAACGATTCTGGACTTAACTAGAATTCTTGACAGAATCTTCAATTACTTGAGCTTGACTCTATGCTTGTTTCATCAGGCATTGAGTGAGCAATCCTCACTCGATAATTCAGGACTTAGTCGATTTTTCATCTTGCCAATGCTGAGGCTTTAACAAACTGTGCGATACTCAACACTTCTTATTATATGGCATTGAGTGAATTGTTTTCACTTAATGCTTGTCAACTTAGCCTAAAAACTGCTTTGCAAATTGCTAGGCTCTGACTTTCAACACCTTTACTCGACGCTTTTTAGAATATGGCGTTGAGTGAACTGGCCTCACTCAATTCCTGTGGACTGAAACGATTTTTTACTCTTTCCAGCATCCTTCCTTGGCATCTAGCATTGAGTGAACTGGCTTCACTCAATTCCTGTGGACTTAGATAGATTCCTATCTCTCCACTTTTCTACCTTGTAACCACCTATCATAACAATTTTTACAACCTGTCTAAACTTGATCCAAGGAACATTCTGCACATGATGAACTTGAACAATATCAAATATAACTATGCTCTTAGTGTTGATGGTGATGCATCTACAAATCAAATATAGGGAACATTGAGGGCAATATTCCAACCAATCTCCCCCTATTTGAAAAAGGCAGAACACCCAGCAATACTAAGAAGCATTTTCTCATAATGCAAATAATTCACAAGTAGATGTAAGCCTTCTCATACCACTTGAAAATTTGAAGCTGCTTACAACACTCCTCACCACTTAACACTTAAGTGGAAGACTTTCCCCAAATCACTTGAGGGTGGAAACATAATATGCAATAGCTCAACATTGCTCTCTCCATATTACTAGAATGTTTTCAAGTAACATGCACTCACTTAACATGACCTGATCATGTCAAGTATTGTTTCCACATCTACCCCTGGGAATGTCATTTCCCCTTATCTGGCAAGTAATGCTCGACTCGGTATTCTGCTTAGTAAGCACTATACCTTCCCTTTAGGGTTACGAGTATTGCCTACCTCTCCCCCTTTCTGGATTCTTAAAAAAACATTTTCCTAATGAGGGAGGTGATAGGATCAAGGGAAAAATTTACTCTTGATCCTAGCCAACATCTTGTTTTGATGCCACGTATGAAATTATCTTAGTGATCAAAATACTTGACTACAAGTCACACCTTTTGTGTTGATACACTGATACAACACATCACTACAGCCACTTGAGATCGCTGCTAACATAGTTCCACTTGAGACAATACAACCCCTATACCACTTAAAGCTTCATACAGCTGTAGTAAGGGAGGTGCTGGCTATTCCTCTTATCCTATAGCAACTTGTCTTTATAGCAAAAACAGTGATTGCACAACATCAGCCATCCAATAGGGTTGATCTCCCCCACACACTGTGCATAGTCCTGAGAACTTGCTGATTAGCTGTGATGATCTTTGATCCACTGCAGCTGTTGGCTGCATCTTAATAGGAAGCTTAACTTATTCCTGCATGATGTCGTGGACTCACCACCACCACTTGAAGATGATCCGGACACTGAAATGCAACAACATAAAGATTTCAAGCGACATGACGAATCCTTGGCCGCTAACGGAAGACAACATTACAATCTCCATCCGTGACACGTGAAGCCTAATTGAAGACCATTTAAATTATTTTGAATGCTTTATTGTATTTTGTAACTTGTAATATTTTAATTTCCTGCATTTTTACTTTGGTGTGCATTTAAACATTTGGGTGTGTTATTAACCATCCGGATTGAGGAGATTTCATCTCAATCTTGGATGGTTGGATCTATTTTTATAACTCCTATATATAGGGGAAAATTTAGTGAATGAAGGGAAAAGAATTGAAAACCAAAAACCAGCACCCAAAGGAAAGTTCGGCCATGGCTAGAGAATAGCCACCGCCCCCCTCTTGTCTCCCTCTTCTCCATCTTGCCCCCCCCCCACGTGGAGCTTCCGGAGTGGTCTCTTGGTGCTACTCCAAGGAAAAAGGATGGCAACCCCACACGGCGTGATGCCGATGGATCCATTCGGTGCGACGCCGATGGTAATCGTGGAGAGAGTGATTCTCCCATAATTTATCAAGTGTGTTTCCACCAACAGGTTGGGTAAACTCTTCCACCTCTCTTTGTGCTTCTTGTCTATATTTGTGGAAGGTTAACCATCGTGTTCTCCGCAGCTTTAAATTTCAATCGCTTTCAAATCTTAGAATTGAAATCATTATTGTTCTTGTTTCCTATTTCTGGACCGAATAGGTCCATTTTTCTTTAGTGGATCTTGGTATATCCTTGATCTTTCTCTCAAAACGACTGGCAACCTTTGCATTAATTTTGGGAATGAGTCGATTCATTTTTCACTGATGTTTTAGAGTCGACCATTCTATGATTGTGTTTATGCTTTTGTGCGTGAAACGACTCGTATTGGGAGCGGAAGATGCTTGTGTAGGTGCGGCGGAACAAGAATGTGTTGAAAGGCAAACTAGAGCTTTCTCTCGTGTAGAACTCGTTAGCGACATACACTACATCAATTTTATATCAAAGCCAATCGTTTCAATTTCTATGTTCCAAACGTCCTCCCTCTCTTTCGTTGGCACAAATTAATCAAGAAAAAAGTTTTTTTTTGTCTGCAAATAACGGTCTAAAATCTTTATTTTTCTGCGAAAATATAATTTTTTATAACGTTCCTCGTTCCTCTCACTTCTAGAAAATTTCGAAATATTATGTTTTCAGTTTAGGTCCAGCCCTAGGAAAAATCATTTTTCCAAAATTTTTGTAACCCTATATGTGCACTTGACTAGGAACGGAGTACTCTACATAGTCTTCCTCTAGGATGGCTGCGAATGAGCACGGTGGTGCGAATGTTGATGCTATTGAGGGACTACGAACTGAGATGATGGAACTTAGGACAATGTTAGCCCAAATTCTTGCGATCCAAGGGCGACCGCCTCGACCTGTTAACATGGGACACCCTAATTGGCACCAACCGGTAAGCGATTCTGACTCTGATGGGAACTCTCCCCGAGTGCCTCATCAAGATCTTCACGACAGCGTGACTTTAATATTACTAGGGCAATTAAGATCGATGCACCTACCTACGACGGCATGGGAGACCCCCTGATCTTTCTCACTTGGGAAGTAGACATGGAATGTTACTTCGAATGGCAGACCCTCACGGACCTCCGATCCAAGAGGTACAAGTCGCCAGGATGAAGTTAATTGGGCATGCCAAGACATATTGGCTAAACGAGGAGCGTAGAATAGTAACCGAGAACGGAATCAAACTAGTTGGATGGCCCGTTATGAAGAACCTGTTGTCCGATCAGTACGTCCCCGCGTACCACCATACATAGATGTTTGATGAGCTAGCCACTTTACAGCAAGGCTCAAAATCTATAACCGAGTACATGGGCGAGTTAAAGGACTGTCTGGTGCATTGTTACCTTAGAGAGCTTCCCGAGGTAACCTTATCTAGATTTCGTAAGGGACTATCTTTCGACATCCAAAGGGAACTCCTACGCTATGGACATATGGATTTGAACATGACTTTTAATGCCTCCCTTAACATTGAAAAACATCTAGCCTCTAAGACTCACTCCCGTTATTCCCAAGAGAATGTTAAGTCCACACTCAGAGTATCCTCTTCCACGTATCAAACGAGTATAAAGAAGTAGTTATCACAGCTAGGAATTCTAGGAACCCCACCAGTGAGCGTATCTCCATAGGGAAGGTTAGTAAGGCCAATACAATGTGTTACGCTTGTGGTATTCATGGCCACAATGCCTATGAATGCCCAACAAATAATAAGGCCATCACCCTATTAGATTCGACTCCCGATGATCATGTTTATGAAGCTATTGAAGAGGATTACACAGATGGTGTCCCATGTGACTTAGAGGACGATCACCCCCTAATTGTGATGCATTGCATCTTGACCACTCCTCGTCCGTTAGATGATTGGAAGAGGACGAGTATATTTTCTCTTATGTTTAAGAGTGGAGAGAAGTTCTGCAAGTTGATCATTGATAGCGGTAGTTGCGTGAATGCCATATTCGAGAATGCTGTTACACATTTGACCTTGACTACGGAGCTCCACCCGACCCCATATCATGTATCTTGGATCAATAAGGTTACCGTCCCAGTCACAGAGCAATGCCTAGTCCCCCTTTCATTCAAATCCTATACTTATGAGGTGTGGTGTGATGTACTTCCTATGGACGCTTGTCACATGTTGTTAGGCCGCCCTTGGCTTTGTGACCGTGATGTAATGGATTTTGGCAGACCCAAAACGTATGAATTCAAGTTCAATGGAAAGACAATTATGTTGAGGCCGACCATCCCGAAGGAACTTATAGGACCGGTTAAGGACACCACGATCCCAGTTGAGAGGAAGACTTTGATCCTAGTCGGTAGAAAGGATTTTATTAAGGATCAGTTTCTTGATGGAGTGATGTATTCTTTAGTCCTTCTGAGTGCGAAGACGGATTCTAGAGTATTGGATGATCTCCCCAATAAACTACGGGTAATGTTGGAAGAGTATAGGGATACATACCCGGATGACTTGCCATCGAAGTTACCCCCACTTAAAGATATTTAGCAAGTGATAGATCTCATCCCGGGGTCTTCCTTGCCCAACTAAACCCATTATCGACTCCATCCCGCTTCACATAAGGAGTTGCAGATTCAGATAGAGGACTTGTTGAAGAAGGGGTTTATTAGGACTAGTATGAGTCCATGTGTTGTACCATCTCTCCTTGCCCCCAAGAAGGATGGCTCATGGAGAATGTGTGTTGATAGTCGGGCTATCAACAAGATTACCGTCAAGTATAGATTCCCTATCACACATTTTGATGACCTCTTGGATGTTTTATCTTATGCCACTAAATTTTCTAAGTTAGATCTTAGGAGCTGTTATCACCAGATTAGGATCCGTGAGCGAGATTAATGGAAGACTGCGATTAAATTTAAGGATGGGTAATATGAGTGGCTTGTGATTCCCTTTGGGTTATCCAATGTCCCCAACACCTTCTCCCAGATGATGACACACGTCTTTCGACCGTACATGGGGAAGTTTGTGGTAGTCTATTTCGATGACATCTTAGTTTATAACACCTCCGCTACCGAACACATCTCCCACTTGAGAGTGACTCTGTCCACCTTGAGGAAGAAAACTTTATTTCTTAATCTTAAGAAGTGCATATTCTATGTTTCAGATGTAGAGTTTTTAGGTTATATTGTTGGGTCTAAGGGAATTCGAGTTGATCCTGGAAAGGTTCAAGTGATTAAGGACTGACCTGAACCGACTATCCTACGAGAAGTGCGTAGTTTCTATGGTTTGGCTACTTTTGATCGACGCTTCATACGAGACTTTAGTAGCATTATGACACCTATTAGTGACTGTATGAAGAATGGTGAGTTCACCTGGATAAAGTCCGCCACCTTTGCCTTCCAACATATTAAGAAGCTCATGACCGAGGCATCGATGTTACGTTTACCTAACTTCACCAAGGTCTTTGAGCTTACCTGTGATGAATCGAGGGTGGGAATTGGAGTTGTTTTAAGTCAAGAAGGTCACCCGGTCAGTGATTTTAGTGAGAAACTAGCGGGCAATAAATTGAATTATTCGAATTACGATAGAGAGTTTTATGCTGTTATTAGATGTTTGCATCATTTGATGCACTATCACCTCACCAAGGAGTTTGTGATCTTCTCCGATCATGACGCTTTGCATTTCATAAATGGTCAGCATAAAATCAGCCCGCGTCATGCTAAGTGGGTAGCTTTCTTGAAAGGGTACACGTTTACTCTTAAGCACCTTAAGGGGTCTGACAATCGAGTTGCTGATGCACTTAGCCACCTTACCCTTCTGCTGCCTACCATGCAAGTCAATGTTATAGGATTTGAAAGAGTTAAGGAAGAATACGCCACTTGCAAAGATTTCAACGATATGTATTTATCTGCCCAAGATAACTGTCCAACGACCGTATCCACATTTGTTCTTAAGGACGGTTATCGTTTTAGGCATTGGAAGTTGTGTATTCCACGATCCTCTTTACGACACCACATTATCTGGTAATTACATAGCGGAGGTTTGAGTGGACACTTTGGGAGGGATATGACCATTACACTCGTTGAGGAGAAATTTTACTTGCCTAAACTTAAGGCGATGGTTGGACGGATAGTTAGTAGCAATTGTACATGTCAAGTATCTAAGGGCACTAAAACCAATGTTGGGTTATACATCCCTCTACCTATTCCTTCCGTACCATGGGAAGATGTAAGCATGGATTTCATATTAGGCCTCAAAACCACTCTTCGTCAACACGACTCTATTATTGTAGCTATGGATAGGTTTTCTAAAATGGCATACTCTCTCCCATGTAGCAGGAACAATGACGCATCTCACACTGCTATATTATATTTTAGAGGGGTCATTAGCCATTGCGGAGTGTCAAAGACAATTGTCTTGGATACGGATGTGAAATTCACTAGCTATTTTTGGAAAACTTTATGGATTTTAATTGGAACCAAATTATTATTTTCTGCTGCCTCTCATCCACAAAACGACGGGCAGACGGAAGTGGTTAATTGGAGTTTTGGAAATATCCTAAGGTGTCTTGTGAGTTATCACAAGGTCACTTGGGATCTACTTCTTCCCCATGCACAATTGGCTTACAATAACTCTAAGAATAAGTCCACGGGTATGTCCCTAAACATGATTATTCACGGGTATAAGGCGCATTTGCCTCTTGACTTGGTTCCATTACCTCCAAAATATAAAGCAAATCAATTTGCACAATCTTTCGCCCAACATATTCATGACTTACATGCACATATCCAGGCAACCTTGACCTCCCAATACGAATCCTATCAAACACATGCTAATCAACGTAGGAAAGTGTCACACTTTTAAGTCGGCGATCAAGTCTTAGTCCGCTTAGTTCCTGAACGACTGCCAACTGGCACCGTTAGAAAGTTAGCTCCAAAGCACGTCGGCCCCTTTTTGATTATAAAGAAACTCAGTGATAATGCTTTTGTCTTAGATTTTGATGACGACGCTCTTCGCCAATGCCGCGATGCTTCTTCGTCAACGCCGTGACGCTCCATCGCCAACGCCGCTTCATATTTTGCACGACGTCTGCCGGCACCATTTTAAATAAAATATATAATTATAAATTAAAATTAAAATTATATATTTTATTATTTATCTTTTATCATTTATAGCAATTTCTATTTAAGCAATGTTTTAATTTAAACAATCTTATTATTATATTTTTATTCTTGTAATTATGAAGGATACATATAACCATCATTTATTTGCTTCCATTTTCATGCATTTTAATTTTGGAATTGTTTTTATTTTGTTCTAAATATGTATGGAGGAGATTGAGTGGTGTAAGGCTATATATAGCCATGTTTTGTTTGATTAAGTATTGAAAGAATGAAAAATTGAAAAAAACCAAGAGATTTTTGAGAGAATTTTCCTCCCCCCCCCTCTTTGGCAAATTTCGGCCAACCCCTCTCTCCCTCTCTCTACCTTGGCCGCCGGCCACCCCCTCCCATTTCTTCTCAATCTCGGCTACCTCTTTTCTCCCTTCTCCTCCTCCTCAATATTCTCCCTCACCTCCACCACCCCAACCCAAGCCCACTTTTACTTCCCCAAAAAAATATCGGCCTCCCTTTTCCCTCCAAGCCGCCGGCCACCACCACCCCCTTAGGGCTCGGCTAAGTCCAAAGCCGCCACCTCCTCTCCCTCTTTAATCTCTCCTGGCCACCTCCTCTCTTTCCTCCCCCTAGGCAATATTCGGCCTTCTCCTCCCTCTCCCCTTTCTTGGTTTTCTTCTCCCTCTTTCATATCTTCCTCTTCCTCAAGCTACCCAAGCCCTCCTCTTCCTCTACGAAGAAAACCGACCCCTTCCACCCAACAAGCCAAAACCGGCCTCCTCCCTTCATCACAATCCAAGCCCCCCACACCTCCTCCCCATATAACTGTTGGACGTTTTCAAGAAAATCTCTCTTCTAAACCATGGGCCTGCATCAATTTGGTATCAGAGGGAGGTTCATGCCAATTTTCTAATTGGCACCCTCCAACTTTTATGGTCAGACTTGCCCCAATGTTGCTGCTTTCTTCTGACTATTCCCCCCTCACGGACCACTCATCGGAGATGAGTGATTTTAAGTGTGGGAGAATTGATGACGACGCTCTTCGCCAATGCCGCGATGCTTCTTCGTCAACGCCGTGACGCTCCATCGCCAACGCCGCTTCATATTTTGCACGACGTCTGCCGGCACCATTTTAAATAAAATATATAATTATTAATTAAAATTATAATTATATATTTTATTATTTATCTTTTATCATTTATAGCAATTTCTATTTAAGCAATGTTTTAATTTAAGCAATCTTATTATTATATTTTTATTCTTGTAATTATGATGGATACATATAACCATCATTTATTTGCTTCCATTTTCATGCATTTTAATTTTGGAATTGTTTTTATTTTGTTCTAAATATGTATGGAGGAGATTGAGTGGTGTAAGGCTATATATAGCCATGTTTTGTTTGATTAAGTATTGAAAGAATGAAAAATTGAAAAAAAACCAAGAGATTTTTGAGAGAATTTTCCTCCCCCCCCCCCCCCCCCCGCTTTGGCAAATTTCGGCCAATCCCTCTCTCCCTCTCTCTACCTTGGCCGCCGGCCACCCCCTCCCATTTCTTCTCAATCTCGGCTACCTCTTTTCTCCCTTCTCCTCCTCCTCAATATTCTCCCTCACCTCCACCACCCCAACCCAAGCCCACTTTTACTTCCCCAAAAAAATATCGGCCTCCCTTTTCCCTCCAAGCCGCCGGCCACCACCACCCCCTTAGGGCTCGGCTAAGTCCAAAGCCGCCACCTCCTCTCCCTCTTTAATCTCTCCCGGCCACCTCCTCTCTTTCCTCCCCCTAGGCAATATTCGGCCTTCTCCTCCCTCTCCCCTTTCTTGGTTTTTCTTCTCCCTCTTTCATATCTTCCTCTTCCTCAAGCTACCCAAGCCCTCCTCTTCCTCTACGAAGAAAACCGACCCCTTCCACCCAACAAGCCAAAACCGGCCTCCTCCCTTCATCACAATCCAAGCCCCCCACACCTCCTCCCCATATAAATGTTGGACGTTTTCAAGAAAATCTCTCTTCTAAACCATGGGCCTGCATCAGATTTGCCGTCTGATTGGGGTATTTCACCCATTTTTAATGTCTCGGATTTGACGATGTTTGTTTCACCTCCAAAATAGTTGACTTCTTTTTTCATCTTCGCCTTCCACTCAAAATTCTTCGGGTTTAGGGAGTGGTAGTACAGATGATCTCTCTCCACTGGTCTCCACAGGTTTAGCATCAGATGGTACGTTGCCTTCTTTTATTCCCACTGCTGACATGTTTCCATGGTTTCCCAAAACCTTTCTTATACCAGAAAGGATACTTGATGTTGAGCTGCTAACTACTGTTGATGGTGCTACGCGCCGCTTTCTCATCCGTTGGCGTGAACGCCCTCCTTCCGATTACTCATAGGTACTCGAGACTGAGGTTCAACAATTGGATGCCGCTCTTCTTCGCCGCAATCTCCTGGAGCACGCATCAGAGATACATGACTTTGAGTGGGGGAGGATTGATGTCGTGGCCTCTCCACCACCACTTGAAGATGAACCGGATGCCGAAATGCTACAACATAAAGATTTCAGGCGACATGACGACTCCTTGGCCGCTAACGGAAGACAACTTTACAATCTACGTCCGCGGCGCACGAAGCCTACTTGAAGACCATTTAAATTATTTTGAATGCTTTATTTTATTTAGGAACTTGTAATATTTTAATTTCTTTTATTTTTACTTTTGTGTGCATTTAAACATTTGGGTGTGCTATTAACCATTCGGATTGATGAGATTTCATCTCAATCTTGGATGGTTGGATCTATTTTTGTAACTCTTATATATAGGGGCTTATTTATTAAATTAAGGGAGAAGAATTGAAAACCTAAAACCAGCCCCCAAAGGAGAGTTTGGCCAAGGCTAGAGAATAGCCGACGCCCGCCCGATTGTCTCCCTCTTCTCAATCTTGGCGCCCCCACCCTAGTGGAGCTTCCGGTGTGGTGTCTTGGTGCGACTCAAAGGAAGAAGGATGAAAACCCCACTCGGTGCGACCCCGATAGATCCATTCTGTGCGATGCCGGTGTGAATCGTGGAGGGAGTGATTCTCCCACAAGTTATCAAGTGTGTTTCCACCAACGGGTTGGGTAAACTCTTCCCCCTCTCTTTGTGCTTCTTTTCTAGATTTGTTGAAGGTGAACCATCGTGTTCTTTGCAGCTTTAAATTTCAATCGCTTTCAAATCTTAGAATAGAGATCATTATTGTTCTTATTTCCTATTTCCAGACAGGGTAGGTCTATTTTTCTTGAGTGGATCTTGGCCTATAGCCTTGATCTTTCTCTTAAAAGGATTGACAACCTTTGCGTTAATTTTGGGAACGAGTCAACTCATTTTCACAATTTTTTTAGAGTCGAGCATTTTCCGATTGTGTTTATGCTTTTGTGCGCGAAACTGCTCGTATTGAGAGTGGTAGAGTCTTGTGTAGGTGCGGCGGAATAAGAATGTGTTGAAAGGCAAACTAGAGATTTCTCTCATGTAGAACTCATTAACGACATATGCTACATCACTACAACTTACATGATTTGCTCCCCCTCAAATGGATAATCTATTATCTTCTCTTTACTGAACACTTGAGTCCATCTTAGTCTTGATATCACTTGATATCACTTGAGAGTCTTGATGTCAAATGACAGACTTGATAGTCTTGAGAACACTTTGGAGACTTATCTACCTGTAAGAATGGTGAGTTCTGCAATAGAAATATTACATGGAGCAATTAAAGCTAAACAAAGTTCAACATACCCAACTCAAATTTGAAGGAGTTGAAATTGACTTCATATAGTGGCTTAGTAAAGATATCAACCACTTGCTTGTCTGTGGGGACAAACTCAAGACAGCTATCTTCCTTTTTCACATGCTCCCTAGTAAAATAATACCTAATATCAATATGCTTAGACCTGCTATGAGAGACATGATTCCTAGTAATTGAGATTGCACTTATAGAATCACAAAACCTTGGGGTTATACTTATCTGTAGGTTATACTCCTATATTTGAGCCTAGATCCACAAAAACTGTGTACAACAGCTACTTGCTGATATATATTTAGACTAAGCTGTTGAGATTGCAACACCGGACTGCTTCTTGCTGCTAAAAGAAACTAGTCTTCCTCCAAAGAATTTACTGGTGCCTGATGTGCTCTTCCTATCCTCTTTGCAACCAGCAAAATCTGCATCGGAATAGCCTGTTAGTTCAAAATCCCTATTTCTAGGGAACCAGCGGCCAAGATCTAGTGTGCCCTTAAGGTACGTCAAAATCCTCTTTGCAGCAGAGTAGTGATATTCTTTACGGCTTGCTGATACCTAGCACAAACACATGTACCAAACATGATGTCTGGCCTACTTGTAGTAAGATATAGATGGGAGCCAATAATCCCTCTATACAAAGTTTCATCAATAGGTTTCCCTGCCTCATCTTTATCTATAGGCATACTTGACCCTATGGGAGTTTTCATGGTGGAGGCATTCTCTATACAAAACTTCTTGATCAACTCCCTTGTGAACTAAGACTGTGAGATGGACAATCCATCTTTAGTCTTCCTTACTTGGAGGTCCAAGAAGTACTTGAGCTCACCCATACTGCTCATCTCAAACTTCCCTTGCATACGTTTGGCATACTTCCGGCAAAAGTTGTTATCAGTAGACCCAAATATTATGTCATCTACTTAAATTTTAACTAGGATGATATTGCCCTTAGATTCTCTTAGGAATAAGGTCTATCTATCTTCCCCCTTGAGAATTTGTTCTTAAAAAGGAAGCTAGATAATATCTCATACCATGCTCTAGGGGCTTGCTATAACCCATATAGAGCTTTCTTAAGTCTATAAACAAATTCAGGTGAGTTAGAACCAACAAAACTTGGAGGCTATTTAACATTGACTTATTCCTTTAAGTCATAATTCAGGAAGGTTGACTTCACATCCATATGGTTGACTTTAAATCCTTTGAATGCAGTATATGTAGGGAACATATTGATGGCTTTCGATATTGCTATAGGGGTAAAGGTTTGATCAAATTTAATACCTTCTTCTTGTCTGTACCCCTTAACTACTAGCCTAGCCTTATTCTTGATTATAATGTCATTTTCTTCAAGTTTATTCCTTATATCCACTTGACTCCAATGACATTAAATCATTGTGGTCTAGGAACTAGCTTGGAGACCTTATACTGCTTATCTGGTTCAATTCCACTTGTATTACTGCAATAAAAACTGATCTATGTTTTACGTTTCAAATCTCTTGGGATTAACCTGTGATAGGAAACTTATATACATTACTGTATTAAGGCTCTTGCTTCTTATCACCACTTCTTGGTTTGCATCACCAATAATCTTATTTCTTGGAAGATCTCTTTAATGCCTTATAGCTAGAGGCAATCTTCTTTTAGCATCAGCTTCTTGCTGATCTTCATCCACTTCAAGTGTTCCTTGCCTTTCTTCTAGAATATCCACCCCATCTTGGACTAATGGAGCAGTATCTTTGATGGTTAGCTTGTCCATCAACAACTCTGTACCTGTAGTACTAGAAGAAGAGCTTGGAAGATCACTGTTAATCATAGTTGACTCATCAAATTCTACATTAACAAACTCTTCTACAACTTGACTTTCCAAGTTTAAGATTTTATAGGCCTTACTATGCTTGATGAACCGAATCAGGATCCCAATATAGGACTTGGCAGCGAACTTAGTCACATAGGACTTGCCATTATTTAGTACTTAGCACATGTAGCGAAAGATCCTAAGATAGGTTATGTTTGGTTTTCTTCCCTTTATAATTTCATAGGGAGTCTTCTTGTGGATCTCGGTGATAGAGGCCCCTATCAGGACATGACATGCAGTATTAACTTCCTTAGGCCAAAAATATTTTGGGAGAGATATGTCATTCAATAATTTCCTCCCAGCCTCTATGAGATTTCTATTTTTCCTCTCAACAATACCATTTTGTTGGGGTGTTCTTGGAGAAGAAAATTCTTGATGAATCCCTTGCTCTTCAAAGAACCTTGTCATACTATTAGACTGGAATTTAGTCCCATAGTCACTTCTGATTTTGACTACAGTGCTGTCTAGCTCATCCTTAATTTGCTTGACAAATGTCTTGAATATATCAAGGGTTTCAAACTTTTTCTTCAGAGAGAAAACCCAAGCAAACCTAGAATAATCATCAACCACCACAAGGGTATTGACATTCCTACCTAGACTATGAACTGGCATAGGACCAAACAAGTCCATATGCAAGAGGTATAAGCACCTCCCAAAATCAATGGTCCCATTGCCCTCAAATGAAGCTTTGGTCTGCTTGACCTTTTGGAAAGCTGAATAATGCCTTCCTTGGTACGTTTAATCTTGTGACCATTCCTAACTAGCTCATCACTAAAGAACTTGCCAATAGTCTTGTAATTCAAATGAGATAGTCTCTTGTGCCAATGAACACGATATGATACTTTCGCTTTTGCAACTAGAGAAATAGGAGAGTCTTTATTAAGACAAAGGAAATTTAAGCAATAAACATTTACACTCTTAGTGCCTATCAAGATGACCTTTTGGTCACTTGACCTCTTAATCATGCACTCATCCTTGTGAAAGGAAATGATATAGCCAAGATCACATAGTTGTCTTATGCTTATGAAATGGTGTTGCAACCCCTCAACATACACCACTTTTGTGATTATGACTATGCCATTGGTAATCTTAACATAGCCTCTTATCACTCCTCTATCTAAACCACCAAAGAAAACTTTGGTTCAATCCTTCACTAGAGTGTAATCCTTTAAATTTCTCCTTATTACATCCATGTGCCTGGAATAACCACTATCCATGTACTATACAAGGGTATGGGCAATTGGTCTAACCTGCAGCATATAGTTTATCTTAACTTAGGATGTCAATAATTATTGCGTCCTAGGTTCTTATTAACCTGAAAATAAATATGTCTTCCTGCAAATTTTCTTATAAGATGACTAACACTAAATCTTGGCACAGTAGGATTGTGCCGGCTATCTAAGGCAAAATGCCCCACTTTCCCATAGCACCAGCACTCATGAATGTTGAATCTTCTTTTTTGAGCAGGACCTGTAGTATGGTTAACTGCTGACTGAACATAAGGTAGTTGTGCAGTAACTTTCTTCAAGTTCCTTTCAGCAAGGATATGATTGAAGATGATCCTTTCAGTAGTCTTTCTTGGCTGGCTCTGATTGCCATTTGCAACCGCCTTCTTTGTAGATGACATGCTATTCATAGCATCATAGATAACGAGCTTTGGCCTGCTAATAGACTTACCCTTGGTCAGAACCTTTACTAGAGGGGCTTGAGTGAAGGCTACTGCCTTATTCTTGAGTGTGGGAGCTGGGATACCAAAAACAAATGGTCCATGATGGGCCATTTGAATTACTTGATGGGGAGGCATAAAGGCATTCATTGCCCTACTATACCTTCCACCATGGTTGTGAACATCTTTGTTCATACTAGTGGATCTACCATACATCCAATTACCATATATGCTTTCTTGGTCATACCTGTTTGAAGGAAATATCACCTTCTTAAAAGGGATGGGACGCTTATAAGCCAGAGGCTGGACTGGAGCTTTCCCTTTCCCTTTGGAAGGGGTACTCTAGTGTTTACCTTAAACCCTAACCCATTCTTACCCTTATAAGAGGAGGAATCTATCAAGGGAAACACTATATTTGGATTAGAGTAACTAGCCATAATTCTCTTCTCCCTCTAGAGTTCTCTTCAAGATCTCTTAAGAGACTATCCTTGTACTTGATGGTGCCAATCTAGATAAGAGTAATTTTCCTTAGTTGGATGACTTCCCTAGCCTTCTGAACCAATAAGGATGTTGTCTCAACCTGCTGGGAAGCATCTAGCTGAAGGGAGGTTATCTCCTTAGCCTCATCTTAGTCAACTTCTTGCTTTTCTTAAAGGCATCAAAAAGTTAACCATACCTGTCAATCAATTGATTGTCATCTTTTTCAGATTCAGAGCACTCTTCGCAACGAGATTAAGATGCACTTGAATTTTGACTAGTCTCATAGCAAGACTCTGAATATGAACTAGATATAGAATGTACCATTTCTGGAGCAGGATGATCCTGGCTGGGTTCTTCATCTGACATTGCTATCCGCCCATAGCAACTGTAGGAATCTTCATCCTCATCATCCTCCTTTTAGTCATTGTCTGAGTGTTATAAAGGGGCCCTAATTCCTATCCTGGTAGCTGGCTAGTATTCTGCTTATACGTTTGCTACTTCTTCAATAGTAACCCGTACAATATATGCTTCTTCTTCTTCATAAATAGACGATGCTGAGTTAGAATAACTCCAGATCTTCTCCTTCTTCGTAATGAAGGACTTTTCCTTCTTACCCTTGTGCTGGTGGACCTTTTTCTCACGAGCCACTTTTTTTGACTGGGCAGTCACCCATCACATGCCCAGGTTTGGCGTAACAGTAGCAAACAACTTTATAGGAACTATGATTACTTGTTTTAGAATCATACCTTTATACCTTGGAGTTATTCTTCCTATGATGAGAAGAGGAGGAAGGTCTGTTCCTCCACTATTTCTTTTTCATCAACTTCTAGAGATGCCTGGAGATGGCAGAAAATTCATTGACTAACAAGCTACTATCAGATGAGCTTGGTAATGTGCGGTCTAAATCAACAATCCTTCTTGAAGGAGAGGGAATCCTCTCCTTGCTCTTCCTGGTGCTATCTGGTCTAAAGGCCAAAGACTTTTCATTGGCCTGGGATTTGCTGATGGTCTCCTCCTCTTTCCTGGAAGCCAGTTGCATCTCATAAGTGAGCAGCTTTCCAAACTATATATGAGGTGGAATGTCACCTTGCTTTGCCACCTATTTGATGGCAAAGATCTTGGTATCCCAGTATCTAGTGAGAGACCTCAGGAACTTGTCATTAAGCTCATAATGACTGAAGACCCACCCATAGTTCTTCAACTCATTGACTAGCCTGAAGAATCTTTCATAGCAATCAGCTATGCATTCTCCCTTGGACTTCCTGAAAGATTCATTCTCCTGGTTAAGCATGGACTTCCTATCATCTCTGACCTCTTCAGTTCCCTCCCTATATACCACCAAGGTGTCCCACATCTCCATAGAGGTCCGGTAGTGAGCCAGATCCTGAAAGATAGAATCATCTATGGCACTAAAAATAGTGTTATCTTCCATCTTGTCCAATGTAAACAATATAACCTCATCCTTGGTCATTTCAGAATATTCATTGGTGTCTGGACTATTGCATCCAGAACTGAGACCCTCATGGGGATGAACGGTCCCTCTTTGACTATCACAAAGATCCTTGGGTCAGAGGGTTCCATAAACAGCCTGACCCTCTGTTTCTAGATTCCAAAACTCTCCTTCCTGCAGATTTGAAGTTTCATGGATCCTAGCTCCGTATGGTTCTCTCAAAATTCCATAAGTATACTTCTTTCAGCTACCCTTTGAGATCTACTCAGACTACTAAGTCCTTCTATAGCAACCTACCTCTGATACAACATAAAAGTCTTTAGTTTTCTAGGGCAGCTAAACACCTAGAGGGGGGGGGGGGTGAATAGGTTTTTGGTCTCTTTTGAGATTTCCTTCTTATATATTAGTAGTGAGTTGGTTGTTAACCACTTTCAAGACATACTACAAAGCACACACCACGTTTATAGTGGTTCCCCAGATTGTGGGTATGTATACTATCCCTCCAACCTCACTAACTACTTGTTAGACAAGGTACTTCTCCAAATCTCGACTCCTAAGTGCTTACAACACAGATCCCATAGGATCTCTTAGTATCCTCCAAGACCTATAGCTTGGGAACAAAGCCCTACATGTCAATGATTCAAAGATCACCTATCTCAGGCGAAAAGCCCTACAACTCAGGCTAGGATGATAGCCCTACCTATGAGAGAATAACTCTCCTACAGCTCAGACACAAAGGCCCTACCTCATATCAAAAGATGGATCCTACCTCAAACCAAAAGGTCCTACACTCAAAGAGAATGACTCTCCTACATCAGGAAATTAGACCAACCTCAGGCACACAGGCCCTACACTCAGATAAACAAATGATCTTACCTCAGCCTTTATAAAATAATCCTACAACACAGATCCAAAAGATCCTACAGAGAGAATAAAGTTTGTTTGATGTTGATTTGACACCAAAGAAATTTCTCTGTGTGTTCTACTTTCTAAGCTGAGTTTACCTCAGCCCTACCTTCTTCTAAGTAATAAGAAAAATGATCTTCAGTAAAGGACATCTTATGGTGGAAGTAACTCAAAAAAAGTTTCTGATCTTGTTGATGAAAACAAAAGTGTTGACTGTTCTTATATTCTTCAATCAGCTCACCTTGACTGCAGAGACTTGATGCTCTGTTTCTTCACTTGCAGTATCTGATGAAAATTGCTACAGCTAATTGTAACAACATTTAGTTCAGCGGTTTTGAAACTTTAGCTTTAAGATCATCAATAATCGGGAGGGAGAAAATGTAGAAGTTTTACCTATTTTTGAAATGATAAACTCTAAAAGTTGTCTTTGCATCCGCTAAACTTATCCCTTTTATAATCTTCCATCCAACGACTAAAAGACCCGCGGGCCCACCTATAATTATTGGCTGCAACTCTACTTTTATAGAAAAAGTCATATAGTAGGCTACCGGTGCAATTTGTCATGTATTGTAACTTTCCTGCAACATTTTGAAACATTGCTGACTCATGCTGATGTCATCATATATTGACTTAGACAATTTCTTCTGCACTGCTAGGCGTTGAGTGCATTGAGTGAATAGCCTTTACTCAATGCTTTTGTCCTTAGACAATCTTTCTGCTATTTAGGCATTGAGTGCATTGAGTGAGCTTTCATCACTCAACGCTTCTGGAGTTACCCATTTCACTGTCTGCCTACCTTTATGTTGAGGAATTGAGTAAACTGGCTTCACTCAATGCTTCTGTACTTAGTCGTAACTTTCTTAATGAATGCATTTAGTGAGCCTTCATCACTCAATGCTTCTACCTTTGCCTGGCTTCTTGTTGATAAGGCGTTGAGTTGACTGCCTCCACTCAACGCTTCTTTACTTATCCAATTTTCTTGGTGAGCTTGCGTTGAGTGTGATGTCCTCACTTAATGCATATGGACTTAGACAGATTTTCCTATCTATCTCTCCTTAAGCTTTGACTGATCATTGCTCTGTCGATGCTTCTCCTTTTGTGTTAAGTGAGCTGTCCTCACTCAATGATTCTGAACTTAGCCAAAATTCTTAATAGGATATTCAACTACTTTAGATAGACTCAATGTTTCTTTCATGAGGCATTGAGTTAGTTGTCCTCATTCAACGATTCTTAAGTTAGTCGAATTTTTAGCTTATGAATGCTTAGGTTTTGACAGAATGTGATGTACTAAAAGCTACTTATTATATGGCGTTGAGTGAACTATCTTCACTCAACACATGTGGACTTAGCCGCAGAACTTCATTGCAAAGTGCTGGCTTTGACTGTCTACACCTTTACTCGACGCTTTTTTGAATCTGGCATTGATTGAACTTGCTTCACTTGACGTCTGTGAACTTAGATGATTTTCAGTCTTTCCAGCATCCTTCCATGGCATCTTGAATTGAGTGAACTGGCTTCACTCAATGCCTGTGGACTTAGACAGATTTCTAACTCTCCACCTTTCTACCTTGTGACCACCTGTCACAACCATTTAGATAACCTGTCTAAACTTGTTCTAAGGAACATCCTGCACATGATGAGCTTGAACAACATCAAATACAACTATGTTCTTAGTGTTGATGGTGATGCCTCTTCAAATAAAATCTAGGGAACATTGGGGGCAATATTCCTAAAAGATACATAGCCATAGACTTCTATCCTTCTTCTTCATGAAGAGGATCAGGGTGCTCCAATATCACGAACTTGGAGGCACAAACCTCCGCTCTATCAATTCTTGAAGCTGCGCCTTCAATTTTGCCATCTTTCTCGGTGCTAAGCAATAAGGAGACCGCAACAT
Organism: Platanthera zijinensis; assembly: GCA_039513925.1. Lineage (NCBI taxonomy): Eukaryota > Viridiplantae > Streptophyta > Magnoliopsida > Asparagales > Orchidaceae > Platanthera > Platanthera zijinensis. The sequence continues at coordinate 101,114,075 of CM077085.1, read as the reverse complement.
CGACTTTGCACCCGACACCAGCTCGATGGTGAACTCGATCTCTCTTTGAGGTGGGGCTCCAGGAAGATCTTCAGGGAACTTGTTGGCAAACTCCTACACCAATATACTGACAAAACCAGGCTTGGGATTCTTAGCCCCTAATAGGGTGAAGAACAACTCTGCTCCCTCATGAACTGCATTTACTACTTGGAGAGAAGACATCAGCGTCTTGTTTAATCCCTTCATAGCAAATAATGTAGTTTCATGACTTGTATTCAACCCAAGTTTGACCGTATAAAAACTACAATCAATGAACGCACGTTGCTCGGAGAGCCAATCCATTTCAAAAATCACGTCAAACTCTACTATCAGCAGTAGTGATGCTTCCAAGTCAAAAGCATGACTTCCTATCAGCACTTTAACGCAATAGACTCTATCCATGTGCATCGAACACCCGTTTGGCAGAAGCACATCCAATCTATCCATAGCCACAGAAGAGGGCACCACGATACGTGACATGAATTCCTCAGATATGAAAGAGTGTGAACCTCCTATATCAAATAGTGCTCAAATCAGATAGTCCATAATCACGATAAAAGCATAAAACACGACAGTCATACGACCAAAGTAAAAGACGCAAGGCATACAAAGTATTATGGCTAAAATATAACACTTACTTATCACCCCATCGCCTTTCTTGATGGACTCATATTGGCCAAGGTTGTAGACTCATGGTTGGGCTAGAGCTTGATGGGATGTGGTTGACTCCACCACCTTCCCTTTTTCAGCATACGATGCAACTGCCTTTTTATATAATCTTGGAGGCCCACTATGACATTCTCGTGCTATATGTCCTGGCTTTCCACAAGTGTAACAGTGAATTGTGCTTCCACGCCTAGAGGATGCCCTAGAAGTCACCAATAAAGAAGCCGGTCCAGTAGATCTAGGCTTTTTGTTCCACCTTCGATACCCAGTCTTCAATGAACTTATTACATTGAATTATGGGCCCTTCACAGATGAGTCCTTATTAACTTGAATCCTCTTCAGATCCTTCTCTAAAGATCGGACAGTATTAACCAGGGTTAGAAAGTTAGAAAAACCTGCATCATCGGTCCAGCAAGCAGCACTCTCATATCATTACACAGTCCTTCATAAAACCAGTTGGTCTTGCGCTCCTCATCAGTAATAGTAGTGCGAGCATAACGCCCCAATCTTGTGAACTCATCCCGATAGTCGTCCAATCTACTCTCCCTGAGTCAGTCTCTTAAAATGATTCTTCATAGCTATCTTCTGCGCAGATGGGATGAACTGTGTAACATCCCATTTCCGGCTAGACCCCTAGAAGTGGTTTTGTCATAACAGAACCTTAGGAAATCCAAGAATTGAAGATTATCGATAAAAATTTCGAGGCAAGGGGTGGTCACGCCCGTGACCGGTCCGTCACGCCCGTGATCTTGGAATGGCGTTGAGTGAGCTAAGCTCACTCAACGCCGTGGGCTGGATGGCATTGAGTGAGCTTAGCTCACTGATGTAGGGATGTCCGGAATCGGAGAACTCTACGGAAATAATTCACTCCTCGCCCAATATCGCCTTAGATGTACCGCATCTACACAGCACCTATCGCCCACAATATTTCCTCGTCACAAACGCAGCGCATAAAAATAACAAGGAGGATTGGTCGACTCGAAAATAGCGATCGAAATTTGAGTCGGATCGTTCCCCAAATTAACATAAAGATTGCCAACCTTTTTGGGAGCAAAACCAAGGCTATAGGCTAAGATCCGCTCCGGCAAATAGGATCCACCCGATCCGGAAATAAAAAGCCTAGCAACGGCGATTTCGAAATGAAAAGTGCAGCGATTGATTTAACAAAGCGGATAAAACGATTCGCGATCCACCACAACTAATTAGAAGAAATCACACAAGGAGGGATGAGATATTTTACCCAACCGGAGAACTTTCACACAAGATAACTGTGGGAGAATCACTCTCTCCACGGATCCACCGGCGTCACACCGAAGGGCTTGCAACCTTCTTTCACGGAGTCGCACCGAAGGAAGCCGCACCGGAGTCGCACCGAACCGGATGGAGGGAGCAAAGGGGGGCCGGCGGCTTCACACCACTAGAAGGGGGCGGCGGCAATGAGGGAGACCTCCTTGGCCGAAATCTCAACAAGAGGGTTTTTTTTTTAGGGTTCAATCTTTTTTTTTATCTCATAACAAAGGCATCCTTATATAGGAGTTACAAACAAGCTTTAACCATTCATGATGGAGATGTAATCTCATCAATCCAAATGGTTAAATGCACACCAAATAAAAATATTGTCCAAATGCAAAAATAAAAAGTGCAATATTGAATATAAAATTATCACTTCAAACTTGGATAATTTTATATTCCTAAAATAGAAATAATAAAGCATGAAAATGGAAATGTTTTAATGCGGTGCGGCGAATGTTGCGCGCCGCGGGCGGAGGTTGTAACGTAGCCTTCCGCTAGCATCATCGTGACGCCTCACGCCCTTTAGTTGAATCGCCTCAGCAACCGGATCAACCTCATCATCGTCAGTATCGTCTCCAAGTAGAGGTGGAGGGGGCGCGCCATCAATCCTCCCCCGCTCAAAATCACGCATCTCTATTGCGTGGTCCAAGAGGTAGCGGCGAAGAAGATCGGCATCCAAACTTTGCAGCTCCAACTCGAGCACCCAAGAGTCATCCGAAGGGGGGCGGTCACGCCAACGGATGAGGAAGCGGCGGGTGTCGCCATCAGCAGTGGTAACATGCTCAGCATCAAGTATCATCTCTGGAGTGGAAAATGTCCGTGGGAACCTGGGGAACATATTAGCAGTAGGAAAGAAAGAAGGCAACGTACCATCCGATGATATACCTATGGGGACCGTAAGAGAGAGATCATCCGTTCTACCACTCCCCAACCCATGAGAATTTAAAGTGGGAGAAGAAGACGACAAAGAAATCAACTCTTGTGGTGGCGACACAAATATCGTTAAATCCGAAACGTTAAAAATGGGGGAGATACCCCAATCAGCAGGCAAGTCCAAAACGAAAGCGTTGTCACCTAACTTCTTAATAATCCGAAAAGGGCCGGCGCGCTTTGGTGCTAACTTTTTTACGGTGCCAGTTGGCAAGCGTTCGGGAACTAAACGGACTAAAACAAGATCGCCAATTTTAAAGTTTGATACTCTCCTATATAAATTAGTGTGCGCCTGATAAGAGTCGTATTGTGACGTCAAAGTGGCCCGTATACGTGCATGTAGATCATGGATGTGTTGGGCAAAGGATTGTGCAAATTGACTTGCTTTGTACGTTGGAGGCAACGACACCAAGTCAAGCAGCACAGGAGCTTTATAACCGTGGACAATCTCATTCGGAGACATACTCGTAGACCTATTTTTGGAATTATTGTAGGCTAATTGGGCGTGGGGTAAGAGAAGATCCCAAGTGCCCAAATGATCGCTCACGAGGCATCTTAACAAATTCCCTAAACTCCGATTAACTACTTCCGTCTGCCCATCCGTTTGGGGATGATAGGCGGAGGAAAACAATAACTTTGTTCCCATTAATATCCATAACGTTTTCCAAAAATAACTAGTGAATTTTACGTCTCTATCCGAAACTATGGTCTTTGGCACTCCGCGGTGACTAACGACTTCTTTAAAATATAGTTTAGCGACATGAGACGCATCGTTTGTTCTACTGCACGGGATGAAATAAGCCATCTTGGAAAAACTATCCACAACTACAAAAACGGAATCATGACGGCGTTGGGTAGGGGGAAGGCCTAATACAAAGTCCATACTAACATCTACCCAAGGCATGGAGGGAATAGGCAAGGGTGTATATAATCCTACATTGGTTTTACCACCCTTAGAAACCTGACACGTTCGGTAGCTACTCACTACTCCTCCTACCATAGCCTTAAGTTTTGGCCAATAAAACTTCTCTTCGACTAATGTAATCGTCTTATCTCTACCAAAGTGACCACTCAACCCTCAACTATGCAATTCCCAAATGATATGTAATCGTAGTGATGACTGTGGAATACATAGATTCCCGCTCCTAAACAGGTATCCGTCCTTAATGACGTATGCAGATATCGTCATGGGGGAACTATCCTGGGCTGATAAATAGACGTCTTGAAAGTCAGGACACGTAGCATACTCATCCTTAACCCGCTCAAATCCTATAACATGTACCTCCATAGAAGTGAGTAAAAGCGTAAGACGACTAAGGGAGTCAGCGACTCGGTTATCAGCTCCTTTAAGATGTTTGAGGTTAAATGTATAACCTTGTAGGAAGGCTACCCACTTAGCGTGTCTTGGGCTGATTTTATGCTGTCCGTTAATGAAATACAAGGCCTCATGATCGGAGAGGATCACGAACTCCTTGGAGAGGAGATAGTGCCTCCAATGGTGTAGACATCGGACTACAGCATAGAACTCCCTATCGTAATTGGAATAATTCAACTTGGGGCCCGACAACTTCTCGCTAAAGTAGCTAACGGGATGGCCTTCTTGGCTCAAGACACCTCCAATCCCAACCCCTGAAGCATCACATGTGAGCTCAAAGACTTTAGAAAAGTCGGGTAGACGTAAGATAGGTGCCTCAGTCATGAGCTTCTTTATTCGATCCAAAGCATAGGTGGCGGACTTCATCCACGTAAACTCTCCCTTCTTCATACAGTCCGTGATAGGCGCCATAATACTACTGAAGTCCCGTATGAAATGGCGGTAGAATGTGGCTAACCCATGGAAACTACGCACCTCACGTAGGTTGGTTGGAACGGGCCAGTCTTTAATGACCTGAACCTTACCCGGGTCAACTCGGATACCCTCAAAACCGACTATATAGCCTAAGAACTCTACCTCCGAGGCATAGAAAGTGGATTTCTTAAGATTGAGAAATAAAGTCTCTTTCCGCAGGGTGGAAAGGATCACTTTCATGTGGGAGATGAGCTCGGTGGTAGAAGTGCTATAGATCAGAATATCATCAAAGTAGACGACGACAAACTTCCCCATGAATGGCTGGAAGACATGGGTCATCATCCGGGAGAAGGTACTCGGGGCGTTGGATAACCCAAAAGGCATCACAAGCCACTCGTACAGACCATCCTTCGACTTAAACGCGGTCTTCCACTCGTCTCCCTCTCGTATCCTAATCTGGTGATAGCCACTCCGAAGATCTAATTTGGAGAATATGGTGGCTCCAGACAAGACATCCAACAAATCATCCAGGCGGGGAATAGGGAACCTATATTTGATGGTGATTTTGTTGATAGCTCGACTATCAACGCACATCCTCCATGTACCATCCTTCTTGGGGGCAAGGAGGGCTGGTACCGCACATGGACTCATGCTAGTCCTAATAAAACCCCTCTCAAGCAAGCTCTCTATCTGGGTCTGCAACTCCTTGTGAGCCGCGGGATGGAGTCGGTAATGGGGCTGATTCGGCAAGGAAGACCCTGGGATGAGGTCTATCGCATGCTGGATATTCCTAAGCGGGGGTAACGTAGGTGGCAGCTCATCCGGGTACACGTCCTCATACTCTTCCAATAGTACCCGTAACTCACTAGGCAGCTCATCCAAAATACTAGAATCGGGTTTCGCACTCATGAGAACTAGCGCATACATAATTCCATCAACGAACGGGTCTCTCACAAACTCTTTCCTACCAACTAGACTCAACGTCTTTCTCTCTACAGGGATAGTGGTATCCTTAGCCAAGACTACGGGATCCTTTGGGATGGTGGGCCTCAAAGTGATGGTTTTACCATTGAATTTAAATTCATAGGAGTTGGCTCTACCAAAATGTGTGACATCACGGTCGTATAGCCAAGGGCGGCCCAACAACACATGACAGGCATCCATCGGAAGGACATCACACCACACCTCATCAACATAAGACTTGAATGAGAGTGGGACCAGGCATCGCTTAGTAACAGGCACGGAGATCTTGTTGATCCAAGCAACCCGATACGGAGTCGGGTGTGGTTCCGTGGTCAAGGACATACGTTCTATTGCGTTCTCAGATACTACGTTCACACAACTACCACTATCTATAATAAGCTTGCAAAGCTTTTCGCCACTCTTAAAGATCAGAGAAAATATGCTCGTCCTCTTCCAATCATCTAACGGTCGAGGAGTGGTCAAGATACAACGCATCACCATAAGGGGGTGATCGTCCTCTAAGTCACTTGGGACCCCTTCTGGGTCGTTCTCCTCAGCAGCCTCATAGACATAATCCGCCAGATCGGTCATCGACTCTATCAGGGCTATGGCCTTAGTTTTCGTTGGGCATTCAAAGGCATAGTGGCCTTGGATGCTGCAAGAATAGCATGTGGCGTTAGTCTTGCTAACCTTTCCGATTGGAATGCGTTCACTCGCGGGGTTCTTGGTGTTCCTAGCCGTTTTCACGACAGACTTGGACTCGGCCCACCGGTACTTCCCCTTATCTTGATAGGTGGAGGAAGATGCTCCGGTAGAGGATTTTCCTTTCGCATGAGAATAACGGGAGTGAGCCTTAGAGGGTAAGTGTTTTTCAATGTCGAGGGCGGCATTGAATGTGGTGTTCAAATCAGTGTGGCCATAACGCAAGAGCTTCCGCTGAATATCAGGTTGAAGGCCCTTATGGAACCTAGAAAGGGTAACCTCGGGGATTTCCTTCAGATCACAACGCACCATTCGGTCCTTCAGTTCTCCCATATACTCCGCTACTGAATTCGAGCCCTGCCGCAGGGTTGCAAGCTCGTCAAACATCTGTGTCCGATGGTACGCGGGAACGTACTGATCGGTCAACAAATTCTTCATTACGGTCCACCAAATAATTGGGTTTTCGTCTCCCGCACCTAGCCTATGCTCTTCATTTAGCCAATAAGTTCTGGCACGGCCTGTCAATTTCATCCTGGCATCTTGGACCTTTTGGGGGTCCGTGAGATGGTGCCAGTCGTAGTAACATTCCATGTCCACTACCCACGTAAGGAAGTTCTGTGGATCTCCCATGCCGTCGAAAGCGGGGGCATCAATCTTGATGGCCCTAGTAATGTCAAACTCTCGCTCGTGGCGACGACCTCGAGGGGGCACTCGTGGGGAGTCCCCATCCGAATCCGAATCGGAGAAGTGTTGGCGTCGGCGGGGCAACTCAACATTAGAGGGTGGTGGTGGTGGCCTAACTTGATTTTGTAAAATCTGTGCTAAAGTGGCCCTAAGCTCCGCCATATCATTACGTAGACCAGCTATCGCTTCAGCGTTATGAAGTTCATTCCCGTTCTCAGCCATCCTAGACGTAGACGGCGCCGTATATTCCGTACCTAGCCTAGTGCGCATGCAAGACCCAGAAAATTATGAAAGATAATTTTTCCTAGGGCTGTAGCTAGAATGAAAATAATTTTTTTTTGACAAGCGTGATGTGAGAAACACGTAGATCGTTAAATTTTTTTTTTTTGAAATTTTGCTGAAAAACGAAGATTTCAGCCCGCTATTTGCAGACCAACTAAACAGAATTACGATGTTCTAATTTGCAGGCAGACTTAACGCGGCCTAATCAAAAAATTTTCTGTTTTAAAGTTGCTGGAAATAAGTGCAGGAAGCTACAGTTTTTATTTTCAGATTTTTTTGACAAGTTTAAAATTTCGATGGATTTACTAAACGCAGACCAATCCGATATTTCAGATCTTAGAAAATTCAGATCAACCAACGACGAACGCAGAGAGGATGTTTGCAACGTGGAAGTTGAAACGACCGCCTCTGGTACCAAATTGATGTAGGGATGTCCGGAATCGGAGAACTCTAAGGAAATAATTCACTCCTCGCCCAATATCGCCTTAGATTTACCGCACCTACACAGCACCTATCGCCCACAATATTTCCTCGTCACAAACGCAGCGCATAAAAATAACAAGGAGGATTGGTCGACTCGAAAATAGTGATCGAAATTTGAGTCGGATCGTTCCCCAAATTAACATAAAGATTGCCAACCTTTTTGGGAGCAAAACCAAGGCTATAGGCCAAGATCCGCTCCGGCAAATAGGATCCACCCGATCCGGAAATAAAAAGCCTAGCAACGGCGATTTCGAAATGAAAAGTGCAGCGATTGATTTAACCAAGCGGATAAAACGATTCGCGATCCATCACAACTAATTAGAATAAATCACACAAGGAGGGATGAGATATTTTACCCAACCGGAGAACGTTCACACAAGATAACTGTGGGAGAATCAATCTCTCCACGGATCCACCGGCGTCACACCGAAGGGCTTGCAACCTTCTTCCACGGAGTCGCACTGAAGGAAGCCGCGCCGGAGTCGCACCGAACCGGATGGAGGGAGCAAAGGGGGGCCAGCGGCTTCACACCACTAGAAGGGGGCGGCGGCAATGAGGGGACCTCCTTGGCCGAAATCTCAACAAGAGGGTTTTTTTTAGGGTTCAATCTTTTTTTTTATCTCATAACAAAGGCCTCCTTATATAGGAGTTACAAACAAGCTTTAACCATTCATGATGGAGATGTAATCTCATCCATCCAAATGGTTAAATGCACACCAAATAAAAATATTGTCCAAATGCAAAAATAAAAAGTGCAATATTGAATATAAAATTATCACTTCAAACTTGGATAATTTTATATTCCTAAAATAGAAATAATAAAGCATGAAAAGGGAAATGTTTTAATGCGGTGCGGTGAATGTTGCGCGCCGCGGGCGGAGGTTGTAACGTAGCCTTCCGCTAGCATCATCGTGACGCCTCACGTCCTTTAGTTGAATCGCCTCAGCAACCGGATCAACCTCATCATCGTCAGCATCGTCTCCAAGTAGAGGTGGAGGGGGCGCGCCATCACTCACTCAAAGCCATCAGCTGGATGGCGTTGAGTGAGCTTAGCTCACTCAAAGCCATAAGCAGGTTGGCGTTGAGTGACCTTAGGTCACTCAAAGCCATTGGTTGAATGGCGTTGAGTGCACTGACTGCACTCAACGCCATCTGGTGTCGGCAGGAATGGCGTTGAGCGAGCTAAGCTCACTCAACGCCGTAAACTGGATGGCGTTGAGTGAGCTTAGCTCAGTCAATGCCGTAAACGGTCAGGCGGGATGGCGTTGAATGCGTTGAGTGCACTCAATGGCATAAGATGAACGCCGTTGAGTGCACTGACTGCACTCAACGCCATTTGGTGTTGTCTGGATGGCGTTGAGTGAGCAGAGCTCACTCAATGCCATAACCTGGACGGCGTTGAGTGAGCTAAGCTCACTCAACGCCATCGTCTAAAAAGACATATTCCGGGTGGCGTTGAGTGAGCAGAGCTCACTCAATGCCGTAGCCTGATGGCTTTGAGTGAGCTGAGCTCACTCAATGCCATTATACTTAGACTTTTTCTGCCATTTTTATTTCCAGCTGGGTGCTGGTTTACCTGAAACGGGCCGGTTAGGGAGTGATCCGTCTTCTCCAATAAGACCTGATAAGTTTTATTTAATATAAGTTGACCAGTCATGCTGTGCCACGTGGACCGCCGGTTTTGCAAAAGGACGGTTGCGGCCATGGCCGAAAGCTTTTAGTCACGGCCATCAATGGCATTTGATGCCATGACTCTTTCCCTTCCCCTGAAACTGCTGGATTCAACTCCTCTCAGGGAGAGGAGGAGTTTCCAGCCCTCCTCCAGCTGTCATAGAGCCGATTTAGCTCCCCTCCATCATGGCCGGGCCAAGCTTTTATGGTCCATTAATGGCCACCAGCTTTTGGCTGATCCCCCTCCTTGCCCAAGCTTTTAAACACCTTTATAGGCCCAATGGGAGTTTTTACCAGCTGTTACCCGAAGTTTTCGAGCCCCCCTTACTATTGAAGAATTTCCGGCGACGCCACCACCGCGCAAATGGCTTCCCGATGGTCTGCACGCCTCCAGCCCGCGAACAAGGTCCTCCCCTCCCTCTTCTCCTGCGGATAGATCTTAGGATAAACAGGTTTGAGAATTGGGCTCAACTGAGCCCGGTTTAAACTTCCATTTTCATGGATTTTCCATGAAACTCGTGTTCGGGCTCGCCGTAAAAAGCCCCTCCGGTGGCTGCGCCGCCGCCCGGCGATGGCCGCCACCTCAACGGAGGTTGTGGTGGCGGTGGCCGGCCAGGGAGGAGGCTGGACGGCCGGCAGCTGCTCTTGGAAGTAGTTCCAGGTAGGGCAAATCACGGCCTTTGTCTAGAGGAAGGAGACAAGTCTAGAGCCTTTAGATCTTGCTTCAAGATCAGTGCCATGAAATTAGATTTTATTTTATAAAGCAATTTCTGAATGAAAATATCTGTCACATTAGATAATTTAGGAAAAATACCTAGAGGCTCTTAAAGGAAAAATGGTCGACATTAATATTGTAGCTCTTTGAGTCTAGGAAATTTTAAAATTTGTTTCAAGCATTTTGGACCACTGGATAGACCTCAGCACTCAATTTGGTAAGGTCTACCCATAGGGTTGTCCTGACCTTAGAAAAATTCCCCACTCCAATCCAGTCATCAAAATGACTTGAAATTTGGGGTGTTGCCTAATCTTATCTATATCTAGATGCTATCCAAAAATTAGGATTTTTGGGAAATATTTTTCTATAGTTTTTAGAAAAATTCAATAATCCTAGCATAATTTAATTAGATGGCTAAATGACTTCCAAACCCTCCCAAATTTTTGTGCGTGGTCCCTGGATTTATCATAAGGTTCTGGTAAAAATTTCATCTCATTTGGAGATGTTTTGAATAGGTTTGTGTCCAACCCTAGGTTAATCCTTATAGGATAATTTAGGATCAAACACCCCCCTTGGTATTGGGTGGTCATATCACCTCAACAGAGGCTGATATTTTGGTCACTGGCTTTTTAGGGCATGACACACCCTCCAAGGGAGTTTGGAGAGACTTGGTGTGGGGTAGCCCTAGAACCCTAGGGAAAATCCCTTAATGGTAGTTTTTAGGGTTGTGAAGGTCATGGGGTCAAATGACCTTGAACTGACTTAAAATTTGGTGGAGAGAACCATAGGGCCATTATAGTTCTCTTGACAAAATTTTAGGGTATTTGGAGACAGTTAGGCCACCTAAAATCCTAACCCTATTTTAGGGCACCAATCTTAACTTGAATTATTAAGCTATCAACTGAACTTCAAATCAAGTAAAATTAGAGTAGGGTGATTTTCTAATCCAAATGGCCATGTTTTAATTTTGTTGAGATTTTTGGGTTAATTTATACAGTACTTCATTTACAACCCCATTTGTGCCCTTGATATTTATTTTGATGATTCTTGAATTTCTGTTCACTGGAATGTTATGAAATCTTGGATTAGGGCATCTTATAGCATGTTATACCTTCTGTATTATTCTTGGAAGTTTTATCTGATTATTTTGGGTACATATTTCTTTAACGTACTAGTTGTGACATGGAGTCAAAAATACAAATAATGTCCAATTACTATCTAAAAAATTATGAAATTTGGTCAGTGGGTGTTTTAAATTATGTTAGTCACCCTGTAATTTTCTATGGAATTTTAGATGATTAAAAATAGTATCTCCTTCTCTAAGCTGGGAAAATCAGTATTTTACATTAAAAATAGATTCAGAGACCAAATATTAGATAAAAATTATGGGACTTGGTTTCTGATGGTTTCATGTTACCATAAAACTTCTATAATTTCCTTGGGATTTTTGGATACATATTTATAGTACTTCCTTCATAATACAATAGAAATGGCCTAAAATGGTAAATTAGGAAATATAGGCCTAAACACCTCTGGAATTTCTCAAAACTTGGAATTACTGTTCAAGTGTCTCATAGGATTTTTACTGATTTTATGATGATTTATTGTTTGCTCATTAGTGCACTTCATGTTCATACTAGGGCATTTGGAATCTTAGAATAAATAAATTAAATGCCCGATAAATAGGAAAATTTGGAAATCTTGGTCTTAGCTATATTATGTCAAGATAGACCTCTAGTAAATATTATAGGAGATTCGGAAGACAATTTGGAGTACCTCCCCTCATACTCCTCACGTATCTTAGGATGGTCTGCATGTACTAAAACCACAGAAACTGAACTAGAGCGGATAATGAACTTTGGGAGATGGAATTTTTGGTAGTTGCTCGTTGGTTAGGGCAAGCTAAGTTAAGTTCATTATTGGAGGTCAGGATAAGTAGAGTGTGAGACTGGTTAAGGATAAGTGGCGTACAGGAACGACGAAAGATCGTCCACCCCGAGTAGTAGTGGAAGAGTCTTAATATGCTAGGGCAAGATCTAAAGTAACTTAAAAAGGGATCGGGTAATGGGTATCAACCAATAACAATAAGTGCCTTGCGAAAGGGAACGGTGGGCATCAACTACCATCATAGTTCCTAGTGCCCTTTGAGAGCCTTCACAGGGAATACCGGGGGCAGACCTGGGCTAACATAAACTGTAGAAATAATAATCTAAAGAGCAACTAGTATGATTAGGGTTACACACACATACACCCCATTAGCTAGGAAGGTAGAATAATTGGTTTGGTTGCCATTCAGACGGTAGCTCTGAAGGTAGATGCACGGACGGGATAGTCTGGGGAGCCGAGGGCTCGAGGGTTGGAGTACAAAATAAAGGTGGTGGGTCTTCGATATCTGATTGTCGTTCACATCGACATCGATACGTTGACTCGGCGGTGTGGGACACTTAGCCAAAGAAAGTCTGGTGGATATAGCCAGCAGCAGTACGCGGATACTCTATGTTTTGTTCTTCTAGGGGCGTACGGAAGGGCTAGGCCCGGTAGTGTGGATACCCGCCTAGGAGTGGGGGGCCCGACCAACTGTCTCCGTTTGCCACTATGGAGGTTCCTGGGAGTGAAGCTAGCTGCCCGAACAGGGGGAACTAAAGGTCTGTGCGCATAGAGTCGTGTGCGTGAGTTACACTTGCATGAATCATGGCATAGCATATCACTACACCCATATTTGCATACAACCGACACTCCAACGTATAAATCGGTATGGGACTTTTTATACGATGGGAGCCTTGCAGAAGACCCCTTAACTTATAAGTTTGTATGGTCATTCATATAAGTTAAGGTTACCTACTTACTTACTTGTTTACTTACTGTTCTCTAGCTGCCCTTTTTATACAATTGCTACTTACTACTTCTCTTCTTTACCACTTACTACCATAGAATTGCTAGTTGTACTTTGTTCTAGATAGTTGTTAGAATAACTCCCCTGTAATCTGCTTGATTATTCTCCACCTTTGTAGCTTCCCTTTCCTCCTCTCCGCTCGGTGCCTAGGAGCCGTGGAGGAGGGGTAGGGGATGATAGGGCTTAGTCTTTATGACTAATGTTTTTTGAACCACAACATTACAGGAGCTCCAGATGGGAGACAGGGACCAGCAGTCCAGGGACCGGCACCAACGGAATACGGAGCGCATGGAGGTGGGTAAGTCTAGCACCGGTGCACCAGCGACCAGCTCCGTGAGTGATTAGTACTCTTATAGTTCTGCGATGAATGATTTGTAGTGAGGACTCTGATGTACTGGGCTCGAGCCCGTTTATCTATATTTCATGTAAACCATATCTTGCAGTACTTCTATTATCTATTTCCTATTATATCTACTGATGGATTGGATGTGATTTCACTTTTATTTACATGTTTCTGTGGACTTGTTTACATTTATGTATAATTGCTTCTCTCTTTTATTATCGAAAAGGGCCGGCAGAATTGGCGCTTTGTAGTGGCGGCCTTCCCGTGAGTCAGTTCCACCGCAAAGCGGCAGTTTTTGGTTAAGACCCCGGTGTCGAAAAAAGGGGGTCTTACAAGTGGTATCAGAGGAGACCTCGATCGAAAGAGAAGTAGTCCACAAAACCTTGGGCCACCCCCGTGCGAGCTTAGTTTGCGGAAAAACTAGCAGCGGAAGCAGTGGTGTGCCCATAAGGGAAATCACATGTGAAAGTCCATCCTAACCCTTCTTAAAATTCCATTCATTCGCTCTCTAACAAATGGAATTTTTACTTGTAGCCTGCGATGAACCCTACATCACAGCAGTAGACACCCCAAGCTTTGAATGTGGTCCCGCCTCCGCCGGCTCTAGCTCCGTTCCAGCAGACGGAGATGGGGCAAACACTGACGGCCATTCTAGAGGCCTTCAGAGCTCAGCAAGCCCCGGTTCCACAGCCAAACACCGGGGCCAATTGGATGACTGTCTTCCGGGGACTTTCCCCTCCATCCTACCAGGGGACGAAGTCTGCAGTATGTACGGAGGAATGGTTAGACACAGTTTACGAGATGCTGGCAGGGATTCGATGCCCCACTGAGGAGGCAGTTGCTTTGGTGGTCTCCTGCCTTGAGTCACACGGAAAGAGGTGGTGGAAATCTCAGCTTGACACCACCATTGCGGGGATGGATTGCGCTGATATTACTTGGGAGGAATTCAGAGCAACGCTCTTGGGACATTTTGTACCTCAGTCGGCGAGGGATGACCTGGAGTATAGGTTCCTGCGATTAAGGCAGGGGAACAGGACTGTGGTGGAGTACTATCATGAGTTTACTCACTTGGCCCGTTATGCGGACGCTTATCAGTTAAACGATGCTGGCTATGCCCGGAGGTTTTATAAGGGGCTGCAAGACGACATGAGACAGGCCCTCCTTTTCGTCTCAGAGGGGAGTCTGGCCAAGATTCTGGAGATGGCTAAGAAGAGAGAGGCGGATCAGCATACAGTGAAGAGCCGGAAGAGACCGGCTGATGATACAGTGATTGGAGGTCGTAGAGACCGTCCTCGGGGCCAAGTTATTGGGGAGAGAAGGAACGGGGATCAGCCTCGTAAGGAGTTTATGCAGGAGCAGAGGATTCAGGGGGTACTGGCTCCCCAACCTATACAGATGCTAGAAATGCCAAGGACAGCAGAGCAGCCACTGGTATGCTATAAGTGCAACTAGCCGGGGCATATCAAGAGGAACTGCCCTATGAGGCGAGCACCCCCACCAGCACATCAGGGCGCTCCACCTCCCCGGATGTCTGGTGGACGAGGACAGGACCGAGGACAAGGATTTAAGGATCGAGGCCGCAGGCTAGAGAGGGAGCAGGTGTATGGTCTAGACCTCACACAGCCCCGAAACCCAGAGAAGGTTATCGCAGGTATGGAAGTACTTTTAAATTTTCTTAATATAAACAAGTAATCTAGACATAACCTAGTTAGAAATTAAGAGAAGACAACTACAAAAAAATACTAAGACAATTAATTACCCCAGGCATAGTGTTCGTTAGCGGCAAGCCCGCTCACACTCTCTTCGACACTGGTGCTTCGCACTCGTTCGTGTCGGAGGATTTCGTGAAAGAACTGGAAGGTGTGGAGCCATTCACCGGGATGATGATGAGGGTGCGCCTACCCGATGGATCAGAGATAATGACCTCTGCTCATTGCAATATGGAAGCGAGGATCGGCGAGAAGGCATTTGAGGCACCAGCAATGATCCTGAAGATGCCAGATTACGATCTGATCCTTGGCATGACTTAGCTGTGCTGGAACCATGCCCAGATCGACTGCGTGGTGAAGAGGATCACCGTGAGGCACGACGACTCCTTCATTGTCATAGAAGGTATTATACCAGCACCCCGTACCTTATTATCGTCTCTGCAGGCCGTTAAGGCCCACCTGTAGGGGGGCGAAGTTTATCAGGTCCTTTTTGAGGCGGTCATGGCCAAGGACTCCATTTCAGATATTCCAGTAGTGCGGGACATCGCCGACGTGTTTCCCGAGAAGCTACCAGGGCTACCCCCGCACCGAGAGAAGGACTTTCAGATTCAGCTCGTACCGGGGGCGAAGCCGGTATCCAGAGCTCCCTATCGAATGGCCCCAAAGGAGTTGGTGGAATTTCGAAGCCAGCTTCAGGAGTTAGTTGAGGCCGGGTTCGTTCGGCCTAGCTCTTCACCATGGGGAGCTCCTGTGTTATTCGTTAAGAAGAAGGATGGGACCCTTCGACTGTGCATAGATTACCGGGCCCTGAACAAGTTGACGGTCCGGAATACTTATCCCTTACCAAGGATAGACAAGATATTTAACCAGCTGGAGGGAGCCCATTGGTTTTCAAAGCTGGATCTGAGATCCGGGTACTACCAGCTTCGCATTCGGGAGGACATCCCAAAGACGGCCTTCAGCAGCAGATATGGGTTGTACGAGTTTACTGTGATGCCGTTCGCGCTCACTAATGCACCCTCCGCATTCATGACCTTGATGAATCGGGTGTTCGAAGAGTATATGGACATCTTCGTCATCATATTCATCGACGACATCCTTATCTATTCAAGGACGGAGGAGGAGCACGCGAGACATCTGGCCTTGACCTTTGAGAAGCTACGTGAGCATGAGATGTATGCCAAGTACAGCAAGTTCCAGTTTTGGTTAAAGGAGGTGGCCTTTCTGGGCCATGTCATCAGTGGAGTAGGTCTGGCAGTGGATCCGGTGAAAGTCCAGGCAGTACGGGAATGGCCACCACTAAAGTAGGCCTCGGATGTTCGAAGTTTCTTGGGACTTTCCGGTTACTACCGGAAGTTCGTAAATGGGTTCTCTCAGATTGCCCTCCCTCTTACATCTCTGACGAAGAAGGAGTCCCCTTTTATCTGGACGCCTCGATGCGAATCTTCCTTCCAGGAGCTGAAGGATTGTCTCACCTCGGCTCCCATCCTTGCTCTTCCATCAGGGAAGGAGGGATTCCAGGTGTACATAGATGCTTCCTATCAGGGGATGGGTGCCGTTCTGATGCAGAACGGGCACGTGATAGCCTATGCCTCCCGTCAGTTGAAGCAGCATGAGCAGAACTATACCATGCACGATATGGAGATGGGGGCAGTCATTTTTGCTCTTAAGACTTGGCGACACTATCTCTACGGAGTATATTGCGATATCTTATCCGACCACAAGAATCTGAAGTACATCGACACCCAGAAGGAGTTAAACATCAGGCAGAGACGCTGGGTGGAATTTCTGTCGGACTACCAATACGCCATGCACTACCATCCGGGGAAGGCGAACGTGGTCGCAGATGCTCTGAGCCGGAGAGCGAGTACGTCAGGAGTAGGCCCGCAGCTGATGGCCTTGAGGTTAGTTAGATCATTCGAGGAGATGCAGATTTCACTAGTGTCTGAGGATGACCCGGAGCTATACATGGAGTATCTGGGGTCGATGGTTACTACTGATGATATTCGGGACCTCATCAGAGATGGGCAGATGCTGGATGAGAGAGCTGAGCTGATATTCCGAGCCTTAGAGGAAGGCATGATAGGAGATTAATTTTTGAGGGATGGTCTCCTGTATTTCTGAGGCAGAGACTACATACCAGCAGGGGGACGGATCCGGGAGGACATTTTGACGGAAGCTCACTGCAGCTAGTATTTGGTATACCCGGGGATCACCAAGATGGTAAAGGATTTGAAGAGGACGATGTACTGGCTGGGTATGAAGAAAGATATTACGTACTTTGTGACGCATTGCGAGGCCTGCTAGCTTTTGAAGGCGGAGTGTAGGAACCCGGCAGGCTTGCTGCAGCCGCTTCCGGTGCTGGAGTGGAAATTTGAGGATATAGCCATGCAATTCATACATGGGCTACCTCGATCCCGTGCGGGGAATAACTCGATCTGGGTGATAGTGGACAGGCTAACAAAAGTGGCCAGATTCATTCCAGTGGCGAAGGATGCACCGGTTATTATACTTATACGGAGGTTCATTGAGCAATTTGTGCGTTATCATGGGGTGCCCAAGACTATCGTTTGGGATCGGGATGGGCGGTTTACATACAGGGAAAGGAGGTCAGTCCAGGCCCATCTGGGTTCTCGGTTGACATTCAACACAGCTTTTCACCCTCAGACCTATAGGTAGACAGAGCGCACAAACCGTACACTAAAAGATCTATTGCGACTGTGTATTCTGGACTGTGCCGAGCCTTGGGAGAGATTGCTGCCACTGGTCTAGTTTTCGTACAACAACACCAATCAGTCCAGCATAGGCATGGCTCCATACGAGGCGTTGTACGGATGGAGGTGCAGGACCCCACTATCATGGGTTCAGGATGAGGATCCGCAGGCACTAGGCTCAGAGTTTGTGGGAGATACAGATGCTCAGATTAGATTGATCCGGGACAGGATGTTGGAAGCCCAGAGCAGACAGGCCAAATACTACGATGTGAGGCATCGTCAAGTGGAGTTCCAGGTGGGAGACCGGATTTTCTTGAAGATACGGCCGATGCACGGAGTCTCGCGGGTTCGCGGGCAGAAGAAGCTCAGCCCGAGATATATGGGGCCTTATAGGATCCTTGAGCGGATTGGCCTCTTAGCCTATAGACTAGAGCTACCACCGGAGTTAGCGGGATTGCTTGACGTCTTCCGCGTCTCCTCACTTCGGAGGGCTCTGCTACGTCCTGAAGAGCTGATTTCCTCGGCAGATGGCCCGGTGGCCTCGGATCGGTCAGTCAACTTGGAGCCTATCAGGATTGACGACACAGCAGTGCGGGTCTTGCGACAAAAGAAGGTTCCGTTAGTCAAGGTTCTGTGGAACAATCATGGGAAGGAGGAGCATACATGGGAGCCACAGGACTTAATGCGGCAAAAATACCCGGAACTTTTTCGTCAGGTATACCTCACAACCCCTCTGGACAATCAATTTGCTTTCCTGTTTTAAACTAATAGGTCTTAAATTTCAAGAATATGGGGCTAATCTTTTGTTTATTGGGGTGTATATACCTAGTTAATTGGGCGAATTAATCTTAGATTTGAAACCGCACAAAGCAAACATAACGTAGAGATATAATCTTTCAATTCTCATGGGATGTTACAAGCTTCTTTTTCCCGACTGGAGTCCCGTAGGCTTAACCTTGATTTCGGGGACGAAATCTTTGTTTTGTTTATTGGGATTTGTAACATCCCATTTCTGGCTAGACTGGTTTTGTCATAACAGAACCTTAGGAAACCCAGGAATTGAAGATTATCGATAAAAATTTTGAGGCAAGGGGTGGTCACGCCCCTAACCGGTCAGTCACGCCCGTGATCTTGGAATGGCGTTGAGTGAGCTAAGCTCAATCAACGCCGTGGGCTGGATGGCGTTGAGAGAGCTTAGCTCACTCAAAGCCATCAGCTGGATGGCGTTGAGTGAGCTTAGCTCACTCAAAGCCATAAGCAGGATGGTGTTGAGTGAGCTTAGCTCACTAAAGCCATAGGTTGAATGGCGTTGAGTGCACTGACTGCACTCAATGCCATCTGGTGTCGGCAGGAATGGCGTTGAGTGAGCTGATCTCACTCAACGCCATAGACTAGATGGCATTGAGTGTGCTTAGCTCACTCAATGCCGTAAACGGTCAGGCGGGATGGCATTGAGTGCGTTGAGTGCACTCAACGCTATAAGCTGAACGACGTTGAGTGCACTGACTGTACTCAATGCCATTTGGTGTTGTTTGGATGGCGTAGAGTGAGCTAAGCTCACTCAACGCCATCGTCTAAAAAGACATATTTCGGGTGGCGTTGAGTAAGCAGAGCTCACTCAATGCCGTAATCCGGATGGCGTTGAGTGAGCTGAGCTCAATCAACACCATAGTCTTGAATGGTGTTGAGTGAGCAGAGCTCACTCAACGCCGTAGCCTGATGGCGTTGAGTGAGCTGAGCTCACTCAACGCCATTATACTTAGACTTTTTCTGGCATTTTTTTTTTCCAGCTGGGTTCTGGTTTAGCTGAACCGGGCCGGTTCAGGAGTGTCTTCTCCAATAAGACCTGATAAGTTTTATTTAATTTAAGTTGACCAGTCATGCTGTGCCACGTGGACCGCCGGCTTTGCAAAAGGACAGTTGCGGCCATGGACAAAAGCTTGTTGTCACGGCCATCAATAGCATTTGATTCCATGACTCTTTCCCTTCCCCTGAAACTGCTGGATTCAACTCCTCTCAGGGAGAGGAGGAGTTTCCAGCCCTCCTTGATGCGCGTAAAATACGGCAAGCGTACCGGTCGCTCAAGTAATAAAGTTGGGAATGAATCCCCGGATGTCGGTCTCTTGAGGAATGCAATTGGCGTCGAACGATTTAGACTCTGAAACTATCGTTATGAGAGTTAAATGAAATAAACAGAAAAAGAAAGGGGCTTTGGTTGGTGGTCTTACGACCGATTACACTAACGAGAGCTTTGCGGGTCGCAATCACCGCTTCGCAAGGCGAGATGGATGTAGCGGCCGCGATGCCGTACTTCGGTGGGCGAGTGGGCGGTAAGCTAGTGAGTGAAGTGTGTGATGTGAAGTGAAATGAAGTGAAGCAAAGGCGTGGAGTGAACGAAAGAGAGCGGAGCGCATTAACAACGAATCTCACAAGCAAGATGAAAGCATAAACATTTCATTGCAAAAGAGATTAATCCGTTCATACATGCATACATAAACCATACAACAAGAAAGGTTGGAGAAAGCTAAACCACAAGAGTGAAGATCCTTCGCGGGTGTTGGCCGGAGGTGCGGGTTGTCAAACCGCTTCCAAGCGCAGTCCGTGGAGGGCTTCCGGTACCGCCGAGCTGTCACTTCGGTGGCCTTTAAGTCCGTTCTTGAGGCAAGCTTCGTCGTCTTCCTCGGTGAAGAACTTGGAGAAGAGCTTTAATGGCCGGAGGATCGCCGGAGGATGAGGGATGCTTCGGAATCACGGGAGAAAGTCCTCCCGTTGGTAGGAATGGAGGTGGAGGTGAATGGGACTGCTGGAGGGCGAAAACGGCGGAATGGAGAAGGTTCCGTAACAATTGTCTCGCCCTAATTCGCGGAACAGCGTATTTATAGCTTGCAGAATAAATAGCGCGCACGACCACTGGCGCACGACCAGTGGTCGTGCGCGACCAAGGTCAGCGCCCGTGCGTGAGCAACCTGCAGACCTGCATCAGAAAATTAGTAGTCGCGCACGATCAGCAGCGCACGATCAGTGATCGTGCGAGGCAAGGCTGATGATCGTGCGGAAATAGCCAGACAGACTTTTGCAAAATGGATATGACTGCGCACGATCGGCGGCGCACGAGCAGTGGTCGTGCGCGGTATGGCAGTGATCGTGCGGAAGGTTCAAGACAGAGTTTCACAAATGAGACCGGGCTGCGCACGATCAGTGATCGTGCGCCAGGAGGTCGATGGTCGTGCGTGGGCAAAAACGCACGACCACTGACTCCTTTGCCAAAAATAGTGAAACGCCTATCCCGAATGCCCTCACGATCCCCAAACCTGCAGGAAAACTGCACGGGGCATCGATCGCGGCAGCCACAGCGAACAGTGATAAACACAGCAAGAAAGTAAATGCACACAAGCACGGAAATGGGCTAAAAAGGTGCACAGGGCGTGGAAAACCGTAGCGACCCAAAAGGAGTGCAAATGGAGCTAAACGGTGTGCAAAGACATGGAAATAGGCCTAGATGAGTCCAAAATATAGTATAAAATAGGGACTCATCACACCCCCAAACTTAACCATTTGCACGTCCCGGGCAAATAATCACGTTGTGGGCTCTAAAACGGCTAGCTGACGTAGTAATTACAACCTACAGTAGGACGAGAAATCGAGAAGCTCACATGCGTAAAAAAATATAATAGAAAGAGTTTCTAATCATGCAATGCAATTTATAATTTTCGAAAAACGTAAATAGATACTGTCACTACTCAAAGAATGAATTCCGGAGAATCGCACGGTCATGGGAAGGCAGAAAGTAGGCAAGTCGGATGGCGAGGTATTGCCAAAGACCGGGGCTCAAGATCACCTCCAAAGGAATCCACCAATGTCGGGGGCCATATGCTTGCCCGTTCGCACTTTCTCCACGATGCGGGTTTGACTCGAGCGTGAATCCGTAGGACTTGAGGTGAAGAGTGGGGCTTGGGTGTAGATGTAGGTATGGATGGACAAGATAAAGACGAAGGCTACGCACAACCCAACGGAGCTCGCACACATCAGAATTCTCGCTAACAACAAGAATGCGAGTGCACCACACCCCCAAACTTAGCTTTTACAACATGAGTGGGTGCACCGCCTACCATAAAACAAATTTCTCAATTTCAGATTTTTTTCATTTATACTTTTTCTTTTCTCTTTTCTTTTCTTGGTCACATTTTTCTTTTCTCTTTTCTTTTCTCAATAATTCAGCATTTATAAACTTTGCGGCATATCCACACGTTCACAAAATCCGCCCATCACAACAACCCAACGAGAAATTAACGAAACAAGAGCTCAACGCGGGTGTGCGACTAGGAGTGGCTTGAGGCTCTGGTGACTTGCATGTGGAGCTGATCAAAAGGGAAGGTAGGCTCAACGGGGCTAGCGAGGGCTATGTTAGGACGGGTGCAAGGATCAACCGGGCCAAAATGATGGCCTACGTCACGCTCACGCTCGACTAACCGGGCACCAATGCTTCGAAAGTCGCTTGGGGCAAGTTCTTAGCCACCGAGAAAAGTGATCCGTCCTCCCGACTCGAGCAAAACAAAGCCAGCGACGCTTACACACATGCCTACACTACCGCGAGATCACTCCGGATTCAGAAGTTGAGTAGGACAGACAGTATTTACGAATATAGAAAAAATATATAAATGCAAGCATGAGAAGAAACTAGCTCTATACAATTCCTACACAACGTGAGCAATCGATTAGGAGCACTGCACGAGTTTCGAACTACTGTACGACAAAATCCTACGTCAGCACCACAATCTTAAGACTTACACAACATAAGTACTCAACCCGAGCCGCGCGCGTGGTAAGAGTGCGCGCTCATGTGGGTGCAGATGTGTGCGTGCAGCAGGAGTCTACAAACATGAAGCATAAATAAATCTACCGGTGTGCGAATGAAATGTGCTCGTGAGTGCATAGGCGGCTCTTCCCCCCAAACTTGAATGAAAACATAAGCAGGAAAAATAAACATTCAACCAGAAAATGAAATCTGAAGCGAGAGAGAGTACCAATGCTCCAAAGAGGGGAGCATGCCAGAAGATTGCATGATGATTCGCGGGAAGTGCTGCATCGCACAAAAGATAAGCTGAACCTGCGAATTAGGCCGAACAATAGAGAATACAAAAAGATAGAAAGCATAAAATAAAATCAAACATAAACAAGGGGACCAAAAGGTCCAAGCTTGGGTTGTCTCCCGAATAGCCCTTTTGTTTACCGTCCTTAAGGTGGACCAAATACCTGTATTAGCAATTGTATATAATGTTTATGCAGCAAAATAAAATAAAGCTCAAAATGTTCCAACAATAAAATGCAGAGGTAGCAGTGGGGGAGAGGAATTGCACTCATTCCTCGTCGCTGCTGTCGATCTCAACGGGCGGCGGGCGGGGAGCGGGAGCGGAACGAACCGGCGGCGGAGGGATGTTTAGGCCACCACGCAAAGCCTGCTGATATACCAGGTTCTGCATCCACAACTGGGAGGCCTCAATATCCGCGAGCCGCTCATTCAAGAATGGAATGTTCTGACCCTGCGTAGCACTGAAATGAGGGTCGGGCTGCCTCTCCGGCTCAGCAGATGGTGGCCGAGAACGACGTGGCTGAGTGCCTCCTGCAGCTCTCCGTCTACCCATGGCGGAAGATTCGGGAGCAACTTCATCCTCGTCCTCCTGCAAAGCTCCTCGGGCGTCACCTGGCATAACAATCTCGAATCGACGATCGGATCGCCTCCCAATAACACGCAGCAGATGAAAACTGACCATGTTGGCTCGGGTGATGACGGAAGGGGAGGTAACCTGCTCCATCGGCGGCAAACTATCCCAAACTCCCAAATTCTTGGCGATGCGCGTGATGTAGTAAGCACCACCGATCGCGCCGGCAAGGCGATAAGTAGCCACATGATGGAAGAATGTCGCCAGCATATAACCAAGATGGATGGGTTCCCGACGGAGCATGCTATAAAGTGAAACTAGATCCTGCCACCCAACCACATTCTGACTAAGTGACCGCGCCGTGAGTGAGTGGCTAAGAAGATGCTGAAGATACCGCAAGGCAGGGGAAATGATCTTGGTCGACTTGGCCTTCCGAGCCACATACTCCTCGTCGGAACCGGTAATTTCGCGCCAAGCAGACCCATGGGAGGACCCTTCAAGGAAGCCGGACCCTAAACCTTGTGGTTCCGAAGCATCTGAGTAGAATCCGGCTCGGACGCCAAGCTCATGGATGGTCATGGAAATGACCCGTCCCCGAATCCGGAAGGAGCAATCAACAGGGCGATAGCCGCGAGTGTCGCATTCCCACTCAAACGTGGAGAGGAACTCCAAAGTGAGCTCTCTGAAGCCGGGTTCGCGGCACTCGAAAACGTGGCTCCATTTGTCAAATGAGTAGAGGTGGAGGATGGAATCCGCAAGAACACCGCCGTCGCCAATGGACCTTAACTCCTCCCAGTCCACAAGACGTTGAGGGAGGAAGGGTTTGTCCTTCAAATCAGTAAACCGGCGCTGGTGAGAGTCCTTCTGAAATGTAGCCATCCTCTGCAGCACCTGAGCCGGAGTGGAGCGCTGGTAGGCGTTGACAGCCCTGCGGTTAGAGGTAGAAGCTATTGCAAGAGGAAGATCCGGCGGAGCGAGGAAGGAAGAAATCTCTCGGAGATTTGCCGGAGAAGAAGAGGGGGAAACGGAAGCTCAGGAGACCGACGCACGACGAAAGCTTGGGAGCGAGAGATTAGGGCGCACGCTCAGCGTCGCCCGAGGGGTCCTTTTATAAAAACTGGGCCGTCCGCACGACCAGTGATCGTGCGAAATCAAATAGCGCGCACGATCAGTGGTCGTGCGCGATATATTAAAATTACAGACACCAAGTTTTATACCAAGATCGCTCGGATAACGCTGCGGGTGCGCACGGGAGATAAGGAAATGAGGCGGAGCTACCACAAACATTGAGATTGGAAAAGAAGAAACAAATTGCTAAAATTCTACTAGAAAAGAAAAGAACAAGCTACCTAGATAACTATTGGGTTTTCTGTCTCCCAACAGGACTTATTCAACTTCTAAACACGTATTAGCTGATTGGCGTATGAAAATAGAAATGCTCAGGCAATTGCTCAAGCACGCATTTTGGTAGCGGGTACCGGTATGGAGACAGAGCAAATGCCCCACTACCTGTATAAGTATACCTGTCATAAATGTCAGGCATGGGCAGGAAATAACTTGTGAAGCTCGTCGCTTCCAACACCACCTGCAAATGGTTTCTAGCAGTCGTAGGCCGCATTACAGGCCCTTGTACTGATCGAACCGGTTCCACGATGGGGTCCTGCAGGGATGTGGAAACAAGAACAGGGTCAAGAAATAAATCAGAAGAATAACATAAAAGATCCTCAATCTTGGAGATGGTCCCGGAATCATCCCCCATTGGTGGAATTATAGAAAACTGAACATCACTGTTCAGGATGGGACAAGAAGTTCCTAGCGCAGCCTCCACTTCGTCCGTGCATTGAACATCCTCACGTGGGGTAAAAGCAGCAACTTCGACCACGGAATTGTCCTCCGCAGCAGGATCTGACAGAAAACTGGAACTGCTAGGTTCCACCTGCGAACCAAGCTCAACAGAAATATCAGAAAAAGACAGAATATTGTGCAAAGAAGAAGGTGAAGGTACAGAACTCAACGGGAAGTCAAGAACTGGCTCTTCGCAACCGGACTCGATGCTAGGTGATGCATGTTCATCAGAAGTATACGTATCCATGCCGGGATGGGGATCAACATAAGCATCAGGGCATGTACCGGAAGTGCTTTCTCCAAAACATGGAGACGGCGTCGATGCATATCCCGAGGCTGAAGGGGTGCTGCTCACGGTGGAAGTGGGAATAATCCGGAAGTCCGGCTCATTATCCACTTCCAATTCAGCCAAATAAGCAGTGCAATCCTTCAATGCATGATCCCAGCTTCGACAAAAGATGCACTGCTTAGCCGGCTTCCGCGGTGAAGCGTTTGCTGAAGCCGAGAAAAAGTAGTGCGGTAATGGCTCCGCGGGTCGGTGGATGACCGGCTTATGTCTACGAGACGTAGAGTCGTGAATTTCCTGGGGACTATACTTCTGGGGACATCTATCACTTGCATGCGAGACATCTCCACAATGAGGGCAACGGATATTGAAATTGGCCCACATTGCGGAAATATCAAAGTCAAACAGAAGCAACTACTTTGCAAATATTCATCGCGCAAAACTTACAATTCCGACAATGTACTACAGCAGATGAGAAAAGAAATGAACAGAGCAAAACAAATTAACTCATATACCAATATTTTCAGAAATCATAATCGTACAACAGTTGCATTCCCCGGCAACGGCGCCAAAAACTTGATGCGCGTAAAATACGGCAAGCGTACCGGTCGCTCAAGTAATAAAGTTGGGAATGAATCCCCGGATGTCGGTCTCTTGAGGAATGCAATTGGCGTCGAACGATTTAGACTCTGAAACTATCGTTATGAGAGTTAAATGAAATAAACAGAAAAAGAAAGGGGCTTTGGTTGGTGGTCTTACGACCGATTACACTAACGAGAGCTTTGCGGGTCGCAATCACCGCTTCGCAAGGCGAGATGGATGTAGCGGCCGCGATGCCGTACTTCGGTGGGCGAGTGGGCGGTAAGCTAGTGAGTGAAGTGTGTGATGTGAAGTGAAATGAAGTGAAGCAAAGGCGTGGAGTGAACGAAAGAGAGCGGAGCGCATTAACAACGAATCTCACAAGCAAGATGAAAGCATAAACATTTCATTGCAAAAGAGATTAATCCGTTCATACATGCATACATAAACCATACAACAAGAAAGGTTGGAGAAAGCTAAACCACAAGAGTGAAGATCCTTCGCGGGTGTTGGCCGGAGGTGCGGGTTGTCAAACCGCTTCCAAGCGCAGTCCGTGGAGGGCTTCCGGTACCGCCGAGCTGTCACTTCGGTGGCCTTTAAGTCCGTTCTTGAGGCAAGCTTCGTCGTCTTCCTCGGTGAAGAACTTGGAGAAGAGCTTTAATGGCCGGAGGATCGCCGGAGGATGAGGGATGCTTCGGAATCACGGGAGAAAGTCCTCCCGTTGGTAGGAATGGAGGTGGAGGTGAATGGGACTGCTGGAGGGCGAAAACGGCGGAATGGCGAAGGTTCCGTAACAATTGTCTCGCCCTAATTCGCGGAACAGCGTATTTATAGCTTGCAGAATAAATAGCGCGCACGACCACTGGCGCACGACCAGTGGTCGTGCGCGACCAAGGTCAGCGCCCGTGCGTGAGCAACCTGCAGACCTGCATCAGAAAATTAGTAGTCGCGCACGATCAGCAGCGCACGATCAGTGATCGTGCGAGGCAAGGCTGATGATCGTGCGGAAATAGCCAGACAGACTTTTGCAAAATGGATATGACTGCGCACGATCGGCGGCGCACGAGCAGTGGTCGTGCGCGGTATGGCAGTGATCGTGCGGAAGGTTCAAGACCGAGTTTCACAAATGAGACCGGGCTGCGCACGATCAGTGATCGTGCGCCAGGAGGTCGATGGTCGTGCGTGGGCAAAAACGCATGACCACTGACTCCTTTGCCAAAAATAGTGAAACGCCTATCCCGAATGCCCTCACGATCCCCAAACCTGCAGGAAAACTGCACGGGGCATCGATCGCGGCAGCCACAGCGAACAGTGATAAACACAGCAAGAAAGTAAATGCACACAAGCACGGAAATGGGCTAAAAAGGTGCACAGGGCGTGGAAAACCGTAGCGACCCAAAAGGAGTGCAAATGGCGCTAAACGGTGTGCAAAGACATGGAAATAGGCCTAGATGAGTCCAAAATATAGTATAAAATAGGGACTCATCACTCCTCCAGCTATCATAGAGCCATTTCAGCTCCCCTCCATCATGGCCGGGCAAAGCTTTTATGGGCCATTAATGGCCGCCAGCTTTTGGCCGATCCCCCTCCTTGCCCAAGCTTTTATACACCTTTAGAGGCCCAAGGGGAGTTTTTCCCAGCTATTACCCGAAGTTTTCGAGCCCCCCTTGCTGTTGAAGAATTTCCGACGACACCACCACCGCGCAAATGGCTTCCCGACAGTCTGCACGCCTCCAGCCCGCGAACAAGGTCCTCCCGTCCCTCTTCTTCTGCGGATAGATCTTAGGATAAATAGGTTTGAGAATCAGGCTCAACTGAGCCCGGTTGAAACTTCCATTTTCATGGATTTTCCATGAATCCCGTGTCCGGGCTCGCCATAAAAAGCCCCTCCGGCGGCTGCGCCGCCGCCCGGCGATGGCCGCCACCTAGACGGAGGTTGTGGTGGCGGTGGCCGGCCAGGGAGGAGGCTGGACGGCCGGCAGCTGCTCTTGGAAGTTTTTCCAGGTCGGGAAGATCACGGCCTTTGGCTAAAGGAAGGAGACAAGTCTAGAGCCTTTAGATCTTGCTTCAAGATCAGTGCCATGAAATTAGATTTTATTTTATAAAGCAATTTCTGAATGAAAATATCTGTCACTTTAGATAATTTAGGAAAAATACCTAGAGGCTCTTACAGGAAAAATGGTCAACATTAATATTGTAGCTCTTTGAGTCTAGGAAATTTTAAAATTTGTTTCAATCATTTTGGACCACAGGATAGACCTCAGCACTCAATTTGGTAAGGTCTACCCATAGGGTTGTCCTGACCTTAGAAAAATTCCCCACTCCAATCCAGTCATTAAAATGACTTGAAATTTGGGGTGTGGCCTAATCTTACCTATATCTAGATGTTATTTAAAAATTAAGATTTTTGGGAAATATTATTCTATAGTTTTTAGAAAAATTCAATAATCCTAGCATAATTTAATTAGATGGCTAAATGACTTCCAAACCCTCCCAAATTTTGGTGATTGGTCCCTGGGATTTTCATAAGGTTCTGGTAAAAATTTCATCTCATTTGGAGATGTTTTGAATAGGTTTGTGTCCAACCCTAGGTTGATCCTTATAGGATAATTTAGGATCAAACACCCCCTCTTGGTATTTGGGTGGTCATATCACCTCAACAGAGGCTGATATTTTGGTAACTTGCTTTTTAGGGCATGACACACCCTCCAAGGGAGTTTGGAGAGACTTGGTGTGAGGTAGCCCTAGAACCCTAGGGAAAATCCCTTAATGGTGGTTTTTAGGGTTGTGAAGGTCATGGGGTCAAATGACCTTGGACTGACTTAAAATTTGGTGGAGAGAATCATAGGGCCATTATAGTTCTCTGGACAAAATTTTAGGGTATTTGGAGACAGTTAGGCCATCTAAAATCCTAACCATAGTTTAGGGCACCAATCTTAACTTGAATTATTAAGCTATCAACTGAACTTCAAATCAAGTAAAATTGGAGTAGAGAGATTTTCTAATCTAAATGGCCATGTTTTAATTTTGTTGAGATTTTTGGGTAAATTTATACAGTACTTCATTTACAACCCTAGTTGTGCCCTAGATATTTATTTTGATGATTCTGGAATTTCTGTTCACTTGAATGTTATGAAATCTTGGATTAGGGCATCTTATAGCATGTTATACCTTCTGTATTTTTCTTCGAAGTTTTATTTGATTATTTTGGGTACATATTTCTTTAACATACTAGTTGTGACATGGAGTCAAAAATACAAATAATGTCCAATTACTGTCTGAAAAATTATGAAATTTGGTTAGTGGGTGTTTTAAATTATGTTGTCACCTAGTAATTTTCTATGGAATTTTAGATGATTAAAAATAGTATCTCCTTCTCTAAGCTGGGAAAATCAGTATTTTACATTAAAATAGATTTAGAGCCCAAATATTAGATAAAAATTATGGGACTTGTTTTCTGATGGTTTTAAGTCACCATAAAGCTTTTAAAATTTTCTTGGGATTTTTGGATGCATATTTACAGTACTTCCTTCATAATACAGTAGAAATGACCTAAAATAGTAAATTAGGAAATATAGGCCTAAACACCTCTGGAATTTCTCAAAACTTGGAATTACTATTTAAATGTCTCATAGAATTTTTACTGATTTTATGATGATTTATTGTTGGCTCATTAGTGCACTTCATGTTCATACTAGGGCATTTGGAATCTTAGAATAAATAAATTAAATTCCCGATAAATAGGAAAATTTGGAAATCTTGGTCTTAGATATATTATGTCATTATAGACCTCCAATAAATATTATAAAAGATTCGGAAGACAATTTGGAGTACCTCCCCTCATACTCCTCACGTATCTTAGGATTGTCTACATATAGTAAAACCACGGAAACTGAACTAGAACGGATAATGAACTTTGGGAGATGGAATTTTTGGTAGTTGCTGGTTGGTTAGGGCAAGCTAAGTTAAGTTCATTATTGGAGGTCAGGATAAGTAGAGTGTTAGACTGGTTAAGGATAAGTGGCGTACGGGAACGACGAATGATCGTCCACCCCGGGTAGTAGTGGAAGAGTCTTAATATGCTAGGTCTAGATCTAAAGTAACTTAAAAAGGGATCGGGTAATGGGTATCAACCAATAACAATAAGTGCCTTGCGAAAGGGAACAGTGGGCTTCAGCTACCATCATATTTCCTAGTGCCCTTTGAGAGCCTTCACGGGGAATACCGGGGGCAGACCTGGGCTAACATAAACTGTAGAAATAATAATCTAAAGAGCAACTAGTATGATTAGGGTTACACACACATACACCCCGTTAGCTAGGAAGGTAGAATAATTGGTTTGGTTGCCATTCAGACGGTAGCTCTGAAGGCAGATGCACGGACGGGACAGTCCGGGGAGCCGAGGGCTCGAGGGTTGGAGTACAGAATAAAGGTGGTGGGTCTTCGATATCTGATTGTCGTTCACACCGACATCGGTAAGTTGACTCGGCGGTGTGGGACACTAAGCCAGAGAAAGTCTGGTGGATATAGCCAGCAGCAGTACGCGGATACTCTAGGTTGTGTTCTTCTAGGGGCGTACGGAAGGGCTAGGCCCGGTAGTGTGGATACCCACCTAGGAGTTGTGGGCCCGACACACTGTCTCCGTTTGCCACTACGTGTAACGTCCCAATTCGCGCTAGGCCCCTTGATTGCGTATTTGAGTCTAGGGGCTGTGGTGAGCCCAATGGGGGTGTGGGGGAGCAGGTGCGAACGTACGGGAAATGAGGAAAACAAGGCAAAATGGCATTTCTGGCTGACACGGGTATGGACACGGCCGTGTCCATACCCGTGTGCCTCATAAAATTAGGCTTACCAGTCAGAGAGATACACGGGTATTGGGACACGGGCGTGTCCCTACCCGTGTGCTAAGGACACGGGTCGAGACACGGCCGTGTCTCTACCCGTGTGCCGCAACCCCAGCACGGCAGAAACATCTCCCGGGGATGAACACGGCCCTAAACACGGCAGGCAACACGGCCGTGTCACCTGCACACGGGTAGGAACACGGCCGTGTGCCTACCCGTGTCTGCGGTGTATAAAAAGGAAAAAGTTGTGAAACCCTAGCATTCATTCTCCTTTCTTCTGCCCCGAAATTTCTGAGAGAGTTCTTGGCTGGAGGAGGAGGAAGAGGCTTGCCGGAGCCATCCTTGGAGGAATCGAAATGCCGCCGCGAAGGAGTGCGAGGCTCATGGCCGGCCATGGTGGTACCGCTGGACTTGAGGTGAGCTTCCTCCCCTCTCCCTTGGTGCTAGATCTATAGTTATTTTAGGAGAGACATCGACTCCATAGAGTCTTGATGGTGAGGAGGAGAGTTCTTAGGATAAGCCATGCCTAGGTTTTCTAGGCTTAGTCTCCCTCAACCTTCTCATCATTCAAAGTGGAGATGAGAGGGGTTTTCGTTGAGGGTTTGGCTTTGAAAGGAGAAATAAGGTTGGATGTGATTTCTGGAGAAGTTTATGCGAGGTCGTTGCAAGGAAGAAGATGAACGGATGCCGTTCATCTCGCCTTAAGATGCGTGCAGAAATCTGATTTCTGCACGCGGCGACTTTCGTGGCCAATTTCGGTGGTGTTCTGGCCAGATCTGGGTAAACGACTCAACACGAAAGTTGTAGCCCTTGAAATTACCTTTCCAACGATTGGTTGCTCGTTTCCATGCGATACCTGTAGCCACGGGAAAGCTGGTTCGAGTCCGCTGCGTTCGGGAAAATTCCTGTACAGGA
This sequence comes from Platanthera zijinensis, assembly GCA_039513925.1. NCBI lineage: Eukaryota > Viridiplantae > Streptophyta > Magnoliopsida > Asparagales > Orchidaceae > Platanthera > Platanthera zijinensis. The sequence goes on along the minus strand of CM077085.1, from coordinate 101,082,091 downwards.
AACTGTTTCCTGTACGTATTCGAGTTGAATTTCTGGTATGTTGCGACCAGATCTGGGCGATCGACTCAACACGAAAGTCGTAGCCCTCGTGAATACCTTTCCAACGAGGGGTTGTGCATTGTGATCGGATTCCTGTAGCTCCGGGAATCCCAGTTTTAGTATCGGGCTATCCTATGTTAATGCACTTGTTAATTTATAATGCTAGCACTCTTGCAATGATTGTGATTTGCCCATTTGTTATCTTGCCCCCATATATCTATAATGTTGTTGTTACTATAATTTAGCATGGTTACTCATTTGGTTGTGTATTAGGGAATAACCATGTAATGGTAGAGAAATAGATTGGATGGGAAGGCTAGGTATTAAGAGTTGAGATTGGTAAAGAATATATTTATACAGTTTGTTGTTGAACTTATCTATTATGCGTAGTGTTGAGGTGAATTCATTGAATAGGTGGGCGTGAACATGATGAACACTATGTGAAGAGTATTTTGTAACCGTAATCCGAGCCCAAGGGGTTTATTAACAACCGATGCTTAGAGTGGTAGTCTCCCTACGGGTAGCATCGAGTGAGTTGTTTTGGGGCATGTGATGTGCGACGATTCATCGTGTCGCGATGTTGAGATAATGACTGTGGCAGGTCTACGGGTTCGCCAGTCGTCACACCGATGGGAGCCAATGGGTAGACCTTGGGCGGTAGGGTTAGATACTTGGTGTCCATAACCCGAGATCTCCTCCGCGCCATGAGAATGGTTGGGCTTGCACCTCGTGCGTTTCCGAGGTTCCATCTGGTTCGAAATCAAAGGCCAGGTTGGGCTGTGTTCTTGGTGCACATTTACCGAAGACCCCTTCTAAGCCGTAGTACGCATGTGAGCTCCGCTGTTGTGTTCTTAGCGTTGAGGCGTACGGGGGCCTAGGATAGGTAGTGTGATACCACCTAGTAGTGGAGACGCCCGCTCCACTGTCACCGTCTGGCCACGACGGACGACGCCTGAGAGGTTAGCTACCTGCTCGAAAAGTGGGAACTTCAAGTCTGTGTCGACATAGCAACTTGCATGTGCGTGCGCATGATTCGGTCTTAGCATAACATTCATATCATGTCATTCATTGCATACACAAGATCCTCATCGTATAAGTTTGTATGGGCACTCTTATACGATGAGTTACTTTACTGTTAACCCGATCCTTAACTTATAAGTTTGTATGGGCACTCTTACAAGTTAAGTTACTATTCTGATTACTTATACCTGCTGTCACATATTATTGATATTTGTAGAACTGCTAGTTATATAGCGTAGTTTATACTCCACCATATTTACAGTCACCTGCTTGTTTACTTGCTTATATATATACATATTGTACCTTTGTTCCTTTCTCCGCCCGGTGCCGAGGAGTCGCCGGGGGAGCGGATGTGAAGCCACTTAGTCTTATGACTAACGGTTGCTACGTCTTCCTTTTTAGGAGGAAACCCCGCAGGTAGAGCAGCAACGGACTATGCAGCAGGACAGCCAGGCCCGGATGATAGGACCTGAGGTGGTGGTGCCATCGGCACCGTCAGTGACAGTCGTGAGTGTTTTCATGTAGCCGTTTGGCAAAACATTTCTAGACTCTTGTTCTTTTGTACAGGCCTGTTGTGCTTGTTATCTTCCGCTACTTTTGGACTTTAACTTAGCTGTGAACTGAACTGCTTTTGCTTTTACTTTTCTGTTATGGTTGGGTTGGCATAATTCTTATGATATGGATTGTAGCCGGCGGAATAGGCGTCTTATGGTAAAGGCTAACCCGTGTGTTAGTGCTACCGTAAGGCGGCTATTTCGGGCATAAGACTCCCCTCGTGCCGTATGTTGTGTTCCGGGAGGGGGGTCTTACAAATGGTATCAGACTTAGCTGATCTTCACCTACAGCAGTCAGGTAACAATGGGCCACTCCCGTTCGATTAGTCGGTTTGGGGACAAACCGACTTAGCGGAAGCAGTGGTGTGCCCATATGTAATTCACACTAAGTTGTCCAACTTTGACATTAGTTTTAGCCAACCTGACCCTAGTTTGTACCTTGCGTATAGGTCCCAGCGCAGGTGGAGCCGGTTGGGGGCACTCCTACCCCTTCCGTCCCTTCACAATTCCAGCAGTCGGAACTGGGACAAACGCTGTCAGCCATATTGGATGCATTTAAAGCCCAGCAAGCTCCGGTGCAACAACAAGCGCCAGGCTCCAACTGGTTGAGCACCTTCCGTGCCCTGTCCCCTCCTGCCTATCTTGGGACAGAATCGCCAGTGCGCACCGAGGAATGGCTTGATACCGTGCAGGAATTGATGGCTGGCATAAGATGTCCGAACAGCATGGCGGTGACATTGGTAGTGACGCTGCTAGAGCTGCACGCCAAAAGGTGGTGGAAGTCCCTCATGGGCTCCACCTTCCAAGGGCGGTTGTACACGGACATCAGTTGGAACGAGTTCACCGAGGCTTTTCTGGATCACTTCATCCCTTCTTCTGCTCGGGATGGACTTGAAGAAAAATTTCTGCAGCTGAAGCAGGGATCGAAATCGGTAACGGAGTACCAGAGGGAGTTCCAACACCTCGCTAGGTTTGCCGATTCCTATGATTTGGACGATAGAGGCTACGCGAAGCGCTTCTACAAAGGATTAAGGGACCCCCTGAGGCAGGCCCTTTTGTTTATAGCCGATGGAAGCCTGGCAGAAATCATTGACATGGCAAAGAGACTGGAGGCGGACCACATGGGATGTGGCAAGAGACCTGCGGAAGGAGTAATTGAAGTCGGCCCTAGTAATAGAAGGCGGAATGATCATGGCAGAGGAAGGGGAAACCACAGAGGCGGTCGGTGGGTCAACCTGAACTATCGGGTGGAGTACCCAATTCCGCAACCACCAGCTTTACCTCCACCACCGCAGCAGCAACATTATCAACAACCTGGGGGCCGACGTGAGGTGATATGTTTTGAGTGCAACCAACCGGGGCATGTCCGACGAGTTTGCCCGCGACTGATCGGGAATGCTCCAATTGCTCCCCCTCCAGTAGCTCCACGGGGGCGAGGGCACATGCGTGGCCGAGGAAGAGGACCACCAGGGAGAAATCAAGGACATGCACGGGAGCATGTATTCGCATTGGATATGACTCAGGAGAGAAATCCGCAGGAAGTCATCACCGGTACGTGCAAAATTTATTAATATTATATGACTTGTTGGATTTATGATACAAATGATACGCGCAATTTTGAATAGTGATTACCTTTTTGGAACCTAGGCACTGTCATGGTTAGCGGGAGACCCGCCTATACGTTATTTGACACGGGTGCGTCTCACTCGTTCATTTCGGCGGACTTCGTGAAGGACTTGGAGGGAGTGCAACACTTCACGGGCACTACTCAAAGGGTGCGCCTTCCGGACGGCTCTGAGATGACGTCGTCAGCAAGGTGCGACTTCGACACCCTTATTGGAGGAAAGTTCTTTGAAACTCCGGCTACAGTGTTAAGAATCCCGGAGTTCGATCTCTTCCTGGGCATGAAGTGGTTGAACTGGCACCACGCCAGGATCAATTGTGCGGAGAAGCAAGTTATATTGAGGCATGGAGACTCGGAAGTCATCTTCCAAGGTATTAAATTCGCACCCCGTAAATTATTATCTTCAATCCAAGTTATGAAATCTCATATGGAAGGGGACGAGGTCTATGTAATTTGCTTCGAGTTAAAGAAATTGACACTAGAAGTCAAGGATGTGCGGGTGGTGCGAGAATTTCCCGAGGTATTTCCCGAGAAATTGCCGGGACTACCCCCGCATAGGGAAGTGGACTTCCAAATCAGGCTAATTCCGGGTGCCAAGCCCGTCTCGCGAGCTCCATACCGAATGGCTCCGAAGGAACTTGCAGAGTTTAGAGTCCAGCTTCAGGAATTGGTGGAAGCAGGGTTCGTTCGCCCAAGCTCGTCGCCTTGGGGAGCGCCCGTTTTGTTCGTCAAAAAGAAGGATGGCACCCTGCGGTTGTGCATTGATTATCGAGAGTTGAACCGGTTAACGGTGCGGAACACCTACCACCTACCGCGCATTGATGAATTATTTGATCAATTGGTGGGATCGTATTGGTTCTCCAAGTTAGATCTGCGTTCGGGATATTATCAGCTGAGGATACAAGAAGATGACATTCAGAAGACGGCGTTCAGTTCGAGATATGGTTTGTATGAATTCACCGTGATGCCGTTTGGGCTCACAAACGCCCCTTCCGCCTTTATGAGCTTGATGAACAAGGTGTTCAGCCCTTATTTGGACATCTTTGTCATCGTGTTTATCGATGATATCCTAGTCTACTCCAAGACCGAAGCAGAACACGCCGAGCATCTAACTTTAGTGCTGAGGAAGCTAAAGGAGCACACTTTGTTTGCCAAGTTCAGCAAATGCGAGTTTTGGCTTCGAGAGGTCGCGTTCTTGGGCCATGTGATTAGTGGGGCGGGGCTAGCAGTAGATCCGGCCAATGTGCGGGCCGTGAAGGAGTGGTCGCCATTGAAGTCAGCGGCCGACATACGGAGCTTTCTTGGACTTGCCGGGTACTATCGCAAGTTCGTGAAAGGCTTCTCGAAGATCGCCCTTCCCCTTACTACGCTGACCAAGAAGGGTGTGCCGTTTGAATGGACACCCCAGTGCAAAGCTGCATTCCAAGAGCTGAAGGACAGATTGACGACTGCACCCATCCTAGCTCTTCCATCTGGGAAGGAGGGCTTTCAAGTTTACACGGATGCGTCGTATCAAGGGATGGGAGCTGTGTTGATGCAGAATGGGCATGTGATCGCTTATGCTTCAAGACAGTTGAAGAAGCATGAAGCCAGCTACCCGGTGCATGATCTAGAGTTGGGAGCGGTGGTATTCGCCTTGAAGATGTGGAGGCATTATTTATATGGCGTCCACTGCGAGATCTACTCGGATCACAAAAATCTGAAGTACGTTCACACCCAAAAGGAGTTAAACTTGAGACAGCGGCGGTGGTTGGAGTTCTTGTGCGACTATGAATTCACCTTGAACTACCACCCCGGGAAGGTTAATTCCGTAGCTGATGCCTTGAGCCGGAAAGCACCGGGAACGAACACGGAATCCCGCTTGATGAGGATGGAGTTAATCCGGACACTGCAAGAGATGGAAATCACATTGGTCTTTAAGAATCAATCGGAAGAGTATACAGAATATTTGGCCGCGATGAGTATAGTTTGCAACATACGAGACCGGATCCGGACGGAACAAAAGAAGGATGCGGCTTTAACCCCGGCTTTCAAGTCAATGGAGGATGGGACTACGGAAGAATACTCCCTAAAAGACGGCCTCGTCCATTTTCGTGGCCGGCTTTACATCCCCGAAGGTGACAACATTCGGGAGGATATTCTAAAGGAGGCTCATTGCTCCAAGTACTCGATGCACCGGGGGATCGCAAAGATGTACACCGATTTGAGAAAAACAATGTGTTGGCCGGGCATGAAGAGGGATGTCAAGTACTTCGTTACTCATTGTGTGGCTTGCCAAATGGTGAAGGCGGAGTGCAGAAGCCCCGGTGGAATGCTACAGTCGTTGCCCATCCCCGAATGGAAATTTGAGGACATCTCCATGGACTTCGTCCACGGGTTACCTCGCTCGCGCTCGGGGAATGATTCTGTGTGGGTGATAGTTGACCGGTTGACCAAGGTAGCCCGATTTATCCCAATGAAGAAGGAGGCGCAGGTGGGCGTCTTAGTGCGTCTCTTTGTGGAACAATTTGTGCGGTACCATGGTGTGCCGAAGACGATCATCTCCGACCGGGATGGTCGGTTTACTTCAAGAGAATGGAGGGTTGTACAGGCTTATTTGGGCTCGCGCCTCGCCTTTAGCACAGCCTTTCACCCACAAACGGACGGGCAATCTGAACGAACCATCCGAACATTGGAGGACCTTCTGAGGTTGTGTGTGCTAGATAAAGGAGAACCATGGGAAAGACTCTTACCTCTCGTGGAGTTCTCTTATAATAACAGTCATCAAGCCAGTATTGGAATGGCACCTCATGAAGCTTTGTATGGAAGGAGGTGTATAACACCCTTGTCCTGGGTGCAAGACGAAGATCCGAAGACATTGGGAAATGAGTATATTGATGACACAGACGCGGTGGTTAGGTTGATCCGGGATCGAATGCTAGAGGCTCAAAGCCGACAGGCGAAATATTACAACGCAAGGCACCGTATGGTAGAGTTTCAAGTGGGTGATAACGTGTTCCTGAAGATTCGACCGATGCACGGAGTGTCGCGGGTACGTGGAGTCAAGAAGCTCAGCCCAAGGTATGTCGGGCCCTATGTCGTAGTGGAAAGGATTGGCCCTCTGGCCTATCGATTGGAGTTACCACCGGAGCTGGAGAACCTTCACGACGTGTTCCATGTATCGTCGCTTCGGAAGGCTTTGTTGCGGCCTGAACAGTATATCCCCACGGCGGATGGTGCAGTGGCGTCTGATAGGTCTGTGCGACTGGAGCCGGTGCGGATCGTTGATAACGAGACAAGAACCTTGCGCCGTAAAAGTGTTCCCTTGGTGAAAGTGCTATGGTCTAATCATGGGAAGGAGGAGTTCACATGGGAGCCAAGGGATTTGATGCAAGAGCGCTACCCGGAATTATTTACGCCAGGTAAAAATTTTATTTGAAAGCATAGTTCCCTTTTATGTGTTTCACTCCCATAGCCTTACCCTGATTTCGGGGACGAAATCTTTTATTTTGTTTATAGGATTTGTAACGTCCCAATTCGCGCTAGGCCCCTTGATTGCGTATTTGAGTCTAGGGGGCTGTGGTGAGCCCAATGGGGGTGTGGGGGAGCAGGTGCGAACGTACGGGAAATGAGGAAAACAAGGCAAAATGGCATTTCTGGCTGACACGGGTATGGACACGGCCGTGCCCATACCCGTGTGCCTCATAAAATTAGGCTTACCAGTCAGAGAGATACACGGGTATTGGGACACGGGCGTGTCCCTACCCGTGTGCTAAGGACACGGGTAGAGACACGGCCGTGTCTCTACCCGTGTGCCGCAACCCCAGCACGGCAAAAACATCTCCCGGGGATGAACACGGCCCTAAACACGGCAGGCAACACGGCCGTGTCACCTGCACACGGGTAGGAACACGGCCGTGTGCCTACCCGTGTCTGCGGTGTATAAAAAGGAAAAAGTTGTGAAACCCTAGCATTCATTCTCCTTTCTTCTGCCCCGAAATTTCTGAGAGAGTTCTTGGCTGGAGGAGGAGGAAGAGGCTTGCCGGAGCCATCCTTGGAGGAATCGAAATGCCGCCGCGAAGGAGTGCGAGGCTCATGGCCGGCCATGGTGGTACCGCTGGACTTGAGGTGAGCTTCCTCCCCTCTCCCTTGGTGCTATGTCTATAGTTATTTTAGGAGAGACATCGACTCCATAGAGTCTTGATGGTGAGGAGGAGAGTTCTTAGGAAAAGCCATGCCTAGGTTTTCTAGGCTTAGTCTCCCTCAACCTTCTCATCATTCAAAGTGGAGATGAGAGGGGTTTTCGTTAAGGGTTTGGCTTTGAAAGGAGAAATAAGGTTGGATGTGATTTTTGGAGAAGTTTTTGCGAGGTCGTTGCAAGGAAGAAGATGAACGGATGCCGTTCATCTCGCCTTAAGATGCGTGCAGAAATCTGATTTCTGCACGCGGCGACTTTCGTGGCCAATTTCGGGGGTGTTCTGGCAAGATCTGGGTGAACGACTCAACACGAAAGTTGTAGCCCTTGAAATTACCTTTCCAACGATTTGTTGCTCGTTTCCATGCGATACCTGTAGCCACGGGAAAGCTGGTTCGAGTCCACTGCATTCGGGAAAATTCCTGTACAGGAAACTGTTTCCTGTACGTATTCGAGTTGAATTTCTGGTATGTTGCGACCAGATCTGGGCGATCGACTCAACACAAAAGTCATATCCCTCGCGAATACCTTTCCAACGAGGGGTTGTGCATTGTGATCGGATTCCTGTAGCTCCGGGAATCCCAGTTTTAGTATCGGGCTATCCTATGGTAATGCACTTGTTAATTTATAATGCTAGCACTCTTGCAATGATTGTGATTTGCCCATTTGTTATCTTGCCCCCATATATCTATAATGTTGTTGTTACTATAATTTAGCATGGTTACTCATTTGGTTGTGTATTAGGGAATAACCATGTAATGGTAGAGAAATGGATTGGATGGGAAGGCTAGGTATTAAGAGTTGAGATTGGTAAAGAATATATTTATACAGTTTGTTGTTGAACTTATCTATTATGCGTAGTGTTGAGGTGAATTCATTGAATAGGTGGGCGTGAACATGATGAACACTATGTGAAGAGTATTTTGTAACCGTAATCCGAGCCCAAGGGGTTTATTAACAACCGATGCTTAGAGTGGTAGTCTCCCTACGGGTAGCATCGAGTGAGTTGTTTTGGGGCATGTGATGTGCGACGATTCATCGTGTCGCGATGTTGAGATAATGACTGTGCCAGGTCTACGGGTTCGCCAGTCGTCATACTGATGGGAGCCAATGGGTAGACCTTGGGCGGTAGGGTTAGATACTTGGTGTCCATAACCCGAGATCTCCTCCGCGCCATGAGAACGGTTGGTCTTGCACCTCGTGCGTTTCCGAGGTTCCATTCGGTTCGAAATCAAAGGCCAGGTTGGGCTGTGTTCTTGGTGCACATTTACCCAAGACCCCATCTGAGCCGTAGTACGCATGTGAGCTCCGCTGTTGTGTTCTTAGCGTTGAGGCGTACGGGGGCCTAGGATAGGTAGTGTGATACCACCTAGTAGTGGAGACGCCCGCTCCACTGTCGCCGTCTGGCCACGACGGACGACGCCTGAGAGGTTAGCTACCTGCTCGAAAAGTGGGAACTTCAAGTCTGTGTCAACATAGCAACTTGCATGTGCGTGCGCATGATTCGGTCTTAGCATAACATTCATATCATGTCATTCATTGCATACACAAGATCCTCATCGTATAAGTTTGTATGGTCACTCTTATACGATGAGTTACTTTAATGTTAACCCGATCCTTAACTTATAAGTTTGTATGGGCACTCTTACAAGTTAAGTTACTATTCTGATTACTTATACCTGCTGTCACATATTATTGATATTTGTAGAACTGCTAGTTGTGTAGCGTAGTTTATACTCCACCATATTTACAGTCACCTGCTTGTTTACTTGCTTATATATATACATATTGTACCTTTGTTCCTTTCTCCGCCCGGTGCCGAGGAGTCGCCGGGGGAGCGGATGTGAAGCCACTTAGTCTTATGACTAACGGTTGCTACGTCTTCATTTTTAGGAGGAAACCCCGCAGGTAGAGCAGCAACGGACTATGCAGCAGGACAGCCAGGCCCGGATGATAGGACCTGAGGTGGTGGTGCCATCGGCACCGTCAGTGACAGTCGTGAGTGTTTTCATGTAGCCGTTTGGCAAAACATTTCTAGACTCTTGTTCTTTTGTACATGCCTGTTGTGCTTGTTATCTTCCGCTACTTTTGGACTTTAACTTAGCTGTGAACTGAACTGCTTTTGCTTTTACTTTTCTGTTATGGTTGGGTTGGCATAATTCTTATGATATGGATTGTAGCCGGCGGAATAGGCGTCTTATGGTAAAGGCTAACCCGTGTGTTAGTGCTACCGTAAGGCGGCTATTTCGGGCATAAGACTCCCCTCGTGCCGTGTGTTGTGTTCCGGGAGGGGGGTCTTACACTACGGAGGTTCCTGGGAGTGAAGCTAGCTTCCCGAACAGGGGGAACTAAAGGTCTGTGCGCATTGAGTTGTGTTCGTGAGTTGCACTTGCATGAATCATGGAATAGCATATCACTACACTCATATTTGCATACAACTGACACCCCAACGTATAAATTGGTATGAGACTTTTTATACGATGGGAGCCTTGCAGAAGACCCCTTAACTTATAAGTTTGTATGGGCATTCATATAAGTTAAGGTTACCTACTTACTTACTTACTTGTTTACTTACTGTTCTCTTGCTGCCCTTTTTATACAATTGCTACTTACTACTTCTCTTCTTTACCACTTACTACCATAGAATTGCTAGTTGTACTTTGTTCTAGATAGTTGTTAGAATAACTCCCCTGTCATCTGCTTGATTATACTCCACCTTTGTAGCTTCCCTTTCCTCCTCTCCGCTCGGTGCCTAGGAGCCGTGGGGGAGGGGTAGGGGATGATATGACTTAGTCTTTATGACTAATGGTTTTCGAACCACAACATTACAGGAGCTCCGGATGGGAGACAGGGACGAGCAGTCCAGGGACCGACACCAGCGGAGTACGGTGTGCATGGAGGTGGGTCAGTCTAGTACCGGTGCACCTGCGACCAGCTCCGTGAGTGATTAGTACTCTTATAGTTCTGCGATGATTTATTTGTAGTGAGTTATCTGATGTACCGGGCTCGAGCCCGTTTATCTATATTTCCTCTAAACCGTATCTTGCTGTACTTCTATTATCTATTTCTTGTTATATCTACTGATGGACTTGATGTGATTTCACTTTTATTTACATGTTTCTGTGGACTTGTTTACATTTATGTATAATTGCTTCTCTCTCTTGTGATCAAAAATGGCCGGCAGAATTGGCGCTTTGTAGTGGCAGCCTTCCCGTGAGTCGGCGCAACCAGAAAGTGGCAGTTCTGGGCTAAGACCCCGGTGTCGAAAAAGAAAAAAAAAGGGGGTCTTACAAACTGTGCCAGAAATAATCTCGAGAACTCCTCCATCAAAATATTAAAGAATTTCCTCCCAGCGAAGTGATGCAACTCTAACTCATCCCACTATAACATTGCTTCACTACCTAGAAGGAAAGTGGCTATCTTAACCTTCTACCACTCCTCAGCGTCTGTTGCGTACATGACTCTCTTAATGCTGGAAATCCAGTCCTCATCTTGCGTTGGGGTTTCAGTCCCCACAAATACTGGTGGATTAAAGCTCATCACGTGCTTTAGATATTTTTCAGTTGCTCTCCTCTGCACAATGGGCTCTACCGCTACTTGAAATACCATTATAGGTTCCGATGTGCCAAGCGGTAAGTGACCTAATCCAGGATCTGGAGGCTGCACTTGCCTCCCTAGTTGGGCAATGATCATAATAAACACCTCTTCAGCTACCGTTCATATGGTTTCAGCAGAAGGAGGGGTCATAGGCGCGTTAGTGGGCGCACTAATTTTCGTAAAGTGCTGATGTTATGACTGCTCTGCACTACTCCTAGTCACCAATAATCGTGAAACACACAATTAGGTGACAAACAATTGCCAAAAAGTAATCATGGGAACACGCAAGTTCCTCAAACCTATATATTTTCATTCCTAAGTGGACATTCATGGGTTATTTTATATTAAAACTGTAACACACATACATGTGCTCCCCACCACAAAAACAAATAGCCCACGAATTCAAATAAGAAAGACCGACACCAAAGTCTGATACTAACTTATAACACCCCCATCCGTCACATAACTTATAACAGAAGCTCTGGCCAGGGCTCGACGCCATATGCTACGGATAGTTAAAGGAGTCACTAATTGAAACCATAATCCAATCTCACGCGTTCCTAACACAGAGTGTACTATAGCAGAATTAGTTTAAAGATATATAAGAACCCAACCAATTGAATGTCCACTAACACAAAAGTAGGAATGATAAACCAAATTCACAAATAGTATAGGCCTTAAGGCCTTACAATGTTCAAGTTAAAATAAATTTTCTTGCATACATTGGCACGCAGGTTCGCCACAAATGAGCGATAAAGTAAACGGGTAATACTCTATGGCCTTCAAGGGCTTGCTTAGCAACCTGGGCTCCAGCCTGCTATTTCCCACTTGGCTCGGCTGCACCTGCATGAAACAGTCCACTGCTAAGCTAGAAAACATTAGCAACGGTTAGCATTAGCTTACCAAATTATAATGACCCCATCCCTCACTCGGAGTAGCGGTGCACCTTCCCTTCAGGAATTAGCATATACAAAATATTGGCATAGAGAACGTGCTACTTAAGCACCATTAACCACAGATGTTGCCACTGCCGGCGACACGCCCTGTGCACTGGGGGATAATACACGGTGTGATGAGATTCAAGCCCCACCTCCGTCCTTAAGACAGTAACTTGAGCATTACTAGACTTTTCGGCTTGAAGCCTAATATTCACTTCCTCCTATGGTACTACAAAGACAAGGTGTTCATTACTTTGGATCCATGCCACTGAATAACTCTATGACGATCGACATAGTGTGGGTATCGGTTCGCCATTGGCCATTGCGCAAACCATTAGGCTTGCAAGCCAAGATGCGGGTCAGCCTCCCCTTGCCCAATCACACAATACATGACCACATTATGCCAAAGGTTGACTCTCACAGCCACCATAGTGGAGCAATTTAAGCTCACGGATCAACCATCAAACACCTAGGTCTCCATATGACAGGCCTCACAAAATAATATGCTCATTGGGAGCTACCGCTGATGGTAGCACTATCGCCACGCGGTAGGGGACAGCTTATCGATTCTTCCCCCTTTTCGAGTGGTTTCCTGGAGACCACCTCCAATACTCTCACTACAGCCATATCTGCATGCCCCGTGAATCCAAAATCAATGCTGTCACCACGAAGTCTTCTCTGATATACTGAATATACAAACCTCACCAATCCATACCACCTGTCCGGATGGGTTTCACACAACATGCTTATTCCGTACTTTGATTCTGGATCTAAATGCAACACTAATGGGGATACACAAATCTACCCATCAGTAGAACCACTTCCACGTGCTCGTGGAGCATCTACCTTCAAATGCCAACACGAAGGACTTCATATGTCCAAGGAAGAGGATTGTTGTGCTAGAAGTTTGTTTTAGCGCCATGGAAGAGATTCAAGCCGGATGGAACCGACTGTTACCACTCTGCCTCCTTAGATCTGAATTCATCCGGCAAATCCGAGCCCCGGATCTCCAATGATGGTGAGATCTCTTTCGACCGAACTTCCCTCTTCTTGCTACAACTGCTCCGCCAAAAATCTTCAAAGGAATGAATTGAAACCCGCACTTCCAAGACTTTATATCAATCTATCGCCACGCGGTAACTATCTACCGCCTCACGATACCATTAATCAATGGCTCGGCTTATGTGTCATAGCCCAGGCCCTCCAATCACAGACCGACTTGTGGCCACTCTGTTACAGAATTGTTATCACCGCATGATAGGATCCTACTGCAACGCGGTAACTAGCGTCAGTTACGCCACAACCACTACCTATACTGTCGTGCAATAGCTGCTAACGCCGCACGGTAGAATCCTGAGAGCTTCGCCAATAAATCAAGCAAGCTACCGCCAGTGGTATCTTTACCGCTGGGTGATATCTTCCCGAGAGATAAGCCAAATAATCATCCCCGCTAATGCCGCATTATAACAACCTACTGCCGCCCGGTAGATGATGCATTACGTAACACGCCGCTCTCAACGCCTAACGCTACCTGATGGCGAGGATGTCCCGCCATTTTCCCGTGCCGACATGGATCTCTCTTTTGATCGCCACTGCTACATGTTCGTGGACATCGATGGTCGTTGCCGCAACTGTCGTCGCCTCCACCACATGGATCTCTCTTTTGATCGCCGCCGCTACATGTTCGTGGACATCGATTGTCGTTGCCGCAATCGTCGTTGCCTCCGCCACCGTCACCGTATGGATCTCTCTTTTGATCGCCGCTGCTACATGTTCGTGGACATTAATGGTCGTTGCCGCAATCGTCGTCTCCTCCGCCACCGTCGCCGCCGACATTTCGTCACTGCATTATGATTATAATGTTATTTCATTTTGAAATAATATTTTAATCCTTCTAATTTTATTTTCATTTTTATAAGCTTTATAATTATGTTGTTTTATTTTAATTTTGCTAAGTATTATTAGTGGTCAGGATTATTTTTGTTTGAGATGAAGGGTGGATGGAGGTTGTAATATATTATATATATGCAAGAGGAGATGGAGAGAAGGAAATTGAAGAATGAAAAAAAAAGAACCCTAAGAAAAACCTGCTCACGGTTTGCCCCTCTCTCGGCCTGGCCGAACCCGCGCCCGACTCCTCCTGGACTCGCCGATCGGCGGCTGCTACCGTCCCTTTTAGGGTGTCCTGTTGC